>JANAVB010018993.1:3777390-4104987 GCA_029216955.1 Iris pallida
GCAATGGGAAGGCAGGAAGGGATTTGCCTACAAAAGGAACATATGATCAGCTTCTTGAAAGACAGGTAACAATCTGCTGCATCTCTATTTTACACTTCTACCATACACTTTATATTTTAAAAAGAATTGAAGTGAAAGGACAGAACCAATTGAGAGGTACCTATTATGAATGTGTGTGTGTCAAAATCAATTAATGCTGATATATTTATACATATTTTATATGATCAGAATAAAAGTGAAGGAGGTGAATATTGAGTCTTTTCATTAGTTAGTGATACGGTTGATATTTCTGGATAATGGACTATTTTATGCTGTTCTCTGAGAATGTCCTATGCAAACAGTTTTTGTAGCAGCTGACAGGTTGCCAGGATGAATATTGGTAGCTTTATTATCATTGTTAGAAGGCATTTCATTTAATCTTTCTGCTTGCAGAAAGCACATGTGCAACAATTTGTTGCCACTGAAGATGCTCTCAACAAAGCTGCAGAAGCTAAGATATTATGCCAAAAGCTAATAAAACGCTTGCACGGAAGTAGTGATGTGGTTATGTCACAGGCAGTACCTGCTGGGGGAGCTTCTCAGAAACTAGGCAACATAAGGCATCTTGAGGTATAATGTCTTTTCACTACTCAAAAGGGACTTTATCATGCATTAATGTGGTTTTATGTCTTGAAAAGGATGTTATCCGCATCTAGTTACGGTACTGTTTTGGCGATTTGTATGCTTTAATTAAACAGTCACCAACCTTACTTGGGTTGCTCGGGACCAACCAATCTTTTAATTTCGTTAATCTCTATGTATCATATGTTATTTGGTTTGTTGTTGGAAAGGAGACTAAGTAAGCTTTAAATATTTCCTTATTTGTTATCTATGTCCAGTACCCTCGTTACTGTTGGTTATGCCTGTTTATTTGACAAATAATCATTCTGATACTCTTGTATCTTGTTTATCTATGTGGCTACATCGTGAACTCAAGCTTTAGTGGGCTTGGATGATATGTGATACTCAAAAAGGCTGTTACCTCCAAATGCCTGTATGTTGGTAGTGCTTTTATTATGCTAGCACATCATTTTCTTTAGTTTCATTCTTGTACCTCTGTCAGGTTTTTTGCCTTTACTCTTTTCAGGAAGGTTCATCAAATATAGAATCTCCTTTTTAGTTTGACAAAGCTTTGCAAATATCCAAAATACTTTAAACTGGAGAATTATGGTGTCTGAAGGCTTTTCGAAATACGTCATAATTTGTAAAGAGTGGCAATGAAAGTTTTATGGTTGCCTATGCACCGTGCGATATGGGAATGCCGTTCTTTTTCACTCTTTGACTTAGGGGCTGCTTGGTTGCCTGTAAATGGAGATCCTATGAGGCTTTTGCTACTTTAATTGGTGTTGCTGCCACTTTGTCTGCAACAAAAGCTGCAGGAAATGGGGTGTTTATTGCAGCTTTTGTTTCTGTAAATACATCATTTCCAGCCAACCAAACACTGGAACTGGTGCAAGTGTTGCAACAGCACAATTACAGCAGCAACACTTGCAGCCAACCAAACAGTCCCTTAGTGTGTCATAGAGATCAATGCAATTCCCTTTAACAAATTGTATAATTTTACTTCTTTGTTTCAACTCTTTAGAGTTTATGCCCTAGGGAACTTGGAGGACACTGCTTGTTTGCACGAGTTTAAACTGCATAGCCAAAAGGTAGGTCTACCTACCCACTAATTACCATGTAGATGTTATGGCATGCCCCTCTCATGTAGCTACCTTGACTAGGTATCTTGGACCAACAGTGGGTTTACATCTGGTTGACAAACTGGTCACAAGAACTTTGACAATTCTTTTCTGCTCTTTTTTATGCTCCATAGCCGCCCCCATTCTGATGGGTTAAGGCTTGGCTAATGATGATCATTAAAATGCAAATAACCATTGAAATGTATGAAACATCTTTTACAGTGATTTCATTATAGTTCTGTTTCTCCAATGTAGTTGGACGTATGGACAAAGGAAAGAGAAGTTGCTGGATTGAGGGAAAGCTTAAATATATTGACGTCCGAGGTGCAACGTTTGAATAAATTGTGTGCCGAGTGGAAAGAAGCAGAGGATTCACTGAGGAAAAAGTGGAAAAAAATTGAAGAATTTGATGCTCGCAGATCAGAACTCGAGTACATTTATACTGCGCTTCTCCGGGCAAACATGGTTAAAAATCTTGTTCTTCTTCCATATATGCATATTATTACTAAAAGTTTTTATATAATTACCATGTTTTTGTATGGTAACCTTGTCATTTAGTACTTTCTACACATAAGGATGCTGATTGCTCTGATTATACTATTAATGTTGATCACATTGGTTATATTGATCCTTTCCTGGATGAATAGCTAAGGATAAAATGGAAAACATGGCACATGCCACACATCCATGAAGAAATAAATTTGATCACGATTACCAGTAATCATCTCCAGCCCTGTTAATTTCTGTATTTTTGTCGCTTCTGATGTCATTTAGACTGATAGCAATGTAATTGATAAATGTACTCTAAGCAGTCATGGTTGAAGTGGGCAACAATATGAATGATGACATGACCAAATGGGTATATGCTGAGACAAAATAATGTGATACTAGCACTAGCTACTTGCTCCATGTTCTAGAGCTGCATGTGTTGTATCCATGTTTTGGAAATACAATTGGCTCCCCCTGATTTGCCTTAATCCTTGTTGATGCAACTCTCCTTTAGTGCCTATCCCCATAGGCAATAGCAAATTTTTTTGGTTTTATGGATGTTCCTGATAAACTTAAATATTTTGTTGGATGAAAGAAGGATTATTTAGAATTCAGTCTGAATAGCAAAGGGTCATATGTGTCTCGGCACAGGGTTGATTTTGGTGTTTTTCTCCATATGTTTCTAACCATGAGCCAGCATGGGTTCTCGATATGTTAAGTTATGCTGATGATCACGTTTAATAGGAATTATCTACATCTTATGCTACAATAGGGGTTATTACTGACCCTTTTATATGATTTAGGATGCATCTGGATTCTGGGAGCAACAACCACTAGCTGCACGAGAATATGCAGCAAGAACGATCATTCCTGCTTGTACAAGTGTAGCAGACACTTCTAATAGCTCCAAAGATCTGATAGAGAAAGAATTATCTGCCTTTTATCAGAGTCTAGATAACGGATTATACATGCTGCCTTCAACACCACAGGTTCGCAACTATATAATGATTACATGTTAATTATCCAAGAGTAGTGCAGCTAGAGACATTGTTCTAAGATGAACTTGTGGTTTTTTTGGATGCTGTACGATGAGAAGGAAGTTAGACACTGCAGAAATTTCACACAGTAACTGTTACTTTTGTTTGGGCAGGCTCTTCTAGAGGCCATGGGTCCTAATGGTGCAACAGGATCAGATGCTCTCGTAGCTGCAGAGAAGAATGCTGCTTTATTGACTGCAAGAGCTGGTGCTAGAGATCCATCTGCAATTCCATCTATATGCCGTGTTTCTGCTGCTCTTCAATATCCTGCTGGTAAGCTTTCACTTCCCTTTTTATTGCTCAAGTAGTGGTTCTATCCGTGATGGTACAGTTTTTATGATTGTTATTTGTTATATATTCTAGAAGAGTTATGTTATCAATTATGTACTTGTTTGTACAGGACTAAAAAGAACAGAAAAACTTAATATCTGCAGAACTTGATATTAATCTCTTGATAGAAAGTTAATAACCGTTATTTTCCTGCTTGCCATTGTCTCTCCATTTACTCATATTTTTGAATTGTAATTCCCAGCCATTAGCTATAACGTTCCATAAACATTGTTGGATGATCATTATTTTTTGGGAATGCAAGTAAATATGACTTGCACATTAATAATATCAATGGTACCTGTTAACTCTAGTGTACTCTATGAATTCGGTAAGTAAATATCACTTGCACATTGATAATATCAATCGGACCTGTTAACTCTAGTGTACTTTATGAATTCGGTAGCAGTTTCTGTCACGCTGCATATTCACTTGTTCATGAATTGGATTGAGCTTCTTTTTACCTTTAGGAATTTCAGTATATGTTTTTTTTAATTTCTTAGGGCACCACCTGTGTTGTGCTTAATGTTCTATATTTTCACCGACGGTCCCGACTCCCAACCCAGATAAAGGAGGAGGGTTGCGTACTCGATGACCTTCGTAAAACATTGCCGGATCTTCTATGAAATGAATCCATACAGAATACACACTGCGCATCCTTCAGTAGCGATTTGTTGCCTTGTTCCCACCCCGGTGCAATGAAAAATGAGCAAGGGTTGGTCGTCATTTGTAAGTAACACATTGCATTGATACCACCTTGGCCCAATGTCAATTTAGCAAGGGTGGGCTAGGGCGTGTCTCTTTCATGGCCACTTTCAATATGGTGACAAATAGACAAAGGACTATAAGGTATAAGAAGCAACAATGTAAGAAATTGGTGCATAAGGAACTGTTTCGAAGCTTGAAACTCACATGAAAGTGAGTCCTTTTGCATATGCAACTAGGGAGTAACAAATCCGTTGTTTGGTTATATGTGGAAATGGCGACATTATGTGAAGCACTCATAATTTTTGAGTTCATGTCGGCTACTACTTCCACCAATTTTATAGGCAACACGCATCCTAGTTCTTTATAAGGATGTGGGCAGAAGAGGCCCATTGTTTTTAATTAAAGTTTCTTAATTTTGTTATATTAATTTCTAATGAGTAAAATAATTAGTAAACATACTTAAATTTTTATGGCTAAATTACAACTTGATATCCTTAACTATTCAAAAATTTCAACTTGATACCTTCGACTTTGATAATATCAACTTGATACCCTAAATTTTAAAAATGACAAAAGTATCCCTATTCTCTCCCACCTCTCCCACTGCACCCCAACCCGCGGCTGCACCATCCCCTCGACCCCCTCCCCACGTTGCACCCCTAACCCGTCCCCCCTCTCTGTGTCGCCCCCTCCGTGCGGCTACGTGCCCCTAACCCCCCTCTTCCTGGGTTGCCGCTGCCCGACTGCCACCCCAGTCGTATCCCCGTGCGGCGACCTCACAACAACCGCGCCCTACCGGCCCACTTCCCACCCCTCCCCCTCTCTCCGTGGCCCACGTGCAGTGGAGAGGGGGGGGGGGGTTTAGGGGCGCGACGTGGTGAGGGGGTCGGGGGGCGCGGGGGTGGGGCAGCTGCATGGTCGGGGCGGCTGGGGTGCATGGTGACGGGGTGGGAGGGGGGTGGGAAAGAGGAGAGATAATTTCGTCATTTTGAAATTTAGGGTATCAAGTTGATACCTATCAAAGTTGAAGGTATCAAATTGAAAAATTCGAATAATTGAGAGTATCAGGTGGTAATTTAGCCAATTTTTATTTAGCTTAATATTAATTTTGGATGTATTAGTCAAATGTGGGCCATGTCGTTAAATAATTAGGTAGGAAGTAGATACACTAAAAAAATCTGGGTCGTGACATTTGACGCATACCATAAACATATTGAATACTCTACGGGTAATCCAAATATTATGCACTTTTTCATATTACTAATATTATTTAGTACATTATAATTGGATAAAATATTTGGTTACTTAAATTAAAAAAGTTAAATAATTATTATTAATACATATTTATCATAGATAATTAATTAATGCATGTTATTATTCTAATACACCTTTTCACTTTCCATCTACTTCATTTTTGGACATCTAAATAGGGAAGTATGAATTTGGCCACTTTTGCCTACAAAATAAAATATATCTAAACATTGAAAGTAGGATTTTCAGAGAAGAATTAAGATGAAAGTCAAATGCATATGCAAAACACTTTCCTACTTTGCATATGCACTTTCTCACTCTCCTCTTGCTTTCGCCTTCAAACAACCCCTAGGAGTAGGATTATATTAGCTACATTTAACCCTGGAACGTAAATGAATAAGGAAATGAAGTTGGTGGATACAATGATTAGGAGAAACTAATTTATTTTGTTTACAAGAAACAAAATGGTAGATGAGAAATCGAGGAAATTGATACTAGTGGTTTTAGAATTTTGTATACTGAAAAGTAGCATAAAAATAAGGTAGGAATACTTGTTGCTAAATCATTAACAACTAGCATTGTAGATATAAAAAGAATATGGAAAATGATAATATTAATTTAATATTGGGGAAGGATGTTATTAATGTTATTAGTGCATATGCACACTAAGTAAGATTACATGAAAATACGAAAACAAAATTTTGAGGACATAAAGATAATTTGATTCAAGGAGTACCTGGAGGTGAGAAGTTATATATGGGAGGTAACTTAAATTGTCATGTTGTAAAGGAGAACAATGATTAAGGTAACGCGCATGAAGGTTATGGGTATCGTGTTAGGAATTAAGAGGGTGATAAAATTCTTGATCTTGCAGTTTGTATGACATTATAATAGCAAATACTTGTTCTAGGAAGAGAGAAACATTTAATTACTTTTAAGAACGAACCCAATATTAACTAGATAGATTACTTTCTTATGAAGATTGATAAACTAGCATGTAAAGACTATAAAAGTTATATCAGGAGAGAGCCTATTACTCAACATAGGTTGATGGTCTTAGATATTGATATCAGAAAATGGAAGATAAAGGCTAGGGTGGAGAAGAGACCATGAACTAAATGTTGACTTGAAAGAAAAGAACTTGATAATTTTTTTAAAGATATGATGATAAAGGAAGATGTGACATAAAAGCATATTCTAATGATGTAGTATAATATGTCAAGTTGTATAAAAAAAGTAACAAAAGAGATTCTAGGAGTTTCAAAAGGCAATTGTTGGACTTCAGAAGAAACTCAAGAAAGTTTATTATGGAAGAGCAAGTTCAAAAGGTTATTAAGGGAAAAAGAATTACCTATAAAGATTGGCAAAAATTGGACAAAAGTAAAAATGAGGAAAATTTTGAGAAATAAAGTAGCAAAAAAGAAAACTAAGAAAGTAGTTTGTAAAGCTAAATCTAAGGCCTATGATTATTTATATATGAGGTTAGAAACTAAGGAGGGAGAACAAATATCTATATGCTTGATAAGGGTGTGTTTGGTAAACCGTATTTGGAGGTGGGATTTGGAGACAAATTCATGGAATCCTATGTTTGGTTGGAGATGGATTTGGATATGGAAAATATGACAAAATCCAAAACTTGGATTTGGTTGGATTTTGGAGGAAAAAAATAATATTCTTTAATAATTTCGTTAAAATATTTATTATTTAATAATTTTGTTAAGAATTAGTAAATTAAAAATTAGTTAATCTTTAATAATTTCGCTAAAAATATTTATTCTTTAATAATTTCATTAAAAATTAGTTAATTAATAAAAAATAACTATTTTATTAGTATTATTAATTAATAAAAAATAGTATTATTAATTAAAAATTAGTTAATTAGTTAATTTCGTTATAATCATAATTAATAATTTATTAGTATTATTATAATATTAATTAATAATTTGTTAATTATTAATAATCATAATTTACTAGTATTATTATATTTATTATAATATTAATTAATAATTTATTAGTATTATTATAATATTATTTAATAATCATATCCTATGTTTTGTATTATTAATTAAAAAATTAGTTAATTAGTTAATTTTGTTATAATCATATTAATAATTTATTAGTATTATTATAATATTAATTATAATTTGTTAATAACTATTTATTATATCTTAATTAATAATATTTTAATCACAATTAGAATCATATTTTATAATAATTTAATTAATAATTTACTAATCATAATAATATTAATTTATAATTACTATTTTTAAAATATTTAATATTTAATTTATAGTTAATTAATCGTTAATTATTAATTATTAATCAATAATTATAATTTATAATTATTAATCGTTAATAAAAAATTATCAATTGTTAATTATTAATTATTAATCGTTAATTATAATTTATAGTTATTAATTATTAATTTTAATTATTATCGTTATTTATTTAAAAATTAACTAATCATTAATTTTATAATTAATAATAACTAATCGTCAATTATTAATTACTAATCGTTAATTACTAATCGTTAATTATTAATTTTATAAATAATAATAACTATAATTAATCATAATTAATTAATAGCTTAATTATTGATTATGACTATAATTTAATTATTAATTATAAATCCAAATCCTATGTTTGGTTGGAGTTGGATTTGGAGTTGGATTTGAATCTTGAAATCCATGATTTGGATTTGGAGGATTTCCAAATCCAAATCCAAATAGTGAAATCCGGTTACCAAACAAGCCCTAAGAGTAGGGAAAGGAGGAACAGAGACTTGGGTAATATTTAGTGTATCAAGAGCGATGACCAAAAGGTGTTAGTAAGAGAATATGATATTAAGGAGAGGCGGATGAGTTATTTTCACAAGCTATTTAATGAGAGAAGCCTAAAAAAGCTTAGTTAGCTGCACAGTTAGCTCAAGATGAGTCATATTGCTATTGTCGTATTTTTTTGAAGTTAATGATGCATTAAAGAAAATAGAAAATGAAAAACGGTAGGACATGATGATATTCATATTAAGATTTGGAAATATTTAGGGGGAGGATTAATATGACTTACTGAACTATTCAACAAAATCCTAACGAATAAAAAAATGTCAAATGAATGGAGAAACAATATTAAATTGTAAGAACTATCGAGAAATTAAGCAGTTATACCACGAAACTATAAGAGAGTGGTTGAGTAGATATTAAGATAAGAGACTCGAATTTCATAGCATCAATTTGGTTTTATGTCTATTTATTACTAAGAAGATTAATAGAAAGATATAGAGAAAAAAGGGAGATTTATGTATGTTTTTATTGACTTAGAGAGAGCTTAGGATCTAGGTCTTAGGGAAATAATACGATGACTTTAAAGAAGAAACACGTTTTCTAGTAGTTATATTGAGACTATTAAGGAGTGTATGATAGAGTTACGACGAACGTGCAAAGTATCGGAGAAAATAATAACCCATTCCCGAATACCATTGTCTTACATCAAGGATCAACGTTGAGTTATCACCTTTTTGCGATAGTTATTGATGAAATTATTAGGCAATATAGGAGGAGGTTCCATGGTGTGATGTTTGCTGATTATTGTGTTGGGTGACGAGAGTAGAGAAGAATTAGATGCTAAAATAGAACTGTGGAGGGACTTTGACATTTAAGGGATTTATGATTAGTATAACAAAGACAATAGATGAATGTTATTTTAACGCGAGGTCAATGAGAAATGAGGGGGAGTCCATATAGATGGACAAGAGATACCTAAGAGTGATAGTTTTCGGTATTTAGGATCAGTCATTTGTTATGATGGAGAGTTAAGGATGTCGTGAATCGTGATAGAATTAAAGTGTAAATAGTTGAAATGGAGTGCTTTTGGAGTCTTTTGTGATCTCAAGATACCTCTAAAGTTGAAAAAGAAAATTTCTATAAAACTGATATAAGACCGCTCATGCTTTATGGATTAGAATTGGACAATTAATAAAATATCCAGAAAGTTAGCGTAGTTGAAATGAGAATGCTAAGATGGATGAATGATAATACATAAAAGGATATGATAAGAAATGAATGTATCCATGGAAAGTTAAAGGTGACCCCCAAATGAGGACAAGATGAAAAAAAATTGACTTGGGTGATTTGTTTGTGTGCAACAAAGATCCATAGATGCCCATGTAAAGAGAATCGATAATATAATACTTAATGGATCCGCTGGGAGTAGAGGTAATCCTAAACTAACATAGTTTGAAGTGTTAGAGAAGGATATAGATGGTTAGCTTTACATAGGATATGACCCTTAACAGAGCTCAATGGAAGAAGAGAATTCAAACAGCTGACCCTAGGATCACGGTTGGCCATAAGTGGACATCGAATACCTATACAGTACAATAGGTCTTATGTTATCCCTTGATGTCGTCAGTGCCGTTCCTCAAGCTTTGCTCATTACTTTATAGTTACTATTTAGACTGTCATTTGGCGGTTCCAAGCATAGTTTCCTTAGTCGTGGTTCACTTCAATACCGGATGTAAGGTGTACGCTAACTTCTCCTGGTACACAGTAGGACGGGGGTAAGATTATACAGTATCTTTTGGTTTGCTCAAGAGCTGTTGTTTGTGTCTGTATGTCTATATGCTCGTGTCTACTGGGAAAGAATTTGCACCGAATCCTAAACCACCTACTCTTGTATGCTTTATTTTGACAATTAATTAATTTTATTCTTTTATATTACCGTTTGATTGATATCTGTTCTTTGTTCAATTTCACATTGTAAGGATCCAGTTCCTCCGGGTTGCCACTTTTGGCTATCCTTTCGCATTTAGGATCGGGGATCTGGAACACAGCTTCTAGGATGGTAGGGGATCCCGGTTCCTACGATCCATAATCTTTGAGTACTTGGACAAAATCATGTAATTCTAACTTTTGGCTGTGAATTCTTGTTACTTTATTTGATGTCACTATAGCAAGATGCTAGATATGAACTGGCTCTTAATAGCAGAATGTCAGAAAAGGGTCGTGAAGCTCCCCCAAAAGATTTGGATGAAAACTTTGTTGTTGTTGTTGCATTTAGCACAGTATAATTTGTGCATGCATTGCAAGGTTAATGGAAAATGTTTTGACCCTGAATATGTTACATAATATCATGTCGGTTTCTGTTCTGTTCTTCTGCATGATCTGGTTGCAAAATAGGTGGAATCTTTTAAGGGAGTATTTGAATGTTTTGCATGCTTATAACTTGTGGATATAACTTTGTTATAGGCGCAGAAGGCTCAGATTCTGGCCTAGCATCGGTTTTAGAGTCATTGGAGTTCTGTTTAAAGCCACGAGGCTCTGAAGCTAGCATATTGGAAGAGTTGTCCAAGGCAATTAATCTCGTTCATACCCGGAGAAACCTTGTCGATAACGACCGTGTTCTTCTAAAGCATGCTCATCGTGTGCAACAGGAATATGAGAGGTAGGGGTTTCTGGTTTATGTTGATACGGAAACTGGAGTAACGGCCAGAATAAGTAAAACTGGTGGTGAAAGTTACAGAACTTGATCTTCTTTAGGAGGTGCAAGTACACATATTTAAATTTTACTTTATACCAATTTTATCCTTCTTAAAACTGCTTCACATGGAAAGCAAGGTTAGCACTGAAATATAGTCCCTGCTTGTAATAAGGGAATCATAATGATATGGGCCTTCTTCCTAGTTGTAGAATTACTTAGTTTTGGACATTGGTTCTTTTCCACGTTTTCACTGTAAGCATGCTGTCATATGTTTAATAAATAAATAGAGTTAAATGGCTCCTTAATTACTTTCAACTCTGCAGGATGGCCAATTATTGTTTGAAGTTAGCTGCTGATCAAGAGAAGGTTGTTACAGAGAGATGGTTGCCAGAACTTAGGAATGCTGTCATGGAAGCACAAAGATGCTTGGGAGATTGCCATCGTGTCAGGAACTTGGTAAGCAATCATTTCAATTTACTCTTCACCTTAAGAAGGTTTTGCTTTTAGGCTTATTTTCAGTTAAATACCTCAAATGTTCACCATTTTGCGCTTAGATACTCTGTACTATTCAGCAAATGAGTCGATCTCACTTGAGCTTTGGTTGTTCAAGCATGGCCTGTTTAGGGGTTGGACTTGTTGAGCTAAGCTCGAGCTCAAGTAATTATATGGGCCGAATTGAATCACAACCAAGCTATGTTGCAGGGACACAAGAAAATGTGTCCATATCCATATCGTGTCTGTACTTGTGTCCATTTCCGCATTCATGCAACATAGGTAACTATTTTTGTTCCTATTTGAAAATGTCTTGTACATGTTTCCGTATGTCCGTACCCGTATTCGTGCAACATAGCAGCCAAGTTAAGAGAGTCGAACTTGTTTCCGGAGCTTCACTATGTCCAGAGGTCATCTCGTTTAGGCAACCAAACTCACAACCATGTCAGACTCTCTTCACAAAGCAAGCTTGATTTCTTCTGGAGTCAACTTTCTCACTTTCCAGCCCACCCCTTACCGAATTTATGTGCACTTAGCCATCTTTTATCTTCCAAACTTTTAGCACTTAACCACCGTCCATCAGACTGCATTAACTTGATGGTCTCGTGAGATGCAAGCTACCATATTTGGATTACACTGGTAGGAATTCTTCCAAATTTACCCTTACCTAACCGTGGTTAAAGCCTAATCCTACCTGCACCATCTTCTCTACATTTATCTCCTCGAGCTCCACCTAGCTCCACTACCTTGTTAGTCTCTACCTCACGGGTCTCCACTTTCACCATTTCAAAACCTTCACCTTGTCCACATCCGCCTCCATCTCCTCCACCCCTGCCTCTATAATCTGCACCTCCACGTTGTTGACAAGAACTCTTAGTTCGGCCAGTGCTGTGATCCGAGGGGAGAAACAGAACGAAAGTGTGGAGATGATGGGTTCGGCTATGATTGGGTTTGGTGTGGAGGAATAAGACAAGGGCAAAATATTTTGTTGACCATTTCTCATTAACCGTGTTAGGGGTATCAAGCTAATAAAAGGAAGTTTGAGGCAGGAAAATGCACATAAATCAAATACATGATTTTAACTGCAAACTAATAAGGGAAAACGGGATATGAGCCATAGGCTCATACTCTTATATGAGCCATTCCAGGTGTCTTCCATGTGGACCAATAAAATATATTGAGTTCGATAATAAAATTTAAATAGATAGAAATAAAAGATTCCATAAAAGATTTGATAAATAATAACTTACCATATCTTTGCCAAGAACTTACCAAATATGTTTACCTAAGAATTTAAATAGATAAATAAAAGATCCCATAATTATGTTAATATTAATATTAATGTTAATATTATTGTTAATTTTAATGTTAATATTAATGTTAATATTAATTTTAATTTTAATCTTCATGTTAAATTAATTTTAATATTGATTTTAATTTTAATGTTAATGTTAATATTAATGTCAATGTTAATGTCAATGCTAATATTAATATTAATATTATTGTTAATATTATTGTTAATATTAATTTTAATTAATATTAATGGTAATTTTAATTTTAATGTTAATATTAATTTTAATTTTAATTTTAATTTGAAGGGACAAATGGCATTATTATATTTAAATTACTAGGCAAACTTATTTGGTAAATTTCTAAGTAAAGATTTGGTAAGTTATTATTTATCAAATCTTTTATGAGATCTTTTATTTATATCTATTTAAATTTTCTATTCCAAGTCACTGTACTTTTATTGGACCAGATTGAAGCCACGTGGGATGGCTCATATAAGAGTATGAGCCTATGGCTCATATCCCGTTTTTCCAACTAATAAATGTTGAAGGTATTTATGTGCAAACAAGCATTCAATTTAATCCTCAACTTTCAATTGCGGTCAATTTTTGTAAACCAAATAAAGTACTGGTCTTTGCATTTATTCTTACTACTTCAAGCAGCTTTTTTCCCCTCAAACTTTATAAATGTTTTAACTTGTACATTTAGCGAGTATGCAACTTTGTACATTCCCCTTATAATCACTCGTTATATAAGATGCAACATCCAATGAACACTTGTTATTTACTGATAATTTGATAGCATGCACATGAATGCCAATGGGTTCATCAACTGGATTTAACACCTTATCGGCAGGTCGATGAGTGGTGGGAGCAACCAGCAGCTACAGCCGTTGATTGGGTAACAGTTGATGGGCAGAATGTCGGTGCATGGCTCAATCATGTGAAGCAGCTTCAAATGGCATTCTATGACCAACAACTCTTATGAGTATCATGCATGTAGAAAAGGATGTAACTTATTTCCCCAGAGATTATCCATTTTGCAATGGATTGTTTGTTTTAATCCCCATTAGTTCCCAGTATTTTTGTTGGTTGTCTTGTAATTTGTTCATTTTGTTCTTTGTCTGCGATTACTGCATGTGTGTGAAGTGTATATATCTTCAGCGAAAGGAATGCCTTTAAAAGAGTCGAAGTGGTGGTTGTATGTCGGAAGGTTTGGCTATATATTATTTTGCTTCAGTTCAGTGGTGAAACTTCAAAGTACAATGTAAAACTAACCTGAAATACTTTGAAATTTAAATGCTTCTTTTATCTTTTTTGGCTTTTGCTTGTTTTTTCTCCTGCATATATTTAGCTTGCATTATGAGGCATGGTAGGTTATGCTAGTTCTAAATACAACCTATAAAACCGCCAAAAGAGTGACCCTTCTTGTTACTGGAGAGGCATAAGGTCCTAGCTGGTGGAAGATGGATGTATTGAGCTACGGTGCTGTATTATTTATTCCATTTATAAAGAAATGGTGGGAGTTGGAAGCAGTGGGTCTAAAATGCATGTAGTGTAGCGTGTACAAAGTTTCGTGAAAGTATCTAAAAAAAAACTAGGAAAAATTTGAGTGGCACCCCACTTTTTTTATGCTTATTTAAGGTGCATCCCACAAGTTTACATGAATGTATAACACCCTCCACTTTTGACGGTTTTCGTCTAAAACGAACGGTCAAATTTTTTTTTTGACGAAAATGCCCTTGTCTCCTTTTCTGTGTCCCCCTCCCTGTCACACGTGGCTGCCCCCTCCCCGCTCGGCCCCCCTCCACGGCGTCGCGCACTCCCCCCCCCCCTCCCCGACCTCGCCGCACTCCCATCCCCCGGCCATCACCACCACACCCACCAACATCATCACCATCATCATCATCACCACCACCATCCGCCATCATCACCGCCGCCCCCTCCCTCCCGCTCCGCCCCCTAGCCCCGACCGCCACCGCCGCCGTCGCCGCAGCAGCAGCAACAGCGCGCGGCAGCTAGGGCAGCAGCGCGCGGCGGCGGCTAGGGCAGCAGCGCGCGGACGTCGGCTAGGGCAGCAGCGCGTGGCGGCTAGGGCAGCAGCGCGCGGCGGCTAGGGCTAGAGCTAGGGGGCGGAGCGGAAGGGGGGGGGGGGCGGTGATGATGGTGGATGGTGATGATGTTGGTGATGGTGGTGGTGGTGGTGATGGCGGGGGGGGGGGGGGGGGGGTGCGGCGAGGTCGGGGAGGGGGGGGGGGGGGGGGGGGGAGTGCGGCGAGAGTAAAACTTTGATACCGAAGGAGGTATCAAAGTTTTGATACCCTATGTATGACAAGTGGGCCCCCCCTCAATATTTATGTATATATATATGTTTACACATTTTACGAAGAGGGAGGGGACCCACATGTCATACATAGGGGGTATCAAAACTTTGATACCCCCTTCGGTATCAAAGTTTTCTCCGTGCGGCGACGCCGTGGGGGGGGGGGGGGGGAGCACGGCGGAGGGGAGGGGGAGACGAATAGTTGACGCGGGGAAGAAGGGAACAGATAGGGGGGTATTTTCGTCAAAAAAAATTGGTCAACGGGTTTGACCGTTCGTTTTAGACAGAAACAGTCAAAAGTGGGGGGTGTTATACATTCATGTAAACTTGTGGGGTGCACCTTAAATAAGCGTAAAAAAAATGGGGTGCCACTCAAATTTTTCCAAAAAACTATAGAGCTAACTGATGTTTTGCAGATGAGAGAGAAGGTAGCCTCGAGGGGTTGAGATATGATTAGGGCTGCCTATTTATAGAAGCTTAATAAATCCAAGACTACTGCTGGATTGTGCAGAAAAATTATACCCCATTAAATCTTTTCCCATACTTATAATATGTTTATCAGAAAGATAATTATTTCATACAAGGAAATTTATAGACTGCTTAGGCGACTCCTTTAAAGTTTTATAGTTTTTAGACTGCATAGAGCAACGGCAATGGAGCCTTAAAATTAGGCCTCGTTTGGTTCGCGGAATGGCAGAATGGAAGGGAAAGAAAATTAATTCATTGTCATTTTTTTTTTTTTGAAAAATTATAATTTTCATTAATTTTCCTTTGCGATGTTTAAAAATGTCAAATAATTTGGAAAAGAAATGAATACTTCAATGGAAAAGTGATTCCTTCCTTGATGGATGGAATACACTTTCTCCTAAATTTCCTTCCATTGGAAATTATTTTCTTTCCTCCTCAATTCCTTTGACATCCAGACATAGAAAAGTAATCACTTTCCTTTTCCAACCCGATGATTCCGCGAACCAAACGAGGCATTAACGCTTCTCCCTCCTATCATTCCCTATCTGAGCGCCTATTTTTTCTCCCATTTTTACTCTTTTCTGATATTTGAAATTCTTTGCATGTTTTTTTTTATACGTAAAATCTTTATTTCTCTATATTGTAAACGGCTCAACAAGATCTTTTAGAATGAGACTAATATTGAATATATTTCGTGATCATTTTAATTCCTTTAACGAACTAATTCTTAAAATAACATTAATTTATGAATGAGACATATTATGAATAAGAAAATAGAGGAGAAGGAATAAATTGAGACGGTCTAGAGCATGTTTGGTAAATAGTAATGGTTGAGATATAGGAGTATTTATTGAAAATTTCTATCCTACTCTTCTCTGTTCCAATTTCTTTCCTTCATGACATTGATGTAGGATGAAAAATTTATATTAGAATTTCTATATGTAGAAATATTCATAGAATTTTTTTTTATCTCTCATGATTATTATTGGACCTACATCATTAAATTGATCAATTCATTTTCTTCCAAGTAGGATAGAAATGAAGAAGTATTGGATAGTGTTTTTGTTTGTACAATTTCTATGTAGATACTCTAACAAATAGGATAAAAATTTACTAAAAGTTCAATGTCAAGTAGGATAAAAATTGTCCGAGCTCTCTAGCCTAGTGGTATTAGAGCGGACATCGGAGGGGCCGGCAAGGTTCGAACCTCCCAATTGTGTGTGTGTGTGTGTGTGTGATTTCAAAAAAGTAGGATAAAAATTCAATTTTAAAAATCTCCATTGAAAATGGCATTACAACCGGTTGTAAACTAGTTGGTTTACAAATTACAACTGCCTACGTGACGTCGACAAATTGCTCCCTTACCAATCTCGCTATAGGAAAACAAGACATAATTGGATGCTGCCACGTAGCCACAACTAGCATTGTCCATGTTAGAGCATCCACAGTGAGACTACTTTCAAGTGCTATATTTGACATTTAGCCAAATTTTGTAACACTTGAAGTCTACAATGGATCTTGTCTACACTTGAAAAAAAGGTAGAAAGCCAAGAGACTCTCCAAATTTGGAGAGTCCATTAGCTCCTCTATAGTCATTTGCTGGTCCACCAAAAGTAACTTTTTTTATTTGAACATTGACCCATACAAAAATGAAGAGAGAAAATAGGGAGGAAAAGAGGGAGGGAAAGGGAAAAGTTAATTTGGAATATGATTTAGATTGTACATCATTATGTACCAATATCAAGTAGACACTCCAAACTTAATAATTAGAGTATGACTTGAAGTAATTTGAAGTTTGATTTGCAGTGTACTAGCTGTGGCTCTTACAAGGCTACCGAAAATAATAAGCCTAATATCCGAGATTACATAATTTATTTAAGAACTAGAGGGGCCTGTACCAAAATTTCCAATCCTCCAAACTCTAGTTTCTTCCATAGCCGTGTCCGACAAGCTAACTTTACCAGCAATTTCTTTTTCACTTTCCGTCTTCGTCTTCTTCCTCTCTTCAATATCAAATTCTCTCTAAAAAAAAAAAAAAAAAAAAGATCCTAATTCACCAGATCACCACCAGTTCCATTCCTCTCGAGACCCTAATTTTTTTTAGGGTTTCCTACTCCCTCCTCCCATGGCTTCGAGAGTCCTCCTCTACCGCTCAGATCCCGCATCCCCTCTCCTCCACCCCTCCAAACTCCACCTCCAAACCGTAACCCCCAACCCTAGCCCCCTCTCCTTCCTCCGCCAGAACCCCCCTTTCGTCCTCCGCCACTTCTCCACCGCCCCCCGCCGCCAGCCGGCCCGCCCCCGCCCCGTCGACATCGGCGCGCGCGCCCGGCAGCTGCAGAACCGCCGCCTCTGGACGTACGCCCTCACCTTCAGCTGCGTCGCCGGGTTCATCGTCATCGTCCTCGCCAACTTCCAGGACCAGCTGGTCTTCTACATAACCCCCACCGACGTGCTCCAGAAGTACAGGGAGAACCCCAGCAAGACCAAGTTCAGGCTGGGCGGGCTGGTCCTCGAAGGGAGCGTGGTCCATCCCAACTCCAGCTCGCCGGAGATGGAGTTCGTTGTCACGGACCTCATCACCGATATTCTCGTCAGGTGATACTCGTTCACCTCTCTTAATCTTTATCTACTCTTTTATTTGTTATTGAATTGATCTTGAAGTAGCAAAATTAGATTAGGCGAAGTAAAATGTTATTTATGGACTAGTTCCTTTTAATCCTCGTAAAGTTTGGATCTCTTTTGAATAATGACATAATGTGGTAGAAGAAAGAAGGAACAAGGCTGTGACAAAATTGCTTAGTTATTTTCTGAAGTATTCAATTGAATGGTTGTGGAGATGCCTTGATGGTGTGTGATTGACGTGGCGGCAACTGGTGATGGTGGAGAGGGTGGGTGGTGTTGGAGGTGATGACAATGGTGGTATTGTGATGGGTGATGGTGGCAAGTGTGGTGATGGAGATAATGGGGGTTTTGGTCGCTGTGCGGTGGACGTTGAGTCTGTGTTGGTACAAGATATAAAACCACCAACCCTTGCTAACCACTCCAGAGTTGGTGTAGATACCGTCACGTGAGGCTGTGGCCGTGCTAGGGACTTCTAACATCAGAAAATTTCAGTTAGAGGGAAGAAGTTTACAGCATTTGCATAAAAGAGGGAAGGTTTTAGGAAATCACTAATACAGGGATCTGGCGCCAGTGCAATTGGCGTCCCAAATTTTTTTTAGAAGTTGGCTGGCGCCAGTGTGACTGGCGTCGATTTTTTTTTTTTTAATCTGGCGCCAATCATACTGGCGCCAAAAAAAAAATTAGAACTTGGCGCCAGTTGCACTGGCGCCGGCCACCTTTTTTTTTTTTTTTTTTGGGGGGGGGTGGGGGTGGGGGTGGGAGGGGGTGTTGTACGCTACTTTCCATTTGTTTCTTTCTTTTCTTTTATTTTCAAGTATTTTCTTTACTTTGTCTCTTTCTCTTTCTCTTTTTTTTTGGGAGTGATTGAGAGGGATTGATCGTCAGAGAAGATGCCGTATGTTGGAATTCAAGCGTAGCTACTGGGCAGTGGAGCATTATGAATTATTTGAACCATTCCAAATTGCCGCAGAACCCGATCCACTGGATGGTACATGGTCTGGTAGTCGTATATGATATAATATCTATGCATATTATACGAATAGGACATCCTCTGCATATCGGGAGGATCCCTCTCAGTCACTCTGACGATCAATCCATCTCAATCATTCCCAGAGAGAGAGAGAGAGAGAGAGAGAGAGAGAGAGAGTAAAGAAAAGACTTGACAAGAAAAGAAAAGAAAATTAGAAAGAAACAAATGGAAAGAAAGAAAAGAAAGAAAGTAGCGTACAACACCCCCCCTCCCCCTCCTCTCCCCCCACCCCACCCCAAAAGTTGGCCGGCGCCAGTGCAACTGGCGCCAAGTTCTAATTTCTTTTTGGCGCCAGGTTAAAAAAAATCGGCGCCAGTCATACTGGCGCCAGCCATTTTTTTTTTTTGTGCCAGTTGCACTGGCGCCGGATTTCTATATCAGTGATTTCCTGAAACCTTCCATCTTTTACGCAAATGCTGTAAACTTCTTTCCTCTAACTGAAATTTTCTGTAGTAAGAAACATTTCCAGATCCTGGTCATTCTTGAAACTAAAGGGCATCCCAAGGCCAATGCTAAAATTATGGGTAGTTATTTGACACATGCCAAACCTCAAGGATGGTTAACATAAATTTATTTAATTGACCAGATAATCAAGTGAACAACAAAATTGTGGAATTGTGGATACATTGCCAGCTGATATTCATTAATCTCAAAATGGGGTAATTTGATGTTTATTTTGGTACCTGAAGTTCATTTGGTACTCAAGATATTAAGGTATGGTGGTAACTTTTGGTTCATAATTTTGCTCTAGAAACAATGTTATGAAGCTCGTCGATATTCTTCATCTTCAACCAAGTATCTCCCACCAAGTTTAACTTAATTGTGGAAATGATAATAAACTAATGCCCATGGTTTTCAGTCCTAAGCCAACTCTTGAGTTGGAGCTAATTCCTTGTGGTGCCTACTTGTTTATTAAGTGTCGTTTTACTTGCAACGTTTGAACATGGGAAGTAAGCATTGATTGAGAAATTGGAAATATCGGCCGATATATCATTTTGATGCCTAAACACGAGATATATCGGCCATATCTCGGTTACATGTCATTTTAGAAAAAAACAACCAATATGAAGTCCGATATATCAGCCGATACAATATTAACCGATATTCATATAGGGCTTGGGATGGACTTTCCGGTTGGGTCGGGTCCTACCTGTTAAACAAACCCTATTAACTAAAAATCCTAAACCTCTCTCTCTTGAGCTGCAAGATACCTCTCTCCCTCTCCTCTCCTCTCTCCTTTGTGGTCTCATTTCCTGATTTCTTCTTAATTTTGATGGGTTTATTTTGGTGCATTGTGTCTACTGTTTGGTGCATTTTGTCTCTATTTTCTTTGTGGATATTTCTTCTAGTCTCTTGCTAGTTGTTGTCTCTATTTATGGATGTTTTCATAGTACATTTAGTATATATACTATATAATATATTTATGGATATCCGGTATTTTCAATATATATATGATATCCGACATCCAATATCCAAAACGCAAACCGATATGAACTCGATATCCGATATCTCGAATATTGGAAGTAAGGGAAAGAGAGTCTTGTTGTGTCACAGTAGTCTAATTGTTGGTGATGCAATCGATGGTCCATCTATTACTGATGAACTAGCTATTATTCATGTCAGGTACGAGGGATCACTGCCTGATTTGTTTCGAGAAGGACATTCGGTGGTGGTAGAAGGATTTGTGAGGAAGTTTGACGGGGAGGCAGGAGTCGGCAAAGGAGGACCGAAAGTTTCAGAGAAGGCCAAGACGGGTGAATTTTTCTTTAAGGCAACTGAGGTTCTAGCAAAGCACGACGAGAAGTATATGCCAGCAGAGGTGGCAGCGGCCATTGAGAAGAATAAGAAGACACTTGAAGCTGAGGCTGAAGCTTCTGTGGGAGCAGTGCAATCCTGACCCCTGAAATGAGGTTTTAGCAGTTTACATATGTTTTGCTTTAAACTTAAATTTTGGTTCCAATTTGATGTTGTCTTTCATTATTTATTATAGAGATCGATCAGCATTTTGCGGTTACGTTACATGTTTTACCTGGAAACATTTTTGGCCCAAGAGAAGGGTGAGCATAAAAACGATCATATAATGTACTGACATGATAATTTGGATGCGTATCTGCTCATTCCTAACTTAGGGATTGCACAGGTGACATCCACTGAACATTTTGTTCTACACATGATGCTATGTATTTAGTTGGTTACAGTGATTTTCTGTTCAATTTGTTGAGAAATTTTGCATTGTGTTACTTACTGAATTGGCTACAGCAATTTTGTTATATACTGGCTAAGTTGGGATTGCATAGCGGCATCCGTGAAAACCTTTTGTTCTACACATGATATCCTGTACTGCTTAGTGCAGATTTTAATTAAAAAGAAAATTCGTTTTTTTGTATGCTTGCAGTTGCACGTGAAATAGGAGGCAGTTTATAGTAAATGCCCTTTTTCATCAATCCTGAAAAATATTGAGTTTATGTCGGATAAGAAACGAGGAATTTCTGCCTGTTTTCTCCGGGGAATGTAGTCCATATTTGGATTTTTTTTTTTTTTTTTTAGTTTGGTTAATGTAATCTTATGATGAAAACTAGGAAACGTGGCTTTACATTATGCGTTGTATGGTTCTCCAAAAATCATACACGCATTATAAACACTCCAAAAATCACAAGAACATGTCAAAGGGAAGTATGCGGCAAGTTTCGATGTGCCACTTAGTATTTCTGTCGTATGGGCCCTTGTACACATACAGGTTACCGCTCCAATCAGCAAGTTTGGCCATGAAAAAACCTAAAACTTGTCATGGCCATATCTTGCTCTCCACAACTTGAAATCAAGGGAAACGAAAGCTAAATTTGCATGAAATCAAATTCTCTACAACTCTCTACAACATAGAATAACTAGTTTTCGAAAATAATAAATTTTACTAGATCATCCCCTCAAAATTATGTAAAATTCTAATTTGAAACTTTAGATCTACTCCAAAATAACAATTAAAACCGAAAACAACAAGAACTAAACTTGTAGATAATGTAAAGATGCATATTATGGACTAAAAACAAGTTAAAGAAATAAAACAAATAATGTTAGTCTTTCCATTAGTGCAAGATGTACTTGTCTATGGGTTGGTTGAGGTTGAGGAAAATGAATGAGAGTAATGATAAGAGAGTATTTATATGAATGAGAGAGTATTTATATGGGTGGGAGCTGCTGCACTAAACCCTAACCCTAACATGTTCTAACCAAATGACTAATGCCATGCCACATGCTGCACAATCAAAATTAAACAAATAAAATTCGGATCTCAACACGGTCCAGTATTTCGTCATAGAAACAGTGAACCACACCTACAACAAGACAAGGACAAGGGGTGGCACATTATTTCGCGACGAGATACCGTTCCATAGCATGATCAGGTGCAAATATAGGATACATGTACACATGTTACAGATACCATGTGCAGGAGCAATGCATGAATATACGTATACCGGGAATGAGGAGTGACAATTTAGGTCCGAGAATATTTTCTAGAATAATTTCTGAAATATTCTGCTTTCAGAAGCTTCATGTAAGCGCTTTGAGACCTTATAAATAAGTGAGAGATTTATTTGTTCCTCACCACCCAAGAAGTTTTAAACTTTCTCTAGTATAATGAAGTTTCAATCTTCCATTCTTTCTCTTTTGCTCAATATTGTTCTTATTATTGCTTTAGCGGTCTAGCTAAGCGTTTGGAGAAGACTGACACAGGTCTTTGAGTAGGAGGTTTGTGCGTCATAGGGGTCAAAGTGTAAGCAAAAATACCAAGTACGTGACAAGTTGTATCAGAGCGAAGGTTCGTTAGGTCCGAAAATATTTTCTAAAATAATTTCTGAAATATTTTGCTTTTAGAAGCTTCATGTAAGCCTTTTGAGACCTTATAAATAAGTGAGAGATTTATTTGTTCCTCATCACCCAAGAAGTTGTAAACTTTTTCTAGTATAGTGAAGTTTCATTCTTCTAATCTCTCTCTCTTTTTTGCTCCACATTGTTCTCATTATTGCTTTAGCGATCTAGCTAATCGTTCGAAAAAGACAGGTATTCGAGTATGAAGCTTGTACGTCATACGGGTCGAAGTGTAGAAAAAAAAATCTGTGAGAAATGATATTGTTGAGAATCAATAAGGGACTTTTAGTCCCACATCGGAATATGTTATATGTAGAGGAGCTAGACTCCCTATAAGTAGTGAAGTAGTCCATCAATAAAATAATTAATCCATTACTTTCTACATGGTATCAGAGCCATAATTCTCTCTCTCCACAAAAAAAAAAAATTTAACCTCCCCCCTTCTCCCAGTCGCCCCCCACCCACCCCCTCCCAGGCCGCCCCCCCCAAGCCGTCCCCCCCACTCCCAGCCCCTCTCCTGCCGACCCCCCAGGCCGTCCCCCTCACTCCCAGGCCGCCCCCCCCCCCCCCAAGCCGCCCCCCCACCCCCTCCCAGGCCGCCCCCCCACCCCCTCCCAGGCCGCCCCCCAAGCCGTCCCCCCAACCGCCAGCAGCCCTCCCCTCCACCCCCCGCCCCCCAGCAGTCCCCCCCACCCCCCGACCACCAGCAGCAACCCGCCCCCCCTCCTCCCTCTCCCTCTCTTGACATGGAAACCCTAACCCTAGCAGCCCCATCTACACCCTAACCCTAGCAGCCTCTTTTTTTACAAAAAAAAAAAAACTGGCGTATTTCGAATAGAGACGGCTGTCAAATGCTTTATTTGCACAATCTATGTTCCTCGCTTACGCCGTTTGGAACTAACAAATGCTTTATTTTTTATTCCTTCTTCACATCGGGATCTATACAGAGACTGATCATGTCTTCTCTGGTGTCCTGACGTGTTCATTTTACATGCGCGCGCCGGTGCTGGCCAAGTTAGTAGCGCATTAGTAAAGTCTCTGGCGTTGAAGAAGACGACGTAGACGGCGAAGACGACGAAGACGACGAAGACGACGACGTTGGGTCAGTTGCAGACTCCGACGACGACGAAGAAGACGACGAATAGGGTTCACAGTTGAAGACGCCATGGATTCGATCAGTGGCAAACTGGCGGCCGAAGAGATGAAGGCCTTGGTTGATGATATCTTATCAAAGAGATTAACCGAGACAACCCCACGTGTGATCCATACTGATGTGGATCCGTCACCTTACAAAATGGGGAAGTTGGAGAAGCTGGAGACGAAGTTGGAAGGAACGTCCAACTACTTGAAGTGGTCGTAGCAGGCGATGCGGACGCTGAAGGGACGTGGCTTGGTTGGCTATGTCACTGGCCAAGCCAAGGCGCCAGCCGATCACTCTGCAAAGGAGTTTGCTGTTTGGGAGATTGTCAACAACGTAGTAGCTAGGTGGTTGACTGCCTCATTAACCGACCAGGTGTCGGGCAATGTCGAGGCAATGGAGGCTGCTGCGGATATATGGCGGACTCTAAAAGATATGTACTCCGGCTCGGAAAATCCTATGCGGGTCTTTCAACTACAAGATGAACTCGATAGGGTGACCGAAGACGAACGTACCATCCCTGAGTACGCAGCCCTATTGAAGAAGTACTGGTCTGATCTGGATCATTATGATCCTCTTGGGATGGAAGATGCACAAGTCGAACCGGCATTCGCTAAGTACTTTCAGACGTTCCTGGCTTATATTTCGCGGCAGCGTATGATGAAATTCCTGAAGGGACTATACCCTGTGTTTGAGCAGAGACGGAATATCCTCCTATCCCAACCCACGCTTCCGACCTTGGAAGAAGCTATAGCCGTCATGACACAGGAAGAAGCTCGACTGAAGTTGATGCCCAACAAGGGCTCCTACCAGAGGGAACGAGCCGAGGTTGAAAAGTCTGTCCTTGCTGTCTTCAATCAACCTCCATCTGTTGGTGGTGTTTGCCACAATTGTGGTGACTCTGGACATTACATCCGATTTTGTCCAAAACCCTTGCGAAATCTGTCTACTGATCGAGGATGGGGTCGTGGAGGCCGACGTGGTAGTAGAGGAGGATATGCTGGTAGACGGGGAGGACACAAAGCGAATCTGGTGGAGGAAGGGGGAGAGAATCAACTGGCTGAAATAACCTCGCTTGAGCGGGAGTTCCTTGAGAAGTTGCGAGGCACACAGCTGGGTTCGGCCGACAGTCCTGGGGCGTCTTCTACCTCGGGGGATCTCAGGAGTTGCTTTGCCCAAACCAGCACCGGTAATACTGCCCGTGCTCTTGCATCAGTCCATCAGCCAGGATGGATAATGAACTCTGGGACATCTCGCCATGTCACGGGATCCCGTGGTGTGTTTCAGGACTATACTCACCTACCATTGTCGGAGAGTATTCAGACCGCTGATGGTACATCCAGCCCTGTAGTGGGTAAAGGCACTGTCGCATGCACCTCTTCCATCACTATAACCAATGTCTTACATGCTCCATCTTTTTCTGTCAATCTTCTATCCATTAGTGCCATTATACTTGATCTTAACTGTACTGTTTCCTTTGACATTCCTACGGTAACTTTTCAGGAGAAGGGGACAGGACGACGACTTGGGACTGGCACATGGCATAAGGGGCTGTGGTATTTAGACAGGACTGGACTGGACAACGCATTGGCATCCTTGGTCGCAGCCGCACCACCAGAAGCTTCCTGTCGCAGTGTTGAAGCCGACTTGCTACTCCACCACCAGCGTGTCGGTCATTCCTCTTTTCAAGTTATTAGTCGAATGTATCCGTCCTTATATCAAAGGGCTGATAAAGAGAAGTTATTTTGTGATGCTTGTGAGTTGGAAAAACATACCAGAAGCTCGTATGTGAGCTCGGAGAATAGGAGTTCAGCTGCTTTTGACATGATACATTCGGACGTATGGGGCCCTTGTCCTACAACCGAAATTAACGGCTTTCGATGGTTCGTCACCTTTATTGACTGTTATACCCGCGTGACATGGGTCTACCTTATGAAGAATAAAAGTGACATCCTTGAGGCCTTTCGGGACTTTCATCGACGGGTGGAAATACAATATGGCGCTAAAATTAAGTATTTCCGGTCTGACAATGGGACGGAGTATACTAATAAGCGGGTTGCTGAGTATTTTTCCACTCATGGAATACTACATCAAACTTCATGTGCTTATACTCCGGCACAAAATGGTGTGGCTGAACGAAAGAACAGACACCTGCTAGAAGTCGCACGGACGATGATGCTGGCTATGAATGTCCCGAAATACTTATGGGGGCAGGCTATATTGACGGCCTCTTATCTCATCAACAGAATGCCATCTCAAGTATTGGACTGGAAGACACCGTTGGAGATGCTTACTGGGGCAACTACATACACTGTTCCACCGAAAGTTTTTGGATGTGTGTGCTTTGTCCAAGATAATAGGCCAGGCATTGGCAAACTGGATCCTAGGGCAGTTAAATGTGTCTTTGTCGGTTACACGGTGACTCAGAAGGGATATGCCTGTTGGAGTCCAGTCGAGCGGAAGATGTTTGTCAGCATGGACGTTACATTCAGAGAACTCGAACCATACTATGGTTCGGATGAAGGTTCAGCATTTGGTGATACACCAAACACAGATGGTGATCGATGTGAGGGGGAGATAATAAGCCCAAATGTGATCGTCGGATCGGTTCCGTGTCCGGTTGTAGAAAACTGGACGAAAGGGGGAGAGCACAGTGACTCAGATACAGAGAATGAAGAAGACGATACATATGTTACGCAGGGGGAGCAGCAGACAAGGGAAAATGAGCTCCAAGTCTACAGAAGGAGACAACAGAAGTCCAGTACTGTGCCTATGCCGTGCCCTGTGCCTACTGTACCAAGTCCCTCGTCTACTCCTGCTCCAACTCCTGAAGATGTTGCCCCCGTACTGAATCACTCGGATTCTGATGCGGATCTCTCCGACTCGGATGGTGTGATCTCTCCACCACCTATTGCTCCCTTAAGGAGATCTTCTCGCATCAATGCGGGTAAGGCTCCTGCTCGTTTTGATGATTACGAACATGACATTGCCAACTTCTTGTCTTATTCTAACATTTCTTCGAATTATCGAGCCTTCATTGCATCGTTAGACTCTACTTCGTTGCCCAAGTGTTGGCAGGAAGCAAAGAAAGATCCAAGGTGGAAAGCTGCAATGATGGAAGAACTTGAGGCACTGGAGAAAAATAAGACATGGGAGCTGGTTCCATTACCCAAAGGGAAGAAAGCTTTGGGATGCAAATGGGTGTACACAGTGAAAGAGACGCCAGAAGGAAAAGTAGAGCGATACAAGGCGAGGTTGGTTGCAAAAGAATTCACACAGTCATATGGAATAGACTATGATGAGACGTTTTCTGTCACGCCCCGCTCCCGTAGGAGCGATTGTCCTAGCTAAGGCGTGATGCCGCACGAGCCTAGATTGCGCTCGTGCAAGGCGGGTTCCATAACGGCCGATTACAGCGGCTGCGACGGGGTCGTCGCACAGAAGTCCCGAGCAGAGACATTGAACACGCAGCGAAAATTTAGAACAAACACAAGTTATTCAAAGAAGCTCTTTTATTCATATTGAAACGACGATTACATTGGGGGCACAAGGCCGAGATTACAATCACTCAATACACTCGCCTCACATTACAAATCACTCTGCTCTCTCTCATCTCTCGATACAATACTTGAATCCAGCGGAAGCTTCGGAAGGCGATGTCCATACATTATGTCCCGTATAAGTCTTTGATCAATGCGGCCGCACGCTTCGAATCGCCAAGGAACTCCATGCCTTGACGCATCCAAGCGAGCTCCGCGCCACGAGCTTCTACCTGTGCCTGCACATAAACACTGTGTGGGTGTCAGTACCACTGTACTGGTGGAGTGAGCTCCTCGCCCACCCATACAAAACCGACACGTTCTATTTACTTTGTGCAACATAAACCCTTTCGATTGTCTTTCTAGTCTTTCCTTAGGATCAGTTTTAGGACCGACGCCTTAGCGCAACTTGTGTATCAGAACCATCCCGTGCTTGCAATGTCAACGTTAACTCATACTTTATCTCTAGACCACTTCTTGTGCCAACAGCGTTAACCTATCAAGTCGTGTTCGCCTTACGGCCAAAATCAGAGACGCAACTACACGAAGGACTTCATTTCCTTGTCTCTAGACCTTTCTCGTGCTTGTATTGTTGACGCACCGACTTATACTCATCTTTTGTGCCAAACTCTGGGACGTAACGACTCGGTCGTGCCTCTCAATTCCTTGTTTAGTCTTGCTTATACTTGTGTTGTGACAACGCGGCCGTGCCTCATAACTCAACGTAACTTCACACAGCATGCCCTACGGCCCTTTTTGACTTAACTCGCAACTTAACAGTCGACGCCACATCTCGTGCCGAAGCACGTCGCTTTCGCTGTAGCCAAATCTTAGGCTCCGACATTGTGTCTCTTTAACTCATACATATTCAACCCAATCCAAAGGCACGCACACGGATTGCCGCCCGTGCCGACACAAAACTTACCATATTAGTTGAAAACAACAATTATTATTAAGTGTTTGTTATGGGATTGGCCTAACCAGCCGCCTTGGACGTAGCCTGGTACTCGGGACCCTTTCAACGCAAGTAGCGAGCCCCGATGAAAGTCCCCGACATACCGATCGCCTAACCAGCGTTGCCTATTACCCAGCTCGGCTACAACTTGTTTCTTCCTAGGCCGAGACGGTCCCGTGGCCGCGGGTCTCCGCTCGAAGAAACCACCCCTTGTCGACAAGTGTCCAAGTTCATAAGGGTTACATGGAGTGTTTTAAGATACAGTTTGGGCTTGTTATGTGATCAATTCATTTACTTGGTTGTTTTAACTCTTTCCCTTTTTTTTTTTTCATACTTCCTTTGCAGAGCCCCTAACCAGGGTTGCCTCGGCGACTAACCATCGCTTAGACTTAACGTTCTTTGAACTCAGGGAACGGCTACTGCATAGCCTTCCAACTTAACTTGAATATAACATGTTTTCTTGAGTGTCGACCGACCGTGGATAACTTTCCACTGAACCAACCGTGGCTCGTGCCTCTAAACCGACTCGTGTTCTATGCAACGCTGCCGCCCAAGTCATACTTCATATGACGGGCCTTGGAATCGTGGGACTGTTTAACTTGACAACCGCAGAATGAGCGGGACAGCACGTAGAATAACTTAGGTCGACCGGCATAACTTTGCCTAACTCACACAAGCCTACAACTTAACCCAAGGGACGAGCAAAGGCTATGCCAAGCCTTGCGGGACCGGACCGTACATGCTTTAGCAAGCATTTGTGCAGGCGACGCCTATGACTTAGGCTAACTCTCAACTTTTGCACCGAAGACCAACTTTCCTTCTCCCAAGCCACGGGACGAAGGACCGAGTGTCATTTTCAAAGCACGCCGTGCACCAACTCTAAGCCGACAGTGGGACGTTTTCCATGTTCTAACTCGATTCAAACCGTCGGGATTATTCCCTTAGCTATGTGGATGCGTAGCTTTTATTATCAAGCCTAACTTGTGCAAGTTGAAAACACGATTTATTATGTGAAGGCAAAGATGAGGAGAGTTCACCGAAACTACCCCACCTGAGCGATGTCTTTGAGCAAGCCGTTGCAAGGCTAAGGCCGAACGCCGTCGGCGTTTCGATTCCTCCGATTGACTTTGCGGGACGGGGCACTACATCATACACCACTCAGAACAAGTCTCGTCCTCGAGACTTTCCTGAAGGCAAGCTATCCTACCATTTCTATGGCCAAGACTTAATCGTACACGTTTCGCCTACGCGTTCCTTCGATTCCGAGCCACGCTCGCACTATTATCAATCTTTTCCTTTAACGCGATTTCAAGGTCTCGACACACTCCCATCCTTCAAGCCTTGCTTGAACTCGACGTATCACTTGGCTGGATCCTGCGTGCATTCCAAGCGTCCCCAAAATACATGTATTCAACCAAGCCGCATGATAGAGAATTGTCATTCTCACTCGAGTCGCATCGTGCACATACCCAGGCGTCCCTGAAATATATGCATGTCAGCCGAGTCTCGTGAGCAGGGTTTTCTATATTCGTGATCCACGCCATCTATCCATGCCAATCCTCAAGATCAATCCTTCGACTGATAACTCATGAAATATGGCGTCTCGCCTAACCGCTAGGCCATTTCTTTTCGAGGCTAAGTCAATGTCAGGATTGGAATCATAGTTCCCCAACAATAATGCCAACACTGACCCCAATCCTAGGGTCAAACCAAAGTCGGTAGTACAGGATTTTCTACCCAAGCTCGCGTCACTCAGATTTCTAAACATCAAGCACGATCACCTATTCGCATCAGCGCATTCGTTGCGCGTATTCGAATCCCTTCAATTCACCAATTCTAACCAATTCATGTATTCGATCACGAGGTCGTCTCGCTCGACAATACGTTGCGCCCCAAATCTCACGCGAGTCCGATTATCCACGGTGGTTCATGAATCACCATGCAACGCACCCGCAGAATAATCATTCTCATCGGGGCGTAACTCTTGTTTGAGTTTAGACTCATTCATTCTCGATACGCGGATTGGACCTACTCAATCCTCAAGTTCAATCGACAAGCACACCAATTCAATCTCGAGTCTAACTTCGTGTCAAGCCACAAGTCAAAGCACAATCTGTCGCACCGTACAAGTTCGACCACTCCCGCTGTATGAATCACCATACCAGCGCTCACGCAGAGTGATCGCCCTAATCGGTGTGACGCATGTGCGAGGCTGGAGTAGCGCTCGCATAAGACAAGAACATCAACATTGTGGTTGTCGACGAAGCAAATCCAAACATTCCAGTTTTTATCCAAGCCAAGTTCGATAGTTCGATCGTCATTCGTTCAACTTAGAAAGTCCTCGAGCCAAGTCTATCCTTTCCTCGACGCATTTTTAATACTTCAAGTATAGCGTCCAACGGAACAATGACATTTGCACGACCGTCATTCGCCGAGTCAGAGTGCCCCCGAGTTATCGCATATCGATCTTTGATACGCCTCAATACCATCGACGATATGCGTAACCTGACGATCTTCCTTTGCAACCAATTTCGAGTCGTGCGTTGATGCTGTTGTCCGAGTTGGATATTCCTCAATTTTCTCAATACTCAAGATCAAGTTCAGTCGCTTTTCCTCAAGCTCGTTTCAAGATCGTTATTCAAAACTCAAGTTACATTTCAGTTGCATCAATCTGGTATCGCACGTACGATCCTCTAAGTTTCCTCGATCAAGACCATTCATTTTCATTCATCGTTCCGAATCATTTTCTAACTCGCATTGCTCATTCACAAGTTGTCCGAACGAAATGCTCGTTCGGGACATTCGAAGTCACGACCAACTAAGCGTGACGCATTCTAACGCTTTGCGCGATCGCATCGCCTTGCCGACATACTCGTAATCCTCAATATTCACTCGAACAATTTCCAAGACAAACCATACACCACTCGGACTCGAGCCACTCGACTAATCGTCGACACTCATTCTTATTCTTCTCCGAACCTATCACATACACCACTCGGATTCAAGCCATAAGATCTAGTCCTCAATCACGTTCGCGTCATTCGCTAAGACATCCTTCGGATTCGTTCGACGAATCGCTAGCGTAGTCGCTCGCGTCGCAACGACGCACTAAGTCGTTCGTACTATTTCCTCAAAATCCAAATCAATCTTACGTGTACGCCTAAGCGTTAGTCCGATAGCGTTCCTATCGATAGACACTCTAAGTGCATCTCCATTCCCGACCGAACGATACTTGATATCGCTCGCGACTCATTTGCACCAAGGGTCGAGGTGCGCGATGCACGACACAACTTAGCCAAAAGGCCGTGCGCATGGCCATCCCGTGCGGACTATATTCCGAGTTTACACGCTCAATTTCTAGGGTCGACGTTGGACTAATTGGGCACGCACGCAACTTGCTAAGGTCAACGTAGGACTATTCGGGCACACGTGCGACTTGCTAACATTAACACACATTTTCTATCGAGTCAAGTTTGCAACGTTCGGCACAAAGGCCCTATCGATCCCGTTCAACCGAGTACTTGTACGAGCTTTCGAAAATATTTAGACTTATTGTATGGACATGCCGAGGGACATTCGAGAGAGAGCGCACCAACAATAACAACTTGCGGAAGCAACAGAGTTTTGCGGAAACATCGAAGTTAAAGAATTCAATCGACGGTCCAAGGACGTAAAGCCGTGCTCTGATACCACTATGTCACGCCCCGCTCCCGTAGGAGCGATTGTCCTAGCTAAGGCGTGATGCCGCACGAGCCTAGATTGCGCTCGTGCAAGGCGGGTTCCATAACGGCCGATTACAGCGGCTGCGACGGGGTCGTCGCACAGAAGTCCCGAGCAGAGACATTGAACACGCAGCGAAAATTTAGAACAAACACAAGTTATTCAAAGAAGCTCTTTTATTCATATTGAAACGACGATTACATTGGGGGCACAAGGCCGAGATTACAATCACTCAATACACTCGCCTCACATTACAAATCACTCTGCTCTCTCTCATCTCTCGATACAATACTTGAATCCAGCGGAAGCTTCGGAAGGCGATGTCCATACATTATGTCCCGTATAAGTCTTTGATCAATGCGGCCGCACGCTTCGAATCGCCAAGGAACTCCATGCCTTGACGCATCCAAGCGAGCTCCGCGCCACGAGCTTCTACCTGTGCCTGCACATAAACACTGTGTGGGTGTCAGTACCACTGTACTGGTGGAGTGAGCTCCTCGCCCACCCATACAAAACCGACACGTTCTATTTACTTTGTGCAACATAAACCCTTTCGATTGTCTTTCTAGTCTTTCCTTAGGATCAGTTTTAGGACCGACGCCTTAGCGCAACTTGTGTATCAGAACCATCCCGTGCTTGCAATGTCAACGTTAACTCATACTTTATCTCTAGACCACTTCTTGTGCCAACAGCGTTAACCTATCAAGTCGTGTTCGCCTTACGGCCAAAATCAGAGACGCAACTACACGAAGGACTTCATTTCCTTGTCTCTAGACCTTTCTCGTGCTTGTATTGTTGACGCACCGACTTATACTCATCTTTTGTGCCAAACTCTGGGACGTAACGACTCGGTCGTGCCTCTCAATTCCTTGTTTAGTCTTGCTTATACTTGTGTTGTGACAACGCGGCCGTGCCTCATAACTCAACGTAACTTCACACAGCATGCCCTACGGCCCTTTTTGACTTAACTCGCAACTTAACAGTCGACGCCACATCTCGTGCCGAAGCACGTCGCTTTCGCTGTAGCCAAATCTTAGGCTCCGACATTGTGTCTCTTTAACTCATACATATTCAACCCAATCCAAAGGCACGCACACGGATTGCCGCCCGTGCCGACACAAAACTTACCATATTAGTTGAAAACAACAATTATTATTAAGTGTTTGTTATGGGATTGGCCTAACCAGCCGCCTTGGACGTAGCCTGGTACTCGGGACCCTTTCAACGCAAGTAGCGAGCCCCGATGAAAGTCCCCGACATACCGATCGCCTAACCAGCGTTGCCTATTACCCAGCTCGGCTACAACTTGTTTCTTCCTAGGCCGAGACGGTCCCGTGGCCGCGGGTCTCCGCTCGAAGAAACCACCCCTTGTCGACAAGTGTCCAAGTTCATAAGGGTTACATGGAGTGTTTTAAGATACAGTTTGGGCTTGTTATGTGATCAATTCATTTACTTGGTTGTTTTAACTCTTTCCCTTTTTTTTTTTCATACTTCCTTTGCAGAGCCCCTAACCAGGGTTGCCTCGGCGACTAACCATCGCTTAGACTTAACGTTCTTTGAACTCAGGGAACGGCTACTGCATAGCCTTCCAACTTAACTTGAATATAACATGTTTTCTTGAGTGTCGACCGACCGTGGATAACTTTCCACTGAACCAACCGTGGCTCGTGCCTCTAAACCGACTCGTGTTCTATGCAACGCTGCCGCCCAAGTCATACTTCATATGACGGGCCTTGGAATCGTGGGACTGTTTAACTTGACAACCGCAGAATGAGCGGGACAGCACGTAGAATAACTTAGGTCGACCGGCATAACTTTGCCTAACTCACACAAGCCTACAACTTAACCCAAGGGACGAGCAAAGGCTATGCCAAGCCTTGCGGGACCGGACCGTACATGCTTTAGCAAGCATTTGTGCAGGCGACGCCTATGACTTAGGCTAACTCTCAACTTTTGCACCGAAGACCAACTTTCCTTCTCCCAAGCCACGGGACGAAGGACCGAGTGTCATTTTCAAAGCACGCCGTGCACCAACTCTAAGCCGACAGTGGGACGTTTTCCATGTTCTAACTCGATTCAAACCGTCGGGATTATTCCCTTAGCTATGTGGATGCGTAGCTTTTATTATCAAGCCTAACTTGTGCAAGTTGAAAACACGATTTATTATGTGAAGGCAAAGATGAGGAGAGTTCACCGAAACTACCCCACCTGAGCGATGTCTTTGAGCAAGCCGTTGCAAGGCTAAGGCCGAACGCCGTCGGCGTTTCGATTCCTCCGATTGACTTTGCGGGACGGGGCACTACATTTTCCCCACTAGCAAAAATGAGCACCGTGAGAACTCTGGTCTCCATTGCAGCGAACTATGGGTGGAAGCTGTACCAGCTGGATGTAAAGAATGCCTTTCTTCATGGGGACCTGCAAGAAGAAGTACACATGGAGCTTCCGCCAGGGTGCTACGCGACGGAATCAAACGGAGGGACGTCCCAAGGAAAGGTGTGTAACTGAAGAAGTCGCTATACGGGCTCAAGCAATCTCCTCGAGCCTGGTTTGACAGATTCAGAAAGGCTGTTACAGGCATGGGATACCGTCAAACAAATGCAGATCATACGGTCTTCCTCCAGCATGCAAGAGGCCACATCACTATACTTGCTGTATATGTGGATGATATAGTTATCACAGGTGATGATGAAGTCGAGATCACTAAGCTGAAGTCAAAACTCGCGAAGGAGTTTGAAGTGAAGGATTTAGGAGCGATGGGGTACTTTCTAGGTATCGAGGTGTGTGAAGGCGAACAAGGAATTATTCTCTCACAGAGAAAATACACACTAGATCTGCTGAAGAAGACAGGGATGCTGGGATGCAAAGCAGCAGTCACTCTAATTGACCAGAAGTGCAAGTTGGGAGCAGAAGCAGGAGAGCCAGTTGATCGTGAAAGATATCAACGACTTGTAGGGAGATTGATTTATCTGGGGTACACTCGTCCTGATATCTCATTTGCGGTAAGTGTAGTGAGTCGCTACATGTATGATCCAAGAAAGGGTCATATGGAAGCAGTATTTCAGATCTTGAGATATCTGAAAGGAACGTCGGGAAATGGGCTATGGTTCAAGAAGAATGGACGCATAGAAGTTGAGGGATACTGTGATGCAGACTGGGCGAGCTGCATAGACGAAAGAAGGTCTACCACGGGATACTGTATTTTTGTAGGAGGAAATCTGGTCTCATGGAGAAGCAAGAAACAGTCAGTGGTAGCACGGTCGACAGCTGAAGCAGAATACAGAGCAATGGCTCTGGGAGTGTCAGAGTTGCTGTGGGTGAAAGCATTGCTGATAGAGTTACAGCTGGATAAGGGAGCACCATTGCGTCTTCTGAGCGATAGTCAAGCTGCAATAAGTATAGCTAACAATCCAGTTCAGCACGACAGAACGAAGCACATCGAGATTGATTGATTCTTCATCAAGGAAAAGCTGGAACAAGGGATACTGAAGATTGACCATGTCTGCTCAGAAGAACAAGTTGCAGACTGTCTGACTAAGGGTCTTAGTTCATTAAGTCTGTCAAAGCTATGTAACAAGATGGGGATGATCAATATCTATCGCCCATCTTGAGGGGGAGTGTTGAGAATCAATAAGGGACTTTTAGTCCCACATCGGAATATGTTATATGTAGAGGAGCTAGACTCCCTATAAGTAGTGAAGTAGTCCATCAATAAAATAATTAATCCATTATTTTCTACAGATATCTCAGCGAAGGTCAATTGGTGCCATGTCGACATCCGAAACCGTCTAAGGAGAGGAACAACAAGACCAACATGAGAGGTATGAGTAAGGAGCCTACGATAGAGCGTAGCTTTGCTGATTATGCAGAGCGCCTTGAGTTCTTGGGGACGGGTTCGAGGGACAGAGAGATGTGCATGGACTCCGCCGAGTAACACGATGCTAGAAGAGTTCTTCGACGGACCGGAGAGTAACCTCACTTCGTCCATGACAATCTTGCAGGAACAATTCCAATAGATCCGATCCGCACTTGAGGAGGAGCACTCAAGACGTATCGTGCGGAGATTGAGGACTTGCACATGGAAGTCCGAGATTACGAGGAATTAAAGATCGCGGTCGAGAGTTACGGAGAACTCAAGATCAAAATGACCACCTTGGAGAAAACCATTGCGAACGGTGGACCTTGTGTAGATGCACCGGTGGAAGGTATCATTTCAAGATAGAACTTGCAACAGAAAAAGAAAACGATCCAAAAAAAAGTAAATAAAAATCGGTGCAATTATAGACATTGTTTTACTCTCCGCTCCAATGACACAAAAGTCCTGATGCGGTTATTGACATTGTTTGAACTCTTGAAGCTAGAACGTAGACATTGTTTGAACTCTTGAAGCTATAACGTACATTTTCTGGTGTCACACTCGTAATAGTTGGAACATAACATAAATATTTTTCAAATCGAAATACAACTGATAGCTGCTATAATCGTAGCTTTTTTTTTTTTTACCACTTGGAGGGTATGTGAATGGAGGGTATGCGAAAGCCGTCTTCGTCGTCGTCCTCATTGTGGACCATTAAGTTGTTGCAGCTGTCCATTGTTAAACAGATTCGATTCCTCAATTCCCCACCTTCTATTCCAATAAAACTTGGTTCACTCAAGTGTACAAGTTCTAAATTCTGCAGCTGAGGAAATGCCCCACTTCCTATTCTCACGTAACTCGGGCCTCTCAAGTCTACAAGTCGTAAATGCTGCAGCCGAGGAAATCCACCCCTAAAATAGATCCCCCCTAAAATCCTGCATTTGCGTATTTGGAGAACCACAAGGCCTTGCAACCCTTCAAGTGCAGTTACCGTTTCTTGTGCCACCACAGTACTTTGTAACGATAGGTTGGTGAGGTTTTGGGACAGCCCACTCAAACAAGTGTACGATCCCAAGGTTAATACTTCTTCATAAGCATAACGTGAACACGACAGAGTCAACTTACGGAAGTTGCGATGGCTTGGTAGGGAGCTGAAGAGTGTCGCCGCCGTCGGCAATCGATCAAATTCAAGTAGCAGGGAGGTAATGTGATCCAGTTTGCAGAGGGACTCGCGTAACATATCCGCCTGCTCTTCTTCAGAGATGTTCGTGATGGCAAGCTTCCGAAGGCTCGACAGCTCCTTGAGTTGCCTCATCCATCCTCCGGCTCCTACGGTCTCCAGTATCTGTAGCATTTTCAGACGACCGAAGCCTGACGAGGGCAAAATCAAATGATCCAAACGTCGACAGAGAACTCGTGCAAGTGTTTGGATCTTCCATAGTGACTTGGGTAACCTACAGCAAGTGACGCCTCTTACGTCTACTGTTTGCAGATTAGAGAGATTTTCGACCGACGATGGAAGGCTACATTCGGCACATATAACCTTCAAATATCTTAAATGGATCAAGCCCCCAATCTCCTCTGGTATAGCAAGCTTCAAATCTCCTCTGGTAGGAATACAAAATAAAAGTGTGTTAAAAAAATTGGGTGTAAAGACGACGGAAGACTAATTAAACCATTAAGTAGATAAAATGCACAAATAGATACTAAACATATACATACCTCTCTTCCGCATTGAGATAAATTACCCTCAGATGCCTGAAGCTATGAAAGAAGTGTTGTAAAGTGGATGAATTGCGTATCCCCAATAAATTAGAACAACAAAACTCAGCGGAAGCTTCACTCTCGTCCATTGGAAATGGGTGGAACAACATTAGACTGCGTGCTTTGAAGTTAGAATGGCGCATCGTACCAGCAGCATTCTGCGCCCTGACATCACCGTGTGGCATCGTACCAGCAGCATTCTGCGCCCTGACATCACCGTGTGCTTTACAAACAACCAAGCGACGCGAAGTGACAACATCATCCTCTTCTTCTTCTTCAATGGCATCATTGTTGTTGTAGTTGCAAGTCCTGAAAAATCTCTTCTCTTTAGCAATTGAAATACACACGTCCCTGAAAAGATCATGGATTCGGAATTTACTGATCCTTCCGTTGGTCAAACTTCTCTTGACTACTTGAATCATGCACCTCTGAGCAAGCTCATCCAAGTACCCCATAGCAATCTCTTCCATGGTTCTCTCTGTTTGTGCCTGTGGTGCTACGAAACCCTCTCCTGTCCATAGCCAGACCAGCTCAGAGGCTTTGATCACTGAATCCTCGGGCCAAGAGCCTAAATAAAGGAAACATGATTTGTACCGGTGGTCCAGTAAGTCGTCGTAGCTCAAGGCTAGTACCTCCAGACATCCCTTTCCATCTCTGCTCGAATCCCAGTTTAAGCTATCAGCCGTATCTTTCCACACATTGAAGGTTGGCTCCTTCACTGAAAGTAGACCTCCTAATACCACCAGCGCCAGAGGTAATCCACCGCATTTCTTTACTAGCTCATCTGCCGCTTCCTTGAGCTCATCTGGACAACTTGGCTCTGCGTCCGGATGTGTGGGGAACGCCTTCCTTAAGAAGAGCTCCCTACTCTCCTCGTAGCTTAAGTACGGCAGCTCAACTGGCGGAATCCTCGAGTCGGCAGATTTTGCAACATCCACAAAGCGTGTCGTAAACATCACTCGGCTACCGTTACTTTCATTTGGAAAAGCAGGTCTTACTAGTGCCCACACACCTGTATCCCAGATGTCATCCATGACTATCAAGTATTTCTTCCCTTTCAAGAAGTTGTACAGATTCAATACTAAGTCATCAACCAAATCAACATTTTGAGCAGGGTTGACCTTCCTATTAATGCACTTCAGAAGCTCCATGGCATTGTACTCTTGAGAGACGGTGATCCAAGCACACGTATCAAAGTTTGATTTGATCTCGTTGTAAACTTTGGAGGCAAGAGTGGTCTTGCCAAGACCACCCATACCGACAATGGAAATTACGCAACGCCTTTTCATACTGGTGTCTAGTAAGTGACCAACGATCACTTCCTTATGATCACCAAAGCCAACGACGACTGTGTCGTCGTCCACATGTATCCCATCACATTTACCTCTAACAATCTACTTAGACACACCTTCACTGTCCATACTCACTCACACCAGGACACACACTCACCTAACACTCTCATAGGCACACTCTCACACTTCTATGGGTGTCACACACATATACTTAGAGACACATATTGCACTCACTGTCATATTTGACAGTTAGCTCACAAGGCCACTCGTGAACTCTCGTACTGTCACAGGAATGGGTACACTAGACAGTCCCCTACCTAGCTGCTCTCAGGTTTGCACTGATCCCCTCTAATGTGCACTCTGGAAAAAGCTCCCTACCTGTAGGACTGACCACCTCCTTCTTTCTAACATTAGCAATACCATATCCTTCCTGGTGAATATGGATGTTCAAAATTGCCTGCTAATACATGGATAAATATGCTTAATCTTACAACATCCATATTACTGAAATTCAAACTAGTCAATGACTGATACTCCATATCAGTCTAAATACTGATACTCAAAACACTCCCACACTCTCCTCTACTCTATTTGGACTATACCTGTATCAGTCCAAGGCTGATACTCCTTCAGTCAACTGACTGAACCCCTTCAGTTCAGAGACTGAAATTTCCCCTCTCTCTAATAACTGATACTATCTCTACAACTGACCTATCTATGCTTCTATACTACACCTAGGTAGGCACCCATATGCACACACAAAACTCCTTCTCAACTTCTCAACTGATACCTACCTCATTCCACTGATATCCCAGCTACTCGAAGCCAAATCCCTAACTGATTTGGTCTGCTGCTCTCTGATACTCCCATGCCCTGCTCCCCTTCACTCGAGCACATAGGCCAATGGCCAATGGCCAATGGCCAAACACAGGCCAATAACAAGGTAATGCCTGTAGCAGTTCAGTGCTAACAAGGCAGAAGCCTAAAGCAGTTGCAAGAGCAACTCTATAGTCTACTGACAGGAACCCACTCCCCATACCTGTCCTCTAATTGAGTTCTTTCAGTCCAACTGATTAGAACTAGGAAGATGGGAACCCCCATGCTCTGCTGCCAAAACCAAGCCCAGCCTTATGTGCAGGCAGCACCTGCTGCTAGGCCAGGCCTTGTTGCCACTTTGTGGCTCGGCAGAGGTGAACCCCTTGCCATCTGCTCCTGCAGTGGCCAAATTGGTCCCAAACCTGTAGCCTAGTTGCAGGCCATGGCAATGCATTGGCCATTCAAGGCCAATGCCCCCGTATCCCATGCTGCTAAGGCAGTAATGCAGCCAAGTGCTCACTGCCACTCTACCCTCAAGATCCCCTGACACTCTAACCAAAAGAACTGAACTAAGAGACACTAACACACACTCTAATACCACATGAGACACTCGACCACACTGCTCACTGACACTACACTGATACTTACAGGTTTCATAGGCCATTGGCCAATGTTGCCTAGCTGCCACAGAACACTGGCCTAAAGGCCAAGTCCTCAAGCACACACTCACTCACTTAACTGGACTTAACTGACACATACACTGCACTGCAAAGTGTAAGTCTCTAACTCCCTCAATTCACACAGGCCATTGGCCTTGCTCCCCTTCCCTCTTCACTCTACACTTCCTTCATATAGTTCACATTATACTGACACCAAACAGATACTTTCAAAACTGTTGTCCATACAAACTTGGTTCAGTCCTCTATACTTTCCAAATATGGTATCAAAACCCTATATATATATATATATATATATATATATATATATATATATATATATATATATATATATATATATATATATATGTGACCCTCATCTACTAATTACCACACTCAAACCTGCCCTGCCTATGCATACGCACTGCCTACTACTCCACTGTAGGTCCAACAGGACCTGCCCCTCCCTGTCCGCTGTGACTGCCATCTTTCACCCAACCATCCCTCTATCCTAAACCTTCTGTCGAACACCATGTATAACTTCCCTTGCACAGGTTTCTATAGTCCAATTTGGGACTACTGCATCTAGGAACACATGCTTGTACATGGGTTCCCCCTACTTATTTTCTTCTAACAGATTACTGCACTACTTTTGTGCAGCCCTGTGCAAGTGTAGCTCTCCTATATGCCTATATACATATATATACAACCACACTTATAAATATATGCATATATATAGGTACAAAACTGAAAACAGAACTAGAATGGCCTCTTTGACATTTTAACAAACATTTGGTGGGCAAAACTTGTAGTCTCCCTCAAATGGACACTAAACCCTATGTAGCCATCACAATAGGACTCATTAGGACCCCAACCCTCTTCCTATTAGTCATGGGTGTAGTGCCCCACTCCGCGAAGGCACTAGATAAACAGAAAGATCGGATTGCTGGCTCTGCAACAGAAGACGATTTATCTGGGTGAGTGGACGAAGTCTCATTTGCTGATTCGCTTACGCCTAATAAGGATTCTGAGTTTTTTGATTGAATGCTTTGTTAATAACAAGATGGTAACTCATCGAGTAGGCTTTAAGAGAATTCACATGTTGTCTTGCTAAGAAATGAATGTTGCCTTGATCAAGAGAACCTTGTCACGCTAATAACAAGACGGTAACCAATATGTATACTTATAAGAGATTTCACATGTTGCTATGCTAAGAACAATAAATAATCTGCATGCTAATAAGAAGACTTGTTGCCTGCTAATAAGAAGTGATATGATGCTTGTCATGCTTGATAGGATAAGAGAAGACAAATGAATCCAATTGAATGCTTGATCATTGCTTGTTGCTAAGTATGCTTAAGAATTATAGACATGTATATACGGACTTCTACATGATTGACATGAATAAAAGAAAGGCACGAAATGAACGTGTCGTATATCTGCAAAGGCATGAAATGAACATGTCGTATATCTGTTAAGGCATGAAAAGAACATGTCGTCCATCTGATCACAAATCTGTCTCATCTGATAGAACTGCTAGAGCATGCATGTGGTCTCGGATAACTTGTTAACAAGGAAAATTTGTCTCTCGGGTGGATCTGGGGGCGCTTGGACCACTCGGTCTAGCAGAGATTAGGGCCTCCATATGAAAATGGGAGTCGATCTGAGTCCTTAGCGACGAGCTGAACCCAAGAGAGTCACAGCGGCTAATCATGGGTTTTCCCATGGACCATCATATAGATAGGTGTTGGTTGGTGCAGAGCTGAACCGGAGAGTCACAGCTGCCAATCGAGTCTGCATGTGTCAAGAATATTTTGCTAAGAGCTAACGATGCAGAGACGAACATGAAACAATAATGTTGGTTTTATCATGTTTTTGCTAATCCTTGTCTTGTGCAGGAATGGACCGTCGGCTATGGTAAGAATCACTGAATAAGTGATAATACGTATTGCTTGAGTTTGCTATATGAATTGTTTGCAGAGATTAATCCGTGCAAAGAAATGCTATGTCCCACTAAATAAAAGATATGATATCGTGCTTATAATTGTCCCTAACAGTTGCTCGAACAAAAAAAATGATATGCTCATGAAACACGCTGCGTACTGCACAAACGAATAGTCATCGTGCCTGAATTCACTAGTCCCTTGTATGCTTGAAATGAAATGAAACGAAACAAATGTTGGCTTTTCAAAGATGTTTTCAAAAGAGATGTAATCTGACTCTGTATGCATGAAATGAATCTAGGTAAAAGTAGCAAGATCACATCACAAGAAACGTTTTTTCATTAAATGAACAGTGATTGTTTCAGACAAATGTAGCTCTTTGTCCACAATCACCAGTATGTTGATATACTGACCCACCATCAGTCTGCATACAGGTGCACTATGCATCGAGAAGGATAGTCCGAAGCGATAGCCCGAGCCTCATCCTCAGGAGCCAAAAATCAGAAGAGATGCCAAGAGATGACATCTGTTTGAAAGAGTTGGTTTTGTATATAAAGGGATGTAATGTATGGGAACGGGATCATTATAATCTGTAAAGTTATGAGACAAATGTAACATTGTATCAGAGAGAAACGAGTGCTTGTAATCGGTTCAATTGAAATCAATAAAGAGAATTATTTCTTGTTACCTTTGTGTTCAATGCTTGTATTCTGAAATATGTCCGCTGCTGCTTCAAATATCTGCAATATGTTCCGCTGCGTATTGTCAATCTTGTCTTGCTTCAGGTCTTGGCCTTGTACAAGCGCAACTTAGGCTTGAATGGCATCACGCCTTAACGAGAACGATCGGTCTCACAGAGTCCGAAGCGAGGACGAAAGGACTCTGCGGGATCGGGGCATGACATAATGGTATCAGAGCAACACGATCCTCTGGCCAATTGTTGATTCGATTGAATTCGAAGATGTTCTCCTGATCAAAATTTTCTTTGCCTACTCAATATCAATAATAAGATGAATGTTCCATACAATAAGTCCGTAAATATTTTTATGATGCCGGCATATGTTTTATCGATTTAATGGATTGAGATTAAAATGCTTTATTGAACAAAAGTTTTGATATGATCTGAATTGTGATTTCATGGATTGATGATGGCGAAGGATGAGGACTATCGCTGCTAAGGATATCGTAAGTTTTTTCTTAAGTTTCGAGGACGAAACTTCTTTTCGGTGGGTAATTATGTAGTGCCCCGCTCCAAGAAGGCTCTAGATAAACAGAAAGATCGGATTGCTGGATCTGCAATATAAGACGATTTATCTGGGTGAGTGGACGAAGTCTCATTTGCTGATTCGCTTACGCCTAATAAGAATTCTGAGTTTTTTGATTGAATGCTTTGTTAATAACAAGATGGTAACTCATCGAGTATGCTTTAAGAGAATTCACATGTTGCCTTGCTAAGAAATAAATGTTGCCTTGATCAAGAGAACCTTGTCATGCTAATAACAAGACGGTAACCAGTATGTATTCTTATAAGAGATTTTACATGTTGCTATGCTAAGAACAAGAAATAATCTGCATGCTAATAAGAAGACTTGTTTTCTGCTAATAAGAACTGATATGATGCTTGTCATGCTTGATAGGATAAGAGAAGACAAATGAATCCAATTGAATGCTTGATCATTGCTTGTTGCTAAGTATGCTTAAGAATTATAGACATGTATATACGGACTTATTGTAACACCCACTTTTCTAAAATGAGGGTAATTTTGAACTTTTATAATTTTGATTAATCGATAATAAGATTTAACTCATGTTGTGATTTTTGGTAATTTTTTAATCAATTTAAAACTATTTAAAATGTTGAATTGTGATTTTGATGGTTAACTAGTTAATCCCTAGTTTTGCTAAGCTTAGAGACTAACCATGACCATGGGGACCTAACCATGTGATTAGAATGACTATTTACAACTTTTTAGGCTAAGGATATTTTTGTCATTTTGTGACTTTTGAATTATTTAGAATTTTGATTAATTGGTGAATTTTAGATTATTTTAATAATATTTAAATTGATGTATTATGATTTTGGTCATTTTTCATATTTTAATATTTTGGAAATTTTTTATATTTTTAATATTGTTTTTATTGGATTTGTTTAGTCGGGTTTGAGTTTCGTCTCGTTCCGACTTGTATTGTGACCCGGATAGCTTGAACTCTAGATGGGACCCAATATTAAGTTAAGCATGGCTCACAAGACCAACATTAAGTTAGTTAATTAAACTAATTTTTATCATGTTAGAATGGTTAAGTTAGAGACTCAAAACTAGATCATTTTGACCCCAAACTTGAACCTAGTTTAGACTTAACCATATGAGACTAGAGAGGGACAATTAGGACATTTTCCATTAGCCCTAATGGACTCTTTATGGCAGCCACCTTTAGGGGAGAATGATTCATTTCATTCATTATAATCTTGCCTCTTTTATTTTCCTTTTGTTCTTCCCCAATTTTAGAGAGCCTTTCCATTGATTTGATCTCCAAATCAAATCATTCCTTCACCAAATCTTCCCTCAATCATTCCCATTCTCCAAGGGAAGGGTGCTACCAAGGATTGGAAGAGGAGTGCAAGGAGGAGTGTCCACTTTAAGGAATCTTCGTATCGGAGCCGTGTCCTAAAGGATTTCATTGGGATTCTACTCCCAATAGGTAAAACCCATCCTCTAAATCGATTTCCTTTGCATATAAATTAGTTTTGAATCCGTAGGATCCATCCTCATGCATGTGTCCCATTTAGATTCAAATTTGAGGCCATTTGGAGCTCTCTTAAGAATTTTAGATATGTGTCTTGTGTCATACTTGATAGATCCCAAATTAGGACACCCCATGTGTATGTATGTATGATAATAGTTTAAATAGATATTTAAATTCAGTTTTAGAATGGTTAGAGAGTGGATTGATCTTAGTTAGGATGGTTAGAATGAGTTTTATTTGGATACCTATGTTTGTATCCAAGTATCTTGGCCTATATGTGTCCTTTTGTCCAAAACAACTCAAATTCGTCATAATATTCATCCACGTTTTTATTAACCAAAACAACTTAGAAATGTCATAACTTTTAGCTTAGAACTCCGATTTATCTCCCGTTTTTTTTAAAAGAACCGTATCGAAGTTAGCTTTCCAAATATATATTTTAATAAGCCAAATTCTTTCAGTAACTTTCTGTAGAATTATTTGAGTGTCAGCTGTACGAAAGACGAACGTGTTTCGGTATTTTCGCGATTTCGGGAGCTTCCGGGCACGAAAATGCGATCCGTTTAAAGTTTCAAAAAGCTAACATAAAGGGCTACAACATACTTTAATCCTAGAATTTAGTGAATGACCAATTGGTACAGTATTGGTTTTAAGTAGAAGAATGACTATACGATATATGCATTTTGTGTAACCTATGAGCCTATGTAGTATGGATATTAAATAAATATAGAGTATGTAATGCATGATATATTACATGAAAGAAATGATATATATATGATATATATTCTCTTTACATTAATGTATATATATGGTTGAATGCAAGCATGTAGGAATACAATTAATATAATGCATATAAGCAATGCATGAATGAAAGAATAATATACAATGTATGCATGAAAGTATATAATGAATGCTAGATATGAATGCAAGATATATATGTAATGATAGATATGAATGCATAATGTATAAATATTGTAATACAATATATAATGATAACATGCATGGTAATGTAGAGTATATGATGCAAGCATGAATGAATGGAGGAAATATATGTATATAGGTAATATAGAATGTAATATATGAATGCAAGCATGCAAGATAATGTATTGTATCCATATATGATGTATTCAACTTAAAAATAATGTAATATATGAAAGGAATGAATGATAATATATAACATGATATGTAAGGTAATGCAAAGGTATGAAATATATGATGTGTGCATGTTTGTATGTCTCTATGTTAATGTATGAAATGATATGAATATACAATGTATGCATATATATAAAACATGTAGGTAATGCATAGATGCATGAATGAAATAAATGTTTGCAATATGTTAATATAAATACAAGTATCTAATATGCATGAATGTAAGTATAATATAATACAAGTATACATGTATGTATCATGTAAATGTAATATACATGATATGTATGTATGCATGTATACAAGGTAAGTATGTATGTATGCATTTTTATAAACTGAGTTAACCTATAACCTTTTACACACATGCATTCATACACCCTTTGACATCTTGTATCCCATGTCACATACACCTACCTATCACTAAATTTTAGAACATTAACACATATCCTTTCACACACATGCCAAATACACACATACTCACTTACTCTTTTACCTCTCTTTCTTTCTATATATATATGTATGTGCCTATATATATAGCTTTCCTATATATATCTATGTATATGAATATGTGAATGTGAATAATATATATACATTATATGACTAAGTTTGTATGCCTTGTTAGCTTATGGTTTAGTTTTGTGCTTGGTTTAGCAAGTGACTTAGACTATCAGTTAGTAGCTATCTTGGATACTTTATTTGCATATACTTAGTTTGTTTAGACCTAGAATAACTTGTTTAACCTAATTTAGACTTGTTAGACCTAGTTTGACCATAGTTGACCTAGGTTTGACTTTCAGGGTTGACCAAGTTGACCAAGAGTTGATTTTGGTCTAGATTGACCTAGAATCATGTAGAATATATAGTAGAACTTCATATTGCCATTTTGGACTTGTTGTGACTTGTGCTGTTCTGATTAGGAGCCAGACACCTCTCCTCGGACAGTATATTTACTTTGGACATTCAGACATCAGGCGAGTACATTCTCTGATTATTTCATATCCTGTTAGAATTATTCTCCTGCTTTAGATTACTTTACTTGATGCTGTCACGTTGGTCACACGGATTAGTACTATATGGATCCTTTCTTGAGATGTTATCCCCTCAGGGAGCATCGGATACTACATGTTCTGTACGTTTCACTTACATTGTATATCACTATGCTTCATGGTTCATTGAATCATTTGTGACATGTACTCTCATGATCACATAGTCTTTCTTAAATCATCCATTTATGGGCATTCCCAGAATCACCCATTTATGGGCCTACCATGTATCACCCCTTGTGGGCCATTGCATGGATCGTAACATAACCTGACTGGATCCTTGTGTATTGATTGGGGTATGGGGAGTAGAAGTAGACATGTAAATAATATCCAAGTAGTGTAGTTCCCAGAATCACTCCATAGTATATTTCCCAGAATCTTCTATGCCATTTACATGTCTATATTGTACTCTAACTCACTAGCCACTGTTAGTTCTCTATTTATAGTAGATATTTCTATTACAGTTCTCTCTCTGTTTACATTCTGTACTTTCTTTCAGTTTCCTGTATCTTACTCTACTGCATGATTATATTTTCTAACCTGTTATGATCTGTTGAGATGTGTTGTGCTCGCTCCTGTCCTGACTGGACCTGTTGATAAATTTTACAGATAGCCTGGAAGTTGCCTGCTAGCCTAGAGGAGACACAGTAGAGGTTGTATAGTTAGTTATTTCAGTTGTATTGAGTAGTATTTATTCTATGGATTACTGTATTGAGCTTTGAGATATTTTTCGGATTTGTGTATCTTAGACACTTAGACTTCTATCTGCTGTATCTCTTTTGGATTTCATGTTTTACCTATCTTTTATCTTGCTCTACCTTAGTTGTGATTGAGACTGTATCTGCTATATCACCTCCATTCGGAGAGTATGTACTGTACAGGTACTTTTATATTGTTAGATGTTTGACCTAGGACAGCGTTCTACAGCCGATACTGCGGCGTAGGCTGGACGTACCCACGTCTCGTGCCCTTACTTTAGGGTGCGGGTCGTGACACGTTTTTAGTGGTGGCCCATGCAGGTCGAGTTTATGTAGTGGTATTCGAACTAGAGTATCACTACAGCCTGCAGTAGGATTAGAATATTTTTGAGGGTACTCAATCACACTAGGAAAACTCTTAATCAGATTTATTTTATCTAAATTTGCTGTTTATTGTCTTCCCTTGAATATAAACTGTCCTCCTTTGAATTTTTGCTTCATTCCCAGTAATTGCTTCTTGTTTTGATCTGTATTTATGATGGTTATGGAGACATGATCTCATCGCTCCGGTCCGGGGAATACTATCGAGAGGCTGGCCACCTCTCGTCCTGTTCATCAGGGCCTCGAGACCGCAGCTCCTGTTGTGCCGACTCAGGTTGGCGTTTCTGCTACATTGGAGGTGCACCTCTGTCTGTACAGAGACTTTTTTCTGTCATTCCTGATTTCTCTCAGCAGCAGCGGTTCATGCAGCATCATCAGCAGACCAGGGGAAACCAGCAGGACGAGCTATCGTCAGGACAGTCGAGGATCCACAGACCATTAGAGATCTTGCTGCAAGTTTCGTTCTTCTCTATTCCATTCCCGCAATTGTCTCTTATAACTATCTTGAAATTCGATTCCATCTGTTCCTTGTTGACTGATCAATTTATTCTGTTGTTTATGTGTTATGTTTGCTTTTTTTTTTTCTGAAAAAAAAATCATATGGGCTAGGTCACCTCAGTTATGGGATCTAGAATCTTCGATAGTCATGTTAGCTAGCATAGTGAGGACATATAGTCAGATTTTGGACCTATTTCTCGGGTGTAGAAATTTAAGATTTTCGCCGTCGCATGCGGCAATGCGGAAATTTTAAATACCATGAACCTAGAGGTATGTACCTTAGTCAAGGACTCTGTGATTATCGTAGCCTTGCTTACTAGTATGACGAGGATTTGGAGCACCATGATTTTGGATAGACGCATATGATTATTAGATTGTACCTTAAATGCTCTTGAACAAGTTTTCTCTACTTTTGTTCAGTCTTTCAAAAAAAAATTGTTTTGTTTGTTTTGTTTCTCATTATTTAACTTAGGAGTAGGAGTAGCTTTAGCTGTGTTATAAACCTTTGTGTAACTTCTTACTATGAATCTCTTCTTAAAATAATGAATCGATGATTTTGCTAGACCTTATCTTGAATTTGATATTATAGCTCTGGTTTCAAAATGGTTCCTTCTTTTAAACAGATAAGCAGAACAGATTTTATCGTTATTTCCTTCTTGCTATTATTCTTGTATTAAATAATAATAATAATAATAAAACTGTCTTGATTACATCAATCACCTGCTTTGTAATCTTGATAGGAATCTAAATGTTGGTCTTGATATAGAATTTGATTTTTATATTGGGACATGAGAATATATATAGTGGACACAGACACTTTGTCTGACACGTATGCATGCTACACTTTGATTATCAACCCATCTAAATGCATATTAATATGTTGTTGATGTTTAAATCCTCAAAACTCCAATATTCTGATACAATACAGTATCAGAGACTGGTTCTCTGCTTTTCCAGTTTAAATTCGTAATTTAAATATAAATTTTATGTTATTAGTTTTGTTTACATTACTGCACATGTATCTTATACACAAGGTTTCAATTCTTAAAGAAATTGGTTGAGTTTTGTGTTTGAACTTGTCAAATATGAGACTGTGTGCATATTAACCATTAATACTGGATTTTAAATATTAGTTCAAATTACTGTTTTTAAATGTAATATTTTCAGGTATATACATTGTTGTATGTAGGGATATAATGTTAGGTTTCATAATTTTACATGTTAGGTTGTGATAAACATTGGGTTGGTTTGATGTTCGAATTTTTCCAAAATCCTAAAACTGAATACATGTTAACATTTTTCACATTGATTTTAAATGTTTAGCTCAATTTCAGATTTAATATGTAATGTTAAACTGAACTGAATGATTGAACCCTTCATTTTAAGTTATAACCCCTGTACTCTTGACACTCTACACTAATGTACACTAATGTTCACAACTGCCATGTAAACCTAACCTTTTATCTCTATGTTATGTTCATATATCTATATAGGTGTATATATATATATATATATATATATATATATATATATATATATATATATATATATATATATATATATATATATATATATATATAGTTTATGCATACATATTATAATGTATATAGATACATAACTAAATCTCTACCTCTCTATACATATCGATATATGTATATATATGGTTAGCCATGCATGTTATGAGTAAATAGGTTGTGCATTGTAGATTGTTTAACCAATATGCCATGAGTAGTGTAACTTGATAGCTATTGTTTTGAAACCCAAATCCTCCTATACACTTTCATGTATATTTCACACACACACACACGTCTACTATCTAACCCTATGAACATGTCCACATACACACACTAACCACATAACCTTTACATAATGCTAGCTTTTCCCTCTCTAACGCTCTCTCTCTCTATATATATATATATTGTGATTGGATTTCAATGCAATTGAATTTCATTCTTTAACTTTTGATTTTGATTTTTCTTTGAATAGTACCCCTTTATAGATAATTGGTAGTTATCTTATTTTATTTTCTGATAAGTACCAATTTTTATATAGGATGGTAGACTGCCTTACAGTTTTGATGATTTGTTATTTCTGTATCTTTTCCAGTTTAACACCCCTGATTGCTTGTATGTTTGATACCCTATGACCCTTTTGGTTAGCATGACTAGTATACCTAGATGAGACTTTCACTACCACCATATGTTATGACCCTGTATGCCATCCTTTTTAATCGTATGATTTAGGTAAGTTCTGAGACCATGATTGTTGGGGACGAGACTCTAGAAGAAGTACGACCATCTTAATTTCGAGGTCAAAATTCTTCTAAGGAGGGTAGACTTGTAACACCTACTTTTCTAAAATGAGGGTAATTTTGAACTTTTATAATTTTGATTAATCGATAATAAGATTTAACTCATGTTGTGATTTTTGGTAATTTTTTAATCAATTTAAAACTATTTAAAATATTGAATTGTGATTTTGATGGTTAACTAGTTAATCCCTAGTTTTGCTAAGCTTAGAGACTAACCATGACCATGGGGACCTAACTATGTGATTAGAATGACTATTTACAACTTTTTAGGCTAAGAATATTTTGGTCATTTTGTGACTTTTAAATTATTTAGGATTTTGATTAATTGGTAAATTTTAGATTATTTTAATAATATTTAAATTGATGTATTATGATTTTGGTCATTTTTTATATTTTAATATTTTAGAAATTTTTTATATTTTTAATATTGTTTTTATTGGATTTGTTTAGTCGGGTTTGAGTTTCGTCTCGTTCCGACTTGTATTGTGACCCGGGTAGCTTGAACTCTAGATGAGACCCAATATTAAGTTAAGTATGGCTCACAAGACCCAACATTAAGTTAGTTAATTAAACTAATTTTTATCATGTTAGAATGGTTAAGTTAGAGACTCAAAACTAGATCATTTTGACCCCAAACTTGAACCTAGTCTAGACTTAACCATATGAGACTAGAGAGGGACAATTAGGACATTTTCCATTAGCACTAATGGACTCTTTATGGCAGCCACCTTTAGGGAAGAATGATTCATTTCATTCATTACAATCTTGCCTCTTTTATTTTCCTTTTGTTCTTCCCCAATTTTAGATAGCCTTCCCATTGATTTGATCTCCAAATCAAATCATTCCTTCACCAAACCTTCCCTCAATCATTCCCATTCTCCAAGGGAAGGGTGCTACCAAGGATTGGAAGAGGAGTGCAAGGAGGAGTGTCCACTTTGAGGGATCTTCGTATCGGAGTCGTGTCCTAAAGAATTTCATTGGGATTCCACTCCCAATAGGTAAAACCCATCCTCTAAATCGATTTCCTTTGCATATAAATTAGTTTTGAATCCGTAGGATCCATCCTCATGCATGTGTCCCATTTAGATTCAAAGTTGAGGCCATTTGGAGCTCTCTTGAGAATTTTAGATATGTGTCTTGTGTCCTACTTGATAGATCCCAAATCAGGACACCCCATGTGTATGTATGTATGATAATAGTTTAAATAGATATTTAAATTCAGTTTTAGAATGGTTAGAGAGTGGATTGATCTTAGTTAGGATGGTTAGAATGAGTTTCATTTGGATACCTACGTTTGTATCCAAGTATCTTGGCCTATATGTGTCCTTTTGTCCAAAACAACTCAAATTCGTCATAATATTTATCCACGTTTTTATTAACCAAAGTAACTTAGAAATATCATAACTTTTAGCTTAGAACTCCGATTTATCTTCCATTTTTTTTAAAAGAACCGTATCGAAGTTAGCTTTCCAAATATATATTTTAATAATCCAAATTCTTTTTGTAACTTTCTGTAGAATTATTTGAGTGTCAGCTGTACGAAAGACGAACGTGTTTCGGTACTTTGCGATTTCGGGAGCTTCCGGACACGAAAATGCGATCCGTTTAAAGTTTCGAAAAGCTAACACAAAGGGCTACGACATACTTTAATCCTAGAATTTAGTGAATGCCCAATTGGTACAATATTGGTTTTAAGTAGAAGAGTGACTATACGATATATGCATTTTGTGTAACCTATGAGCCTATGTAGTATGGATATTAAATAAATATAGAGTATGTAATGCATGATATGTTAGATGAATGAAATGATATATATATGATATATATTCTCTTTACATTAATGTATATATATGGTTGAATGCAAGCATATAGGAATGCAATTAATATAATGCATATAAGCAATGCATGAATGAAAGAATGATATACAATGTATGCATGAAAGTATATAATGAATGCTAGATATGAATGCAAGATATATATGTAATGATAGATATGAATGCATAATGTATAAATATTGTAATCAATATATAATGATAACATGTATGGTAATGTAGAGTATATGATGCAAGCATGAATGAATGGAGGAAATACATGTATATAGGTAATATAGAATGTAATATATGAATGCAAGCATGCAAGATAATGTATTGTATCCATATATGATTTATTCAACTTAAAGATAATATAATATATGAAAGGAATGAATGATAATATATAACATGATATGTAAGGTAATGCAAGGTATGAAATATATGATGTGTGGATGTTTGTATGTCTCTATGTTAATGTATGAAATGATATGAATATACAATGTATGCATATGTATAAAACATGTAGGTAATGCATAGATGCATGAATGAAATGAATGTTTGCAATATGTTAATATAAATACAAGTATCTAATATGCATGAATGTAAGTATAATATAATACAAGTATACATGTATGTATCATGTAAATGTAATATACATGATATGTATGTATGCATGTATACAAGGTAAGTATGTATGTATGTATTTCTATAAACTGAGTTAACCTATAACCTTTTACACACATGCATTCATACACCTTTTGACATCATGTATCCCATGTCACATACACCTACCTATCACTAAATTTTAGAACATTAACACATATCCTTTCACAAAAAAGCCAAACACACACATACCCACTTACTCTTTTACCTCTCTTTCTCTCTCTCTCTCTCTCTCTCTCTCTCTATATATATATATATATATATATATATATATATATATATTTAGCACATACATATATATATATATATTATATATATATATGTATGTGCCTATATATATAGCTTTCCTATATATATCTATGTATATGAATATGTGAATGTGAATAATATATATATATATATTATATGACTATGTTTGTGTGCCTTGTTAGCTTATGGTTTAGTTTTGTGCTTGGTTTAGCAAGTGACTTAGGCTATGAGTTAGTAGCTATCTTGGATACTTGATTTGCATATACTTAGTTTGTTTAGACCTAGAATAACTTGTTTGACCTAATTTAGACTTGTTAGACCTAGTTTGACCATAGTTGACCTAGGTTTGACTTTCAGGGTTGACCAAGTTGACCAAGAGTTGACTTTGGTCTAGATTGACCTAGAATCATGTAGAATGCATAGTAGAACTTCATATTGCCATTTTGGACTTGTTGTGACTTGTGCTGTTCTGATTAGGAGTCAGACACCTCTCCTCGGACAGTATATTTACTTTGGACATTCAGACATCAGGCGAGTATATTCTCTGATTATTTCATATCCTGTTAGAATTATTCTCCTGCTTTAGATTACTTTACTTGATGCTGTCACGTTGGTCACACGGATTAGTACTATATGGATCCTTTCTTGAGATGTTATCCCCTCAGGGAGCATCGGATACTACATGTTCTGTGCGTTTCACTTACATTGTATATCACTATGCTTCATGGTTCATTGAATCACTTGTGACATGTACTCTCATGATCACAGAGTCTTCCTTGAATCATCCATTTATAGGCATTCCCAGAATCACCCATTTATGGGCCTACCATATATCACCCCTTGTGGACCATTGCATGGATCGTAACATAACCTGGCTGGATCCTTATGTATTGATTGGGGTACGGAGGAGTAGAAGTAGACATGTGAATAATATCCAAGTAGTGTAGTTCCCAGAATCACTCCATAGTATAGTTCCCAGAATCTCCTATGCCATTTACATGTCTATATTATACTCTGACTCACTAGCCACTGTTAGTTCTCTATTTATAGTAGATATTTCTATTACAGTTCTCTCTCTGTTTACATTCTGTACTTTCTTTTAGTTTCCTGTATCTTACTCTACTGCATGATTATATTTTCTAACCTGCTATGATCTGTTGAGATGTATTGTGCTCGCTCCTGTCCTGACTGGACCTGTTGATAAATTTTACAGATAGCCTGGAGGTTGCCTGCTAGCCTAAAGGAGACACAGTAGAGGTTGTATAGTTAGTTATTTCAGTTGTATTGAGTTGTATTTATTCTATGGATTACTGTATTGAGCTTTGAGATGTTTTTCGGGTTTGTGTATCTTAGATACTTAGACTTCTATCTGCTGTATCTCTTTTGGATTTTATGTTTTACCTATCTTTTATCTTGCTCTACCTTTGTTGTGATTGAGACTGTATTTGCTATATCACCTCCATTCGGAGAGTATATACTGTACAGGTACCTTTATATTGTTAGATGTTTGACCTAGGACAGCGTTCAACCACCGATACTGCGGCATAAGCTGGATGTACCCACGTCTCGTGCCCTTACTTTAGGGTGCGGGTCGTGACACGTGTACATGATTGACATGAATAAAAGAAAGGCACGAAATGAACTTGTCGTATATCTGCAAAGGCATGAAATAAACATGTCGTATATCTGTTAAGGCATGAAAAGAACATGTCGTCCATCTGATCACAAATCTGTCTCATCTGATAGAACTGCTAGAGCATGCATGTGGTCTCGGACAACTTGTTAACAAGGAAAATTTATCTCTCGGGTGGATCTGGGGGCGCTTGGACCACTCGGCCTAGGAGAGATTAGGGCCTCCATGTAAAAATGGGAGTCGATCTGAGTCCTTAGCGACGAGCTGAGCCCAAAAGAGTCACAGCGGCTAATCTTGGATTTTCTTATGGACCATCATATAGATAGGTGTTGGTTGGTGCAGAGCTGAACCGGAGAGTCACAGCTGCCAATCGAGTCTGCATGTGTCAAGAATGTTTTGCTAAGAGCTAACGATGCAGAGACGAACAGGAAACAATAATGTTGGTTTTATCATGTTTATGCTAATCCTTGTCTTGTGCAGGGATGGACCCTCGGCTATGGTAAGAATCACTGAATAAGTGATAATACGTATTGCTTGAGTTTGCTATATGAATTATTTGCAGAGATTAATCCGTGCAAAGAAATGCTATGTCCCACTAAATAAAAGATATGATATCGTGCTTATAATTGTCCCTAACAGTTGCTCGAACAAAAGAAATGATATGCTCATGAAACACGCTGCGCACTACACAAATGAATACTCATCGTGCTTGAATTCACTAGTCCCTTATATGCTTGAAATGAAATGAAACAAATATTGGCTTTTCAAAGATGTTTTCAAAAGAGATGTAATCTGACTCTGTATGCATGAAATGAATCTAGGTAAAAGTAGCAAGATCACATCACAAGAAACGTTTTCTCACTAAATGAACAGTGATCGTTTCAGACAAATGTAGCTCTTTGTCTACAATCACCTGTATGTTGATATACTGACCCACCATCAGTCTGCATACAGGTGTACTATGCATCGAGAAGGATAGTCCGAAGCGATAGCCCGAGTCTCATCTTCAGGAGCCAGAAATCAGAAGAGATGCCAAGAGATGACATCTGTTTGAAAGAGTTGGTTTTGTATGTAAAGGGATGTAATATATGGAAACGGGATCATTGTAATCTGTAAAGTTATGAGGCAAATGTAACATTGTATCAGAGAGAAATGATTGCTTGTAATCTGTTTAATTGAAATCAATAAAGAGAATTGTTTCTTGTTACCTTTGTGTTCAATGCTTGTATTCTAAAATATGTCCGCTGTTGCTTCAAATATCTGCAATATGTTCCGCTGCGTATTGTCAATCTTGTCTTGCTTCAGGTCTTAGTCTTGTGCAAGCACAACTGAGGCTTGCACGACATCACGCCTTAGCGAGGACGATCGGTCTCACAGAGTCCGAAGCGAGGACGAAAGGACTCTGCAGGATCGGGGTGTGACAATGGGAAGGGTCTCCTACATGAATGCATGAAATTTGACAATAGAAAGTTTAGAGGACTATACCTATGTAGAATGAAGCCTACACCAAGCTCCACGAAATTGAGAAAGATGGATGAAGAAGGGGCTCTCCAATTCTTGCTAGAGCCTCCACCAAGCTTTCTTGAGCTTCCCAAGACCTTAGCACACAAAGGGAAGAAGGAGGAGAAAATTTGGAAGGGTTTGGAATGAAAAAATGTGTAGAAACCCTGGAAATGAATGGTGGCTGCCATTTGAGGGTTGGGGGGGGGGGGGTAAATAGACACTAGTCAAGTCCTAAACTCTTTATACACTTAGTATTATGAAGGTCCTTAAGGTGGCTAAGTGGTTTGGCTTTAATTAATGCTTGTACTCAACTTCGTCATGACTAGAGTCTAATAAATCAAACTTATTGGTCAAGTCAAATTTAACGGGGTCTACCATGTCTAATGAATAAGCTAGCATACTAATAAATACAACCATCATATTAAAATTTAAAAAAATACACAAAATGTGAAATGACAAAAATATCCTTGTTCTAGAAAAGTGGTAGTGGCAGAACCCATTCCGCATCCTCTTCCAAACAATCCTTCCACTGCACTAACAAGTCTACAGCTGCCTTGTTCTGTCTTTGCACCAACCTTCTGTCCAAACCCCAATAGGTTCCAGAATTAGCCCCTCTTTATGATTTGGTAAACCAGTGTGAAGGTTAGAATGTGTCCCCAATTTTTTTTGAGCTCAGAAACGTGAAACACTGGGTGAATCAATAACCCGACTGGCAGTTGTAATCTATAGCCCACTGGACCAATCCTGGCTTCGATTTGGAAAGGTCTATAGTACTTGGGAGCTAACTTTTGTGGCTTCCTCTGGGCTACTAACACCTGTCTATAGGGTTGCAGCCTCAGATACACCCAGTCCCCTTCTATAATTTTTTTGTCTGATCTCTTGGCATTGGCAAATTTCTTCTTTCTCTCTTGAGACAGTAGGAGGTTATCTCTTAGGATGTGCATTGCATTGTCCCTGACAGTCATTGCTGCTGCTACTTCTTGATCTTTGATTAAATCTGGTACATAAGTAAGAATATGAGGAGGTGATCTACCATAAACAGCTTCATATGGGGTTACCTGTGTAGATGTGTGCCAGTTCGTATTGAACCAATACTCAGCCCATGGTAAGTATTTACTCCATTCCCTTGGCTTATGGCTGTAGAAGCATCTGAGGTACCCTTCAATGCATCTGTTGGTTACCTCAGTTTGCACATATGTTTGTGGATGGTACGCTGTACTGTACTTCAGTGAGGTCCCCTGTAGCTTGAAAAACTCCTTCCAAAATTGGCTAGTGAACACTGGATCCCTATCAGTCACTATTGATCTAGGCATTCTATGTAGTTTGAACACCCCTTCTACAAAGATTTGTGCAACCCTAACTGTTGTATAAGGGTGGTTCAGCGCAAGTAGGTGAACATATTTTGTTAATCTCTCAACTACCACCATAATGGTAGTTTTGTGGTTGCTAAGAGGTAACCCATCTATGAAATCTATGGAGATGTCCTCCCAAATTGGCTTTGGTATTGGTAGTGGTTGAAGGTGGCCTGCAGGAAGAATGTTTTCTCCCTCATTCCTCTAACAAACATCACACTCTTGCACATACTTTTTGACTGATTTCTTCATACCTGGCCAATAGCAAACCTTTTTGAGCCTATGCTGTAATGCCCCGCTCCGTACAGCGCATTACGCTGAGACGTTGACTCAATGAGTCACGTTGACCGAATAAAATCTATCGATGCGAATCGATATGAGAGTTACATTGTCCCGAGCAACGCATCGAACTAAGTCGATGCGAAGAGTTGCATAGTTCCAAAGAATGTATCGAGTTGAATCGATGCAAAGCGCCGCATTGCCCCGAAGGATAAGTGCGTTGAATCGGCTCGAAGACTCTAAGAAATCGAATCGACCAAGGCGCAAGTCTGAATCGATGCAAGTATTGATTTTAGTTGGTTTCATGTGCAGGATATACGTTTACGCTAAAATATTAGAGGTCGACATTTTGCCTTATTCAGTAAGGGGTCCGCAAAACCAAATTGTCGCCTTGTGACGGACTGAGGCGTTGGCACGGTAAGCCAAATCGGACGTATAATTCAATGAAGCACGAAGTGCTCGAATGGCTAAGTCAGGAGAGTTGGTCGTGCAACGAAGTTACGAAATCGAGCCTGCATCGGCTCGACGAAACGACAAGGCATATCGACTCAAGGTGGGAGGATTGACTCTTCTTTTTACTCCTACATATCTAAGTCAGAATATATCATTATATGCTAAGTTAACCTATCGACGCCACGACGTGGTCTTATCGGAAGATAAATCATAGTGTGTGTCGAACACTAGTTAGAACAATTAAAATGAAACGTGCATCAAATGCACGAGTCGCTATAGAACATTGGATATCGCAAAAACGAGCGCCTCGGTGCGCAAGCCGCAAGAACATGGGATAACTGTATTCGACGAGTGCCTTTGTGCACGAGCCATTTTGTGCCCTCGCGCACGAGTTAGAAGGCTAGCACATTAAAAGACAATAGGCGAGCGCCCTAGCGTGCAAGCCACGAACATTGAACACTAAGGCATAGAGCATGGAAATACGGCTTCGATGCGTGCAACAAGTGCACGACGCGAAGGATAGATGATAAATGTGTCAAAACGTGCCTACGTGCACGAGATCATAAAAGATGGTTTCATTGCGAAAGAATACAGTTGTGGCATGAATGTGACGGAACTGTCGATATGACATGATGCCTTGAAAGATGTTCGGGACCTTCGGGTCGTTCGGTTGACGAACATTAAGTTGAGGCATGATGCCATTGGATATTGAAACGAAGTATAAAATGTAAGAACATAGAAAGTTAATGGAAGAAATGCGAGAGGACAAAGTCTGAGTCTCGGTCTTAAGACTATGTTTGGTTGTTTGATAAATTCTGAGCCTCGGCTCAAGACTATATTTGGTTGTCTGAATAATAGGGCGTTGCATGGTCGAATGGACTTGAGATAATTGTGATATCTTTCATGCACGGAACGTTCCCTCCGAACGGGTGTACCGGGGCACCGGGACCGTTCGGCCTAGGAGGGATATAATCTTTGATAGACGCACATCTGTGAAGTCCGGTTAGCACCCGGTTGTAGATGTGAAAAGCCGCAAATGATGGTATACAACGGTAAATTTCGGTTGTTTGGGATAGCGACCCAACCCGTGAAACGTCGGGCTACCTAAATTCGGGAAGGAAAAGAAAGAAAAGAAAGAAAGAAAGAAAGAAAAGAAGAGAAAAAAGAAAAGATAAAGAAAAGAAACGCCTTTAGTTCATTTTAGCGCGGATACGCTAACGACCTTCATATAGTTAAGGAACGATGGGTCGAAAGTGCATGCACGTATGTATTCCGCACACATAGATCCTGCTTAAAGATGCACTTATAACATGACAAGGAAGGAATGTGATGCATTCACCTTGCATCGGTGCAAGGGAGAGTGCGTCGACTTGGTAAGAAGTCGCACCACGAAACAAACACAAGATTGCTTGCTGCTTACCTATTCAACTCGAATAACATGCTTGCCATGATAACATACTTTACTGCTTTCGAATATGCCATGAAATCGACCCTAAGGAGAATATAGCAAGATCATAAGCTAAGTTGCACGATTCAACATAAATACTAAATGTCGGTTTAGAAAGAAGGTCTTTGCATCAGTACATATGAGGACGAACGTACTGATCTTCCACCAGCTTCATACAGGGTGTAGGGAACGGATGGCTCACGATGAAATTTCGCTTGGACGCGTTGAGGCTTGGAATGCCTAAGCGTATTGAAGCGTGCGATCGCTTTGACGCTCGGACTTGCAATATGATTGATGCGGCCGAGATATAGAAGTCATGATGTATGGAACGGTAAAATCCTTTGTGGACAAGAGAGAACTTGAGTGTTGTAGCCAACCTGGCAAATTTAGTTGGGCTGTTGAAAGCTATTGTAATCTCATTTCGAATATCAATAAAGAGAATTATTTCGTATACTCTGTTTTTCTTTCGTTGTTAATATCAACTCAAAGATAACCATTTGAGAACTTGTCATCTTGTCTTGCACGAGCACAACTCCAGGCTTGTGCGGCATCACACCCCCTGCGAGGACGATGATTCGGGTGATTCCGGGTCGGGGCGTGACAGATTGGTATCAGAGCTCTAGGCTCAATTTTCTTCGAATGTTTTCTTTGTTTCAATTCCAAAGAGTTGCCTACCACCAGAAATCACTCTTGACTCTACTCGATGCCGCACTGGATGTTCCATACAATAAGTCTAATACAAAGCCGGGTAACGTTGCCGCAAGTACTTCGAATTTACTTGATGTTGCGGAGAAAGTCGTGAAACGTTCGTTGCATTGAATGCACGAGCCATGAAATATTAGTTGCTGCAAGTGCAATAAATTGTGAAATGTGATTCGAGATGTTGTTGTTGCAATGTAACATGTTGAATGAGAAATAAAATGATGCACGAAGTGCAATGAGTTAATTGCGAATATGCGTTAAAATAAAAGTGATAAGTCAATATCGAATGTGTTGAACGGATTTGGGCATTGACTTTGAAAGTCGGGCATAAATCGTTGCACAAGGTGCAATGAATGTCGAAAATAAGTCGTTGCACGATGTGCAACGCATGTCGGAAGTAAATTTTTTGCACGTGGTGCAACGCTTATCAAATTAATCGTTGCACGGAGTGCAAAGGAGATTGGAAATAAATCGTTGCACAAGATGCAACGGAAGGAACTGAAATCATAAGTCGATAGAACGAATCATTCGATTGCACACCGAACTTGTGTTGGCAAATGAAAACATTGGCCGAGTTGTGTCAGATTTGATTTAATCAAAGTTACGGTTGTGGTCAAGCATGATCACTGCGAAAAACGTAAGTCGGAAGAGATGTTGGTTCATACTGAGTATAATGCGAGGGAAATGACTTGATTTCCGAGTGGTATATGCCGTACCACGTATGCGATGAATGACTCGATTCAGAGTGGTATATGATATACCACTTGTGCGATGAATTGCATCGACGCGTTGTGAGAATTGCGGAAGGTTTGTCCGCAACGGACGAAAGAGTACCGAGACTCGATTAAAAATTTGTATGACGGTATGTTGATGCAAGTGTTCTTCGAAAATCGGTTGGGACGATAATGCGAGACTCGTATCAATGATGATACGTCGGATGAAAATTATAAGTCGGTCGGACGACCGAGACTAGCGGAACGATTATGCCTTGAAGTAATAATCGGATCGACGGAAAAGGAAAACTCGAACTTACAAATGAGTCGCACGACTTGCGATCTCGATAGAAACGTTGGACGAGACGAATCGAAATCGAATCGCACGACTTGCAATTTCGATAGAAATGTAGGACGAGGCAAATTATAATCGGATCGCACAATGTGCGACTTCGGTGAAGAGTTGGTTGATGCGGATAAAATAGTGCATAAGAGATAGTTGGTTACGTTACGTCGAAACTCATTTGAGTACAACTGAAAAATATGCAAAACTTAGAGGGCGAGATCGTATGACTTGAGGGTTCGATATTGGATAATCGGTAACTCAGTTATGCGATCAAAGTATAGCGGGATGCGGCGAATCAGAAAATGAGTTGACGCATATGAAAAAGTTCGTTGCGAACTTGGATGTATGCGATGCAAGTTGTCGACGTTGAAACAGAATCAAAGTTGACCCTTACGCTATCGAAATTGATACGGCGTATCGAGATCGATACGTAAGAAAACGTAAGCACGATGTGAGAATACAAAAATAGAGTGTGCCTCGCGCTATCAAAATTTTGTAAATAATAATACGAGAATTGAACGAACTGGTTGATCATGAACTTTGTGATTGATCAAGATGAGACTATAAGTCATCGACGATTGTTCGATGCATATAGCATCTCGTGTGTCGACCGCAAATAAGACAGACTCGAACTCGATACGAGTAGATGTTTCGTAAATTGCAAAATCATCAACGGTAGTGCATGACTTTACTCGGAAGATAGTTGTGCATCAGTTGCGTCGATAGAAACGATTTTGTCCGAAATTGGATAGTCGCATAGAAATCGTCCGAGCGTGATTTGGCTCCGAAATAAGATATAGCATGGTTCATAGTACTGTCCTTCGGTGATGATCCACAATTATCGAGCGTAGCTTCGGGATAGCTGACCCTAGAAGACTTGACCGCCAAATCAAATTGAATGTTGCAGACCCATAAGATGACCCATGCGATATCGCATATGGAATTGTATCAAAAAAAAATATGGTGCACGTTGACGATAAGTCTAGGCGATCGATAATTGTTGGAACAACTTTCGATTGAGAATGATATAGTTAGATTTGAGTATTCGTCGGATGAATACTTGAATGGTTATGTTGATCGGCGATCGAACAAGAAATTCACCAACGAACTTGGTGATTCGGATAGACGATTGCGAGAATCGTGTTATGCACGAGCGTGAGTGATAAGAAAATGACTTACAAGTTATGTCGTTAGATTTGGATTCACCTTGCAATTGAGCTTGCATGAATCGAACTTATATTCGACATTGCGAGACGGATAAGTTGGAAATTTGGCTAGTAAATTCCTACTCGTTAGAAAATCGGATGTAAGATGCATCGTAGAGACTTCGTGTCAAGGCGATCGTTGCCTTGAGCACCGTCGTCTTGATGTAAACTTTTGTGTCGGATAGATTGTGGCCTTTGTGCAATGTTAATTTAAAGATTGCATCGAAAGAATTTAAGCACGGCGTCTAGGTAAGTAACATAGCGGGCGTAGTTCTGATTGTTGATGCATTTGCAAGTCAACAAAGAAAATCGTATCGAGATAAGTTGCATAGCCAGACTTCGGAAATAGTTGGGTGGCGAATTCGAACGCAAGGCATTGCGGAGGATCGTTGCGATCGGATGTGCGACGGCTCGACGCGACGCATAAAGTTGACAATCCATACGAAACATACGAAATGAGAAATGCAATTTTTGAATCGCGTCGCGTGCAGTGACTTTATTGAATGAATCACGTATGTATTAAATATACGTATGCGATAAAATTTTGAGAACAGTTGCTAAAGATAAGTCCGATAGGGAGTACGAGATGACAAGCATAGGATTGCAATTTACCTTTCATCTTTGTTCCAATTTGCTACCACTGGACTTGGTCGAAATACATATATCTTCGGGACGCCTTGAATATAGGTACGGATCCAAATCGAGTTGTAGACAAAATTCAAATCGAGCTGCAGGAAAGACTTTGAAATGTTAACGAAAAGCTTGCAAGCTAGTGTAAAACTGAACAACGTTGGTGGGACAAGATCGTGAAACGATCTATAAAACACTTATTCGGAGTGTTGGTTTTGGTTCGAGGACGAACCTTATTTTGAGTGGTATATTCTGTAATGCCCCGCTCCGCACGGCGCATTACGCTGAGACGTTGACTCAACAAGTCGCATTGAACGAATAAAATCTATCGATGCAAATCGATACGAGAGTTACGATGTCCCGAGCAATGCATCGAACTAAGTCAATGTGAAGAGTTGTATAGTCCCAAAGAATGCATCAAGTTGAATCGATGCAAAGTACCGCATTGCCCCGAAGGATAAGTGCGTTGAATCGGCTCGAAGATTCTAAGAAATCGAATCGACCAAGACGCAAGTCCGAATCGATACAAGTATTGATTTTAGTTGGTTTCATGTGCAGGCTATACGTTTACACTGAAATATTAGAGGTCGATATTTTACCTTATTCAGTAAGGGGTCTGCGAAACCAAATTGTCGCCTTGCTACGGACTGAGGCGTTGGCACGGTAAGCCAAATCGGACGTATAATTTAATGAAGCACGAAGTGCTCGAATGGCTAAGTCAGAAGAGTTGGCCGTGTAACGAAGTTACAAAATTGAACCTGCATCGGCTCGGCAAAATGATAAGACATATCGACTCAAGGTAGAAGGATTGACTCTTCTTTTTACTCCTTCATATCTAAGTCAGAATATATCATTGTATGCTAAGTTAACCTATCGACGCCACGGGCGTGGTCTGATTGGAAGATAAATCGTAGTGTATGTCGAACACTAGTTAGAACAATTGAAATGAAACATGCATCAAATGCACGAGTCGCTATAGAACATTGGATATCGCAAAGGCGAGAGCCTCGGTACACGAGCCGCAAGAACATGAGATAGCTGTATTCGACGAGTGCCTTCGTGCACGAGCCATTCCGTATCCTCGCACACGAGTTAGAAGGCTAGCACATTGAAAGACAATAGGCGAGCGCCCTAGCGTGCAAGCCACGCACATTGAACACTAAGGCATAGAACATGGAAATACGGCTTCGATGCGTACAACAAGTGCACGACGTGAAGGATAGATGATATATGTGTCGAAACGTGCCTACGTGCACGAGATCATAAAAGATGGCTTCGTTGCGAAAGAATACAGTTGTGGCATGAATGTGACGGAACTGTCGATATGACATGATGCCTTGAAAGGTGTTCGGGACCTTCAGGTCGTTCGGTTGACAAACATTGAGTTGAGGCATGATGCCATTAAACATTGAAACGAAGTATGAAATGTAAGAACATAGAAAGTTAATGAAAGAAATACGAGAGGATAAAGTCTGAGTCTCGGACTCAAGACTATGTTTGGTTGTTTGATAAAGTCTGAGCTTCGGCTGAAGACTATGTTTGGTTGTCTGAATAATAGGGCGTTGCATGGTCGAATGGACTTGAGATAATTGTGATATCTTTCATGCACGGAACGTTCCCTCCGAACGGGTGCACCGGGGCACCGGGACCGTTCGGCCTAGAAGGGATATAATCTTTGATAGGCGCACATCTGTGAAGTCCGATTAGCACCCGGTTGTAGATGTAAAAAGCCGCGAATGATGGTATGCAGCGGTAAGTTTCGGTTGTTTGGGATAGCGACCCAACCCGTGAAACACCGGGCTACCCAAATTCGGGAAAGAAAAGAAAGAAAAGAAAGAAAAAAAGAAAAGAAATAGAGAAAAGAAAAAATAAAGAAAATAAACGCCTTTAGTTCATTTTGGCGCGGATACGCCAACGACCTTCATATAGTTAAGGAACGATGGGTCGAAAGTGCAGGCACGTATGTGTCCCGCACACATAGATCCTGCTTAGAGATGCACTTATAACATGACAGGGAAGGAATGGGGTGCATTCACCTTGCGTCGGTGCAAGGGCGAGTGCGTCGACTTGGTAAGAAGTCGTGCCATGAAACAAACACGAGATTGCTTGCCTACTTGCCTATTCAACTCGAATAACATGCTTTACTGCGTATGAATATGCCATGAAATGGACCCTAAGGAGAATATAGCAAGATCATAAGCTAAGTTGCATGATTCAACATAAATACTAAATATCGATTTAGAAGGAAGGTCTTTGCATCAGTACATGCAAGGACGAACATACTGATCCCCCACCAGCTTCATGCAGGGTACAGGAAATGGATGACTCGCGGCGAAGCTTCGTTTGGACGCGTTGAGGCTTGGAATGCCGAAGCGTATTGAAGCGTGCGATCGTTTTGACGCTCGAACTTGCAATAGGATTGATGCGGCCGAGATATAGAAGGCATGATGTATGGAACGGTGAAATCCTTTGTGGGCAAGAGAGAACTTGAGTGTTTTAGCCAACCTGGCAAATTTAGTTGGGCTATTGAAAGCCATTGTAATCTCATTTCGAATATCAATAAAGAGAATTGTTTCGTATAATGCCCCAGAACTAGAATACTGGAGAGCGGGGGCGTACATAGCCAGCTACGTATATAGAAGTGCAACCCACTTCGCTATACGGTCACAGCTGTCTAGATACATGAGGGTTTAACTACAAGCCATCAATCTCTTATGGTCATAAACAAGCTTATTGTCTCAATCTCAAGCAAGTAATAACAGTTACAAGATATCAGAGCACCAAATATACAATAGTAAGGCGTCCCATACGTTACATATTCGGATGATCATGAAGCTAGTCGTACAAAATTTCAAGACCAGCAAGAGTTCTGGTCATACATGATCAACCCTAGGATTTGTCAATCATGTTACAGCCCGTAGGCAGACAGTAAATAAAGGTGCGACCGAGCTAACACGTGCTCGTCGGCTAAACGCCTCAAAAGAATAATTTTACAATAAAGTGGGACAAAAAGAAACCCACTCGTTGCCAGGATTACGCCTGGTGGTCACCATCTGGCTGGAAGGTAGGTAGATCCTCTGGAGCTGCTTTGATATCTGGCCATACAAAACCAGCTGGGTCAGACCCCAGAAAGAGCAAGTGCCATAAAGAAGGTTTTATTTAGGAACTAAAACCAGCATATCATAATGAATATTAAAGATAGTAAATAAGAACTGGTGATAACAGGTACAACAATAATAAATTGAGTACAAGGAAACCATTCAAGTAGCCAGATTGCAACCCTTAAACCAAACAAGGACCGGGGTTGCAGTCCTTCACCTGAATAGAATCCCGTCTCAAATACTGCTGATAGGGTAATAAGACAATAAACGAAGAGAAGACACAGAACAGCTCCGGGAACCAGGTTACAACCCTTAAACCAAACAAGGACCGGGGTTGTAACCCTTTGCCTGAATAAAACTGGTCCCCTGATCTTTATTGTTAAGGCCAGTATAGATAATCATGTTACTGAGGTATGATAAAACATGACAAGCATGGCAGGGGGCGCAATAAGACAATAAATGAAGAGAAGACACAGGACTGTTCCGGAAGCCAGTTTACAACCCTTAAACCAAATAAGGACCGGGGTTGTAACCCTTCGCCTGAACAGAACTGTACCTCTGATCTTTATTGTTAAGGCCAATATAAATAATCCTGTCATGTCTCAATCTTGTACAGGATTAGGACAAGTCGAAGCTGGGCTAGACTTCATTCAATCAATCACGGCCAAGCAAGGAGTACGGCTTGATACTTTAACTAACTAGGGTTATCACAAGTTTAATTACTAGCAAGATACAATGAGATCATCCTACAGCTACAAGCCCTGCAGCCCATCAAGGTTATCCAGGTCGAATGTCCATTTAAGAAGGGTGCAACACTTGACGGTGTGCTGAAAATGTGCCCTACTCGTCGGTAGGCTACAAGTCCACTTAGTGCGCCCAGATAACGGGATTGCCTGTAGCTGGGAAAATCTCTTCATGACTACTGAATCATTCTAGTTACTTAACCTTAGTAGTACCCCTGACCGTGGTACTCAGGGATCCCCATCCTAGACATGATGCAAGACAGTACCAGTTTATTTGTACAAACACAATCGCCCACGATGTCCAAGTCTTTCATACTTGTCATGTCAGGCTAGCTGTCATAACAGCATGTCAAGATATATCATGTCAGTTTACTTGTCAAGAGTGCGCCACAGCGAGCCACTATCGTGTTCTATTCTTACATTATCATGAATGAGAGAAACTTGTATAAAATAACTATTGACATATTCTTGAAGCCAAGGAAAAGATCTACAACTTTCATGTTTTAAGTTTTTCAAGATTCTAGCTACAAAACAACTTAAATAGGCAAAAACAGTGAAATAGAGCAATTCCGGCGTATGGGATTCCTGCACATCGGCGCGTGGGATTCCTGTACATCGGCGCATGAGAATTGCTGTACATCGGTGCGTGGGAATTCATGCACATCGGCGCGTGGGAATTCATGCACATCGGCGCGTGGGAAACTCACGTTGCGTCTTCAGTACATGCGCGTAAGGAACCTATGCGCATGACATGCTCGGAGTTAAGGGATGCGTTGCCGGGACTTCACAGCGTATGGCCTCCCGGCGCATGGCCTCCCGGGCGCATGGGTCATCGTCCCCAATCAGCAAGTTCAACCATAAAAGTTTCGAAAACTTGCCATGGCCATAACTTCCTCATCCGAAATCGAAATCAAGCGAAACAAAAGCCAAAACTGCATGAAATTGAATTCTCTGCAACATAGAACCATTAGTTTTCTAAAATAACTAAGTTTTTAGATATTAAAACCAAGAAAAACCGAAAAGTTACAAACTTAGATCTACAAGAATCCATCCATCAAATCCAAAAATGCCAAGTTCTAAAGAGGCTTAGAATCAAGTAAGGAAGAGAATGGAACAATAAAACTTGAGATTCATCATGAAGCAAGTTGTACTTGCCTAGGCTCTCTTCCTGGAAGGTGAAGAAATAATGGTGGAGAAGAAGAAGAGTAATGAAGAGAGAGAGAGAGAGTTGGGCTAATAAATGGGGATGGTGGTGGTAGGTAAGGGTTCTCCCCTTGGTTCATGATGAACCAATAAACAACCCAAGCCGAACCAAGCCAACCCAAACAAGCCGAACCAAGCCAGGAGACATAAAATATGAGTCAAGATACGTATACGTATTCCAAATACATAATACGAACCACGGTCATTACAACTCTACCCACCTTAAAAGAATTCTGTCATCGGAATTTAATTAAGAGGCTAGAGCGGCAAGGACAAGCTATACTAATCGCAAGCTATAACAAGCAGTCTATCATGCAGTAATTTATTCAAGCAAGGAATTGAAAGCATAAGGCATAAGAAAGACATTATACCTTACGAGTCAAACAGGTCGGGATATCGTGATCGGATATCATTCTCACGCTCGTACGTCGACTCACCTAAAGAGTGATGACCCCAAGCAACACAGACTAAACTAATAGTCTTGTTCTTGAGTATCTTCTATCTCCGATCCAATATAGACATGGGCCTCGCCTCATACGAAAGGTTGGTACCAACAACCAATTCCGAATGATCCAGGATGTGGTTCGGGTCCGGGATATACCATCGTAGTTGGGATACATGGAACACGTCATGCACCTCACATAGCGACGGTGGAAGAGCGAGACGATAGGATACATCACCTACTCGCTCCAGAATGTCGAACGACCCTATATACCTAGGATTAAGCTTTTCCCGTACGCCGAAACGAATGAAACCACGGTTAGGTAAAATTCTCAGGAATACATGGTCACCGACCGAGAATTCAAGGGGTCGCCGAAGAGAATCGGCCCAATGACGCTGGCGATCTTGGGCAACTCGAATATGATCTCTAACTCTTCTGACCACTTCAACGATCTGAGCAATCATTTTCGGACCGAGCATCTGCCTCTCTTCGACATCGTCCCATGCTAGCGGAGATCGACACTTCCTACCATACAGTGCCTCGAACGGTGCCATCTGGATGCTGGCCTGGAAACTGTTATTGTACGAAAACTCCACCAGGTACAGGTGATCTTCCCACGAGCCACCGAAGTCGAGCGTACAAGATCTTAACATATCTTCGAGAGTCTGGGTCGTGCGTTCTGACTGGTCATCTGTATGTGGGTGATATGCTGAGCTGAACTGGAGGCGAGTTCCCAAACTCTCTTGCAGGCTACGCCAAAAGTGCGACGTAAATCTGGAATCTCTGTCCGAGGTGATACTAACTGGTACACCGTGCAATCTGATAATCTGCTGGAGATACATCTCTGCTAGCTGAGCCGTCGACTGACCAACTCTGAACGGGAGAAAGTGAGCCACTTTCGTGAGCCGTTCAACTATAACCCAAATAGCATCTCGACCAACTGGGGATCTAGGTAATCTAGTTACGAAATCCATGGTTACATACTCCCACTTCCATTCTGGAATTGGCAAGGGCTGAAGAAGTCCAGCTGGCCTCTGATGTTCAGCTTTAACTTGTTGACAAACCAAACATCGAGAGACAAACCGGGCTATCTCCCTCTTCATGCCGTTCCACCAAAAGTGCCGACGAATATTACTGTACATCTTCGTGCCGTCGGGATGGATGGAATATTGAGAACTATGAGCTTTCGCCATGACCTCCTGCCTGATATCTCCACTGGGTACACAAAGATGCTTACCATGCCTAAGTGTACCGTCTTCATGGATACATAACTCTGGTCTTTGTCCTGCCTCACACTCTGCTCTGAGTCATTGAAGCTTGGAATCTGCTGACTGCGCCATCCGGATCCTCTTGACTATAGTGGCTGAACTTGCATGCTGGCCATCAATGCCACACTGGTAGGAAGGACAACTTCTATTCCCATCTTCTGAAGATCTGCTAACATCTCTGGTTGCGCTGTTAGGAAATAAACTCCGGCTCTCCTGCTCAATGCATCTGCTACAACGTTGGCCTTCCCTGGGTGATACCGCAGGTTGACATCATAATCCACAAGTAGCTCTAGCCACCTTCTCTGACGCATGTTATGATCCTTCTGAGTGAAAACATACTTTAGGCTCTTGTGGTCGGTAAAAATCTCTACCCTATCTCCATACAAGTAGTGCCTCCATAACTTAAGTGCAAACACTACCGCTGCCAGCTCCAAATCATGGGTTGGGTAATTCCTCTCATGATCACGAAGTTGTCGTGACGCATAAGCTATTACCTTCCCATGCTGAACACATCCCAAACCTCTGCCTGAAGCATCACAATACACTGAGAATCTCCGGGTTCTATCTGAAAGCGTGAGAATATGAGCCGTCATCAAGCCTCGCTTCAACTTCTCAAAAGAATCCTGACATTCTACTGTCCAAGCAAACTGCACATCCTTGCGGGTCAACTGGGTCAATGGTGCTGAAATCTGAGCAAAGTCTGAAACAAATAGCCGGTAGTAGCCGACCAAGCCAAAAAAACTGCAAATTTCTGCCACTGTGCTAGGTACCGGCCACGTTTCAATGGCCACGATCTTCTGGAGATTCACTTCTACTCCTCCTCTGGTGATGATATGGCCCAAGTACAAAATGCGATTGAGCCAGAACTCGCATTTACTAAACTTGGCATACAACTGGTGCTCTCTAAGAATCTGGAGGACAACTCGGAGATGCTGCTCATGCTCCGCTTCACTCTTACTGTAGACCAGGATGTCGTCTAGGAACACAATCATGAACTGATCCAAATAAGGCATGAAGATGCGATTCATGAGGTCCATGAATACAGTCGGCGCATTGGTTGCTCCAAATGGCATCACAAAGAACTCTCAATGCCCATACCTAGATCTGAAAGCAGTCTTTGGGATGTCCTGCTCTCTGACTCTGATCTGATGATATCCTGACCGCAAGTCGATCTTCAAGAATACTGCTGCCCCCTTGAGTTGATCAAACAAGTCATCTATCCTCGGGAGAGGGTATCTGTTCTTGATTGTCACTGAGTTCAAGGTACGATAATCTACACATAATCTGGACGTACCATCCTTCTTTTTCATAAGAAGCATCGTGGCTCCCCAAGGCGATCCACTTGTATGAATGAATCCCTTGGTTCTAAGTTCTTCAATCATGCATCTTGTATAATATCTCTAATTCTGACGGCGCTATACTATAGACTCTCTCTGATACTGGGGTTGTTTCGGGAATCAAGTCGATGGTGAACTCGATCTCCCGCTCTGGCGACATCTCTGGAAGCTCTTCGGGGAAAACATCTGGAAACTCTTCGACTATCCGGGGTAACTGCATTGCTGATACTGCCATTCGCAATACTGGAGGAGAAGGTTCAACTTCGCCTCGGGAGAAGGAAAACTTCGGCTCGCCTGGAATGCTAAAAACAACCCAGCCAATGTGGCAGTCTATCCTAGCATACTGGTCCCTCAACCAATCCATCCCTAAGACCACATCATAATCGACCATCGGGAACTCTATCAATCTAGCGGGAAACTCTCTACCGCTAACTACGATCCGACACGAGGAAAACACTCTATCTACTCCCACAAGTCCATTACCAGTAAGTATATTGAGCGTTACTGATAATGACTCGGGCTCCAGTCCTATCCGTGTCGCGAATCGTGCAGACATAAATGAATGCGAGGCACCAGAATCAAATAATACTGAAGCTGAAAAGGTGTTGACGAGAATAGTACCTGCCACTACCTCACCTGGTGCTATTCCTTCTTCTCCCATGGTCAAAGCCAGCACTTGACCATGTCCTCTGGGTGCGGGTCCCCTCTGTTGAAAATTTCTCTGCCTGCTCTGGATCAGGGCTTGGGCTTGGGCATACTGTTGCGGTCTCTGCTGCTGGAATGCCTGGGCCTGCGTCGGCAATAGCCTCGGGAACTGGTACTATTGCTGCTGCTGGACTGGTGCTGGTCCTCTAACTGAAGGACTAGAGAATGCTGATGATGAACTCCCCCTGTTCGGGCAGTTCCCAACCCTGTGGTCTGGGGCAGCACAAGCCAAGCACAAACCCTGTGCTCTGCGACACTCTGACACCACATGCCCTGGCTTCCCGCAGTGTGAACATCCCACTGCGAAAGAATGCATCTGCTTCTGCTGCTGAGGGTGCGTCGGGGTTGAATGCTGAACCGACGTCACTGTGGCCACCCGCCTTGGAGCTCCAATAGTCAAAGCCCTGGCTGTCGGGGCTGGTGCTGAAGACTGATTCATCTGGCTGTGGGATCGCTTCTGACCTCCGGTCCTATCCACGATCCTCTAGGAGGTATATTCATGCCTCCAGGCTGCCCTCAGTACTGCATCAAAGGTCTGATGCTCAAACTGCTCCACTGCCAACAAAATCTCTAGGTGGAGCCCCTGCTAGAACTGCTGGGCTCTATCGAACTCGATCGCCACCAAGGTGGGAGCAAACCGACTAAGCCTGGAGAACTCGGTCGCATATCCATCGACCGTCCTGTCCATCTGCTTCAGATTGGTGAACCTCATCTGTAGATCATACCGAGCTGCAACATCAAAATACTTGGTCTAGAATCTCTTTCTGAATACTGTCCAGGCAATAGGGGCTATTAATCTAACGGCCTGTGCCGTCCACCAGCTGCGGGCAAGATCCAATAGCTGTAGGCGTACCACGGCCACCTTCTCGTTCTCTGGGGTCCTGGCTGCTTCTAGAATCACCTCTGTGTCCTGAAGCCAAGCATCAACAGTGATAGCATCTTCACTGCCGTCAAAGAATGGAGGGTTCAAGAGCTTGAAGCTGTTGGCCGTGCTGTTACCCTGATGACCTTCTCTGGTCAAAGCATCTGCCACCGCCTGGTGCAGGACATCTCCTCGACGATCCTGGGAAGCTAACAATGACCTGATGAGACCCACCAAAGTGCCATCATCAGGTTCTGCAGGCTGGACGGGCTGAACGGGTGGCTCTCCTCCAGTAGGCACGACTCTGGAGGCTACTCCTGAATGCTGGGCTTGATCTCCAGGTTGCTGCTGGTCCGTGGGAGGTGCTTCGCCTTGCTGATCGGCAGGTCCAAGAACAATGTCGCTGAAGAAGACGACATAGGGAACAATAAGGAAGGACCATGACAGATCAACGATACAAGCATGTGATCAGGTCAAGATTACAGGGATTCAGAAGATACGAGCAGAGATCAAGGGCGAGTACTGATTGAGACATCTATTCGGTAAACCCTCACATATCTTGATTTACAAGACCTGCATGGGCCACCACTTAAACTATGTAACACCCCAGAACCAGAATACTGGAGAGCGGGGGCGTACATAGCCAGCTACGTATATAGAAGTGCAACCCACTTCGCTATACGGTCACAGCTGTCTAGATACATGAGGGTTTAACTACAAGCCATCAGTCTCCTATGGTCATAAATAAGCCTATTGTCTCAATCTCAAGCAAGTAATAACAGTTACAAGATGTCAGAGCACCAAATATACAATAGTAAGGCATCCTATACATTACATATTCGGATGATCATGAAGCTAGTCATACAAAATGTCAAAAACAGCAAGAGTTCTGGTCATACATGATCAACCCTAGGATTTGTCAATCATGTTACAGCCCATAGGCATACAGTAAATAAAGGTGCAACCGAGCTAACACGTGCTCGTCGGCTAAATGCCTCAAAAGAATAATTTTACAATAAAGTAAAAGGACAAAAAGAAACCCACTCGTTGCCAGGGTTACGCCTGGTGGTCACCATCTGGCTGGAAGGTAGGTAGATCCTCTGGAGCTGCTCCGATATCTGGCCATACAAAACCAGCTGGGTCAGACCCCAGAAAGAGCAAGTGCCACAAAGGAGGCTTCATTTAGGAACTAAAAGCAGCATATTATAATGAATATTAAAGATAGTAAATAAGAACTGGTGATAACAGGTACAACAATAATAAATTAAGTACGAAAAAACCATTCAAGTAGCCAGATTGTAACCCTTAAACCAAACAAGGACCGGGGTTGCAGTCTTTCACCTGAATAGGATCCCGTCTCAAAATATGACAAGCATGGCAGGGGGCGCAATAAGACAATAAACGAAGAGAAGACACAGGACTGTTCCGGGAGCCAGTTTACAACCCTTAAATAAAATAAGGACCGGGATTGTAACCCTTCGCCTGAACAGAACTGGACTCCTAATCTTTATTGTTAAGGCCAGTATAAATAATCCTATCATGTCACAATCTTGTACAAGATCAGGACAAGTCGAAGCTGGGCTAGACTTCATTCAATCAATCACGGCCAAGCAAGGAGTACGGCTTGATACTTTAACTAAATAGGGTTATCATAAGTTTAATTACTAGCAACATGCAATGAGATCATCCCACAGCCATAAGCCCTGCAGTCCATCCAGGTTATCCAGGTCGAATGTCCATTTAAGAAGGGTGCAACACTTGACGGTGTGCTAGAAATGTGCCCTACTCGTCGGTAGGCTACAACTCCACTTAATGCGCCCAGATAACGGGATTACCTGTAGCTGGGAAAATCTCTTCATGACTACTGAATCATTCTAGTTACTTAACCTTAGTAGTACCCCTGACCGTGGTACTCAGGGATCCCCATCCTAGACATGATGCAAGACAGTAGCAGTTTATTTGTACAAACACAATCGCCCACGATGTCCAGGTCTTTTATACTTGTCATGTCAGGCTAGCTGTCATAACAGCATGCCGAGATATATCATGTCAGTTTACTTGTCAAGAGTGTGCCACAGCGGGCCACTATCGTGTTCTATTCTTACATTATCATAAATGAGAGAAACTTGCATAAAATAACTAGTGACATATTTTTGAAGCCAAGGAAAAGATCTACAACTTTCATGTTTTGAGTTTTTCAAGATTCTAGCTACAAAACAACTTAAACAGGCAAAAACAGTGAAATAGAGCAATTTCGGCACATGGAATTCCTGGACATCGGCGCGTGGGATTCCTGCACATCGACGCATGGGAATTCCTGCATATCGGCGCATGAGAATTCCTGTACATCGGCACGTGGGAATTCCTGCACATCGGTACGTGGGAATTCCTGCACATCGGCGAATGGGAATTCCTGCACATCGGCGCGTGGGAATTCCTGCACATCGGCGCGTGGAAAACTCACGTTGCGTCTTCAGTACATGCACGTAAGGAACCTACGCGCATGACACGCTCGGAGTTAAGGGATGCATTGTCGGGACTTCACAGCGCATGGCCTCCCGGCGCATGGCCTCCCGGGCGCATGGGGGTCATCGTCCCCAATCAGCAAGTTCAGCCATAAAAGTTTCGAAAACTTGCCATGGCCATAACTTCCTCATCCGAAATCGAAATCAAGCGAAACAAAAGCCAAAACTGTATGAAATTGAATTCTCTAAAACATAGAACCATTAGTTTTCGAAAATAACCAAGTTTTTAGAGATCAAAACCAAAAAAAACTGAAAAGTTACAAACTTAGATCTACAAGAATCCATCCATCAAATCCAAAAATGCCAAGTTCTAAAGAGGCTTAGAATCAAGTAAGGAAGAGAATGGAACAATAAAACTTGAGATCCATCATGAAGCACGTTGCACTTGCCTAGGCTCTCTTTCTGGTAGGTGAAAAAATAATGGTGGAGAAGAAGAAGAGTAACGAAGAGATAGAGAGTTGGGCTAATAAATGGGGATGGTGGTGGTAGGTAAGGATTCTCCCCTTGGTTCATGATGAACCAATAAACATACCCAAGCCGAACCAAGCCAACCCAAATAAGCCGAACCAAGCCAGGAGACATAAAATACGAGTCAAGATATGTATACGTATTCCAAATACGTAATACGAACCACGGTCATTACATTTCGTATACTTTGTTTTCCTTTCGTTGTTAATATCAACTCAAAGATAACCATTTGAGAACTTGTCATCTTGCCTTGCACGAGTGCAACTCCAGGCTCGTGCGACATCATGCCCCCTGCGAGGACGATGATTCGGGTGATTCTGGGTCGGGGCGTGACATGTGCAGTATTTTCAAGTAGCCAGAATGTCCAGCTTGTAACAAGTCATGGTGCTCCTTCATCATAGTTATTGTAAATTCAGAGCTGGGGTCAATGATCACCCTATTCTTGTAATAGAACAGGCCATTAATGTAGGTATACTTCTCTGTGTTTAATAAACCTTTCTCTCATTTTTCTTGCAGCCCTGCATAAAACTCTGAATTTCCCATCATCTATTTGATTTGTTGTACCCAATCTGCTTGGACAATAGAGATAGCTGTTAAGGTGGCCTCTTCTTTTCTGGACAAGCTATCTGCTGCTTGGTTCTCTCTGCCCTTTTTGTACTCTACCTTGTACTGATAGCCATGTAGTTTCATCACCCACTTGTATTGGGCCTCTGTGCAGAGTCTTTGTTCTAGCATATATTTGAGTGGCTTGTGGACTGTCTTGATGATGAACTGTATGCCCCATAAATATTGCCCCAACTTTTTCACTGCTAGTAAGATGTGTCATGACCCGCATCCGCTTTTCAGATACGAGACGTGTCCAAGCCAGCCTACACCGCAGAGTCGGCGGTAGAACGCTGTCACGACCAAGATGCTCAAAATTATAAAATATAACATTTATTGCTCATTCACATTTCTAAATTGATTACAACTTTTACAACATTTATATTTAAAGAAAATACAAGGTTCTTACAATTAATAAAAATGATACCACTTCTATCTAATTTCTAGGTTTCTGCCTCCAAGTACACCCGTATCTCCCCATACTAAGTGAAGCCACAGCTAAATCTAAAAAATATTGGTTTCCAGTCAGGAATGGAACAAGCACACAAACCGACGATAAATTGAAAACACAATAGAATTCACAAGACATGAAAATAACATATGTGAGATGATCTAGAAAATAAGACCGATATCATGGTAAATCACGAAAGAAAGTAGATAACTCTACAACATGAAATATCAGCTAGAAAAGGAATATGTAACTAGGATGACATGGCAAGTGGTGAAGAAAACGAGGAAAACAAGTAAAGACAACTATCTATGTATTTTGAAATACCAGTTTTGACATGTGAACAGCTAGGGGATAAATCAGGCACCCAGCACGTGTCGTGTACAGCTGCTATTCTCTACGAAAGACACGGAAGATAGTTCTGGGTAGTCCACATGTCTACTAAGATATTTTCCCTTCCGACTAGTACTCATGGACTCGAACAAATCACGAAACACGAAAATACGACAATCATGAAATAAAGTATGTAGAGATCCATGACACTAATCCGTGTAACAATGTGTCAACAAGCAAGAGAGCATATGCATAAACATGAAACAGAAAGACTACTATGAATCGAAAGCAATCAGAAAGTGCACTTGCCTGAATTCTTGCACAAACCGTAGTCACAAGTCGAGGATGAGGGGATTGTAAATCTAGAAGCTGTCAACCTATAACATACAACGTACCACAAACTATGCACGAAAACCACAAGTCAATTCTAAGGTTCTAGTTCTAAATTTATGGAATAAGTGGCTAATGGGTTAACTAATATAATAATAGTTAATTCTGGAATAAATTACTTAAAAATCTAATTTAACCTAATAATATCTGAATATAATCTAAACATGGAAGTTTGGCCATAAAAAGTCATGTTTCCAATTTTGGAAACCATGGCATGCAAATAGAGGCGTATCATTGACTATCTAGTCAAACGTCGTGAACTCTAGATTTTGAAAATACACCTTGGTAGATTTCAGTGCCACAAGTGAACTGGAATCAACCATGCCACAAATTCACATTTTGGTCAAAAGATATCGCCGTTATGGCTAATCGTGACCAAAATGGTGATTCACCGATCAATTCTGAGTTCAACAGAATAATTAAAATACTAGATGAACGAATTAATTTTTGGGAAAAATATATGTCGTAGAGCTCTGTGTTATCTTTCTGAAACTTCAAACGATTCGTGATTTTGATTTCTGGTTCTCCCGAAATCTTGAAAATATCAAAACGTGTCAAGTTTCAGACAACCGACACCCTACGAATTTTACAGAAATTAAGGTTCAGAATTTATAAAATAAATTAGATATTCAGAAAGTGTACCTCAATATGAATCCAACAAAAAAATGGCACGCTAAAAGGAGGTCGAAGTTGACGGCAATATCCTCGGGAAGTCGGGGTTCTTCAAAGAATCAAAAACTCAAAATTCGGCAGAAAATAAATTAGGGTTTACTGTTCTGCGATATATGTATACACAAACAGTAGGCGGGTACAGTCAGCACCCGCGGACTGGCAGGCAGGCCCTTCCCCTTTCAGCGCTGTTCGGCTGACATGTGGGCCTGCAGCGCTGACTGGGTGATGACTGTGTAATTAATTTTCCAGAAATTGATTTAAAATAATTTTAAGGCCAAATAAACTCAAATAAAATCCTAAAAATTTCTAAAAAATTGTAGAAAATTACAGAAAATATATCTAACCTTCTAGAATATAAATTAAAATGATTTACCTCATATTAGTCCCAAATGGCCTCATAATAAATATTGGAAACCCTTAAAAATATATAAACTTTAATAAATAAATACTTAAAAATTCCCAAAAATTATGGAAAAATTCTAAAAAATATAAAATAGTATAATGAACCCTAGAAAAATATTGGGGTCAATATTTGCTCATATTCTAGCATAATAAATTCTAGAGGTCCTAGAAAATAGGTTTTCCAATATTAAAATTATCAAAATAATTCCAGAAAAATTGTAAAAATTATAGAAAATATATTTAACCTTCTAAAATATAATTTAAAATACTTTACCTCAAATTATCCCCAAATGGCCTCATAAGAAATAATGGAAGCCTTTAAACTATATAAAACTAAATAAAATAATTATCTAAAGATATCTATAAATTATAGTAAGCTATAAAATAGCTAAACAATGCTTACTAAGGTCCAAATGACCATAATATGATTATAACTCCCTTATGAGCTTAGGTACGACTTCTAATGACCATAAAAGTAAATCGTAATCAAATAAAAAAAAAATCAGGAAGTGAGCTTACAAGATGGCCAACATTTCCTTTTCATAGGTGGAGAGAAGAGTGGCTCTTCCCTTAAGATGTTGACTTAAGTAGGCAATTGACCTTCCCCTTTGCATTAGCACTGCCCCTACACATCCCCCTGAAGCATCACACTTCAGTGTGAATTCCTCCTCAAAATTAGGCACAACCAACACTGGTGGATTTGTTAGAGCTGTCTTCATGTTCTCAAATGAAGATTGGGCCCTTGATCCCATGTGAAAGAATTCTTCTTGAGCAAATTGGTTAGAGCTCTAGCTATGGTGCAATAGTTGTGGATGAACCTCCTGTAGTAACCAGTGAGGCCTAGGAACCCTCTTAACTCCTTCAGTGTTCTGGGAATTGGCCAAATTATCACTGCCTTGATTTTCTTTTGATCAACCTCAACCCCTTTCCTAGAAATAAAGTGCCCCAAGTACCCTACCTTGTCTTGTAGGAAACTGCACTTACTTCTCTTGAGCTTTAACTGATTCTCTTCTAGCTTTTTGAAGACTTTTTCTAGATGGATGTAGTGTTCTGTGGCATTGGCACTGTACACTAGAATGTCATCGAATAAGACAAGGACAAACTTCCTTAAGAAGTCTTTGAATATGTGATTCATCATGGCTTGAAATTTTGATGGTGCATTAGTGAGCCCAAAGGGCATCACTAAGAACTCATAATGGCCCTCATGAGTTCTGAATGCCGTTTTATGAATATCCCCCTCATTCATTCTAATCTGGTGATATCCAGACCTTAGGCCTAGCTTAGAATAACAGTGTGCCCCAAATAATTTATCAAATAGATCTTCAACTAGGGGAATTGGGAACTTGTCTTTTCTTGTAGTCTGGTTCAGGTTTCTGTAATCTATGCAGAGTCTCCATGTACAATCAGACTTTTTCACCAAGATGACTGGGGATGAGTAGGCACTACTGCTAGGTCTTATGATACCTGTCTTCAATATCTCCTGCACTTGCCTTTCAATTTCATTCTTCAAGAGGTAGGGGTGCCTATATGGCCTGCTGCACACAGGGTTTGAGCCTGGAAGTAAAGGAATTTTATTATCTTAAGGTCTCTTAGGTGGTAACCCTGAGGGTTCCTCAAATAGCTGCCCATATCCACTTAACAGTTTCTGTAGCTCTTCATCTGTCTCTTCCTGGTTGGTGTCTCCCTTGCATTCTGGCCAGTAGCATAGTTGAATAAAAAAAAATTAAGGTTTTTGTCTCATGTCCCTGCTCTCCAATGCTCCAAACTGTTTGTTGTTGGCTTTCATCACTTTGAACTGCTCCCCCCTTCTGTGTAATTTCATGGTAAGTTCTTGGAAATTCCACACTATGTCTGTAACACCCAGTTTTCTAAATAAGGATAATTTTAAAATTTTATATTTTTAATTATTTAATTATGATATTTAAATAATAATATAATTTTTGGTAATTTTTAATTATTTTAAAACTATTTAAAAATCATGACTTGTGATTTTGATGTGCAGCTAGTGAAACCCTAGAGACTGTCTGCCCTAGAGCCTAACCATGTGATTGGGATTTTATTTATCATTTTTAGTCTAGGGGTAATTTGGTCATTTTGACTTATTAGAATTATTTGATTAATCATTGGATTGACGGTTGTTGATTTGACTTTTACTAGTTGTGACTTAAGAGACTAACCTAGATGTTGACCCTGGTTGTGGTGACTTGATTAGCATGGTGAGACCCTAGTCTAACTTAAGTCAACTCAAGATAGGTCACTTAGGATCAAGTTTGAAATAGGAGGAATGGTGATTTGTCCATAGGCTTGAGACTTAGAAATTGGTTCCATGACTAGTGCAACTAGGCCCATAGCCCATTAGACTAAACCCTAACCCTAACTTTCACTTTATGACCAGCCACTAGGTCATTCCCAACCCTATAAAATCTCTCTTCCTATTGTTCTTGCCTCTTTATATCATTTCTCCATTTGACAAAAACCAAGGTGTAACGCCTCAGTCCCAAAATACTTAGGACTAGGTACGTATCCATGCCAGCTGCATACATAGAAAGTATACTCCAATATATGGAAACTCGAATGTATACATAAGCTGTAAAATGCAGTAAACCAAGAGTAATCTAATCTCATCCACAAATGAAGAATAAAGATAATACGTATTCAACTGTAATAAGTCTTTGTACAATACGTTGGGCGGAGACAAAGTCCACTACCAACTATCTCAAATAAAATGTACAAGAAGTGATCGATAAAATAACGAGACGAACCAAGCGCAATCATCTTTGAAAGAATGGAGAAGATCACGGCCTTGGCTAGAACACATGCAAAATCACAGAAGCACACACCTGGAGAGATAACCAGGTCCTCAGAGGGACGTAACAAGATACAATAAACATGCCATATAAATACTGAATATAAAATATGCCACAATCAAAGAAAGTGACAAGACATAATATGGTAATCTAACCATACTAAAGTGAACATGCAATTTGAGAAACAATCCTTCGACGCATGAGCCCTGGCTGTAAATGGGATCGGCATAATCCCCATTTAGGGCACCAGGGGCCTACGTCCGTAACGTCCGAAGATCGTCAGAGGGCATCATGTGCAAGGGGCTACGTCCATAACGCTCTGAAAAACGTCAGAGGGCATCTGGAGCCTGCGTCTCCGGCAGAGCGCACAGGTAATAAGGGAAGTGCATAGAAGCCCATACGTCAGGTAATGTTCTTCCCACCCAATGTACCTATCAAGTCGCATCCACGACCATGTACCTCTACTAACTGCTAAGTCTTCTAACACGCCTCTATTAGCAGTTAGCCCTAACGCATGCACATAGGGGATCAGCCCACACGCAAGAACCTCTACATGCTACTCATCTCACACATCATCGTGGTACAACTGTGTCAAGGTATATGCAATACACTACAACGGTGGTCTCTTAACTCTAAGTCCATATGTAATCAAAGGATAATAACAAAGTACATCTAATATCACTGAGCAGACAATAAATCAAGAATTGTAAATAAATGAACAATGATATACAATAAAATGCAACTGAATATAAGCAGTATAATGGCAAGGTATCTTGCCTGCGGGTGGTGCGAGAAGCAGCAAAATCCAACAATCAGAATCGTCAACACGAAAGTCAAAATCTAAAAGAAGCTCCAGATGCTGAAACTAACATCACGAACGAATTTGGAATAAAAGATATGTCTAGAAAACGTCTGTCCAAAAGTCAAATTCTGGAACAGGAGCAAATTCGTAATTTTGGGTCAAAACGATGTCCGCCGTTGGACCCGATTTGCACCGAAATGTGTGCCAATACCTATGGTCTCTAAAGTCGTCAACTATAGATTTGTTTTGATGAGACGAACCCAACGGTATGTCCAATTTTGGATTCCTGTGGGATGTGCACAAAATCGCCCGTTGAGTGGGATTGTGGGCCCGCCAAAATAGCGTCCCAGTCAACCTTCTCAAAATTGAACCAAACTTGGCATACAGGACCAGAAAAATATTTCGAGTCTAATGGCGCAAGTTTCGTCGCAATTTGATAAGTGTGCACAAAGTTGTGACTTAATTTACAAATGATCGATACGGGGGTATCTCGACGGATACGCATTGTTTTCGTCGCGCACATGCAACGAAATCGGGTTCCATCAGTTCCCACACGTCGACAACAACCATACGCGCCTTTCGATGCGTATAGTGCCCGACCACGTCACCCGGTTTGTTGGGACGGACGCCGTATCGGGATATTTTTCTAATTTTTTGAAAACAGAATTTACAATTTTTTGTGAAACTTTAACAACGTGTAACTTTTTATACACTAGATGAAAAGTGAATCCAGAAAGTGCGTTACAATCTCGATTATGTTGTCTTTTACTGTCTTTAATTAATTTTTATGAAAGTTTAATGGACAGCGAGAAAAGTGGCCGACAAGTTGGTGTTTTGAAACAGTTTTTAATATTCCAGAAAAAAGTGTTTTTTCTCCAACTTCGTCTCGATTTTTCGAGCAAGTTGGATGGCCATGTCGAAATCTACCTGGGGGATCTCGAAGAGAGTCATGTGGGCTTTCTACACGAATTTACGGATCTAAAAACGGACTAGAATCGAAAGAGAAATCAAACGGAAAAGTTGGGTACCTTAAAGTGGGAATCTGTTGTTGTTGTCGATGGTTCCTGTCTTCTTCGGGAGCACGGCTGTAATGCCTGTGTTCGTATTACGTATTTGGGATACGTATACGTATTTTATTCTGTATTGCATGATTCCTTGTTTAGCTCTCGGCTTGGTTTAGCTCTCGGTTTGGGTTGGCTTAGTTCGGCCGGCCCAATGCTTGGTTCATCATGGGCCAAGGGTGGAACACCTTAGCCTATGCTTCTCCTTCATTTCCACCACAACCCCCCTCTTTATTATCCCCACCAACCTTCTCTCTCCTCCATAATTCTCATTTACTTCTCCTTCCCCCACCATTACTCTTCTCCACCAACCAAGAACACCATAGGCAAGTGCAACTTGCTTCCACAAGAGAACCCCTTTTGATGGTTTCATTAGCTTCTCCTCATAATTCTAAACCACATTAGAACTTATCATTTTCCATTTTGAGGCTTTTAATTCTTGTAGATCTAGAGTCTTGCTATTTTCGGATTTTTGGTGGTTTTGATCTATCAAACTTCCTTGTTTTTAAGTTTTGATGGTTCCATGTTGTAGAGAATTTTATTCTACCCAATTTTGACCTTTGGAAAGTTGGATTCGGACTTGTTTTGACCAAGATATGGACTGTTGAAGCTTAGATTCAACTTTAGAGTTCTTGCTGTTCTTGCCATTTGGAGAAGACAGTGAACAGTGAGCTAGCTTTTTAGCTTACGCCGCTGAGCTGTACGCTGCTCTTTAGCGAGCGTACGCTAGCCTTGGTACGCTGCTCTTTAGCGAGCGTACGCTAGCCTTGGTACGCTGCTCTTTAGCGAGCGTACGCTAGCCTTGATACGCTGCATGTTGGCAGCGTGTCTTTTGCGTACACTAGCGTGAGCGTTCCCTAGACCCTTTCGTATGCTAGCTCAAGCGTACGCAGTCTTGAGCGTACGCTAGCTTGAGCGTACGCATGCCTTGGTACGCTAGCTTAAGCGAGCAAGGTGTGCGCTGGCCTGAGCATAGTTTGACCTGAGCGTATGGCCTTTGGCTGATTTGGTCTCATGTCAGCGTGTCAGATTTGGTTTTATTTTCCTTAAGCTTGGCTCTTTTATAGCCCTGTATATTGATATTTTATTAGATATTTTACGCCTATTTTATATCCTTACGCCTTTTGTCCTGAACTTGATAATTACGAATTTACTTGATATGTTTGGAATTGACATGACCTGATAGTGACCCGTAGTGGTGCACTCCTGACATGATAACCTGACATGACCTGATAGTGGCCCGTCGTGGCGCACTCCTGACAAGTACACTTGACCTGATAACCTGACATGTTATACCTTGATAAGCTGTTACGACGGCTACCTGACATGACGTGACCTGTATAATAACCTGGACACCGTGGGCGATTGTGCTTGTATAAATAATCCAGTCTTGTCTTGCATCATGTCTAGGAGGGGACTCCTGAGTACCACGGTCAGGAGTACCTATTGAAATAAACTAAGGGCTAATAACTAGATTAATACATTAGTCATGAAGAGATTTCCCAGCTACAGGCAATCCCGTTACCTGGGCACGCCTTGGGATCTGTAGCCTGCCGTCGGGTAGGGCACATTTCCAGCACACTGTCATGTGTTGCACCCTTCAAGCTACCTAAGGGTACATTCGTTTCCTGGACAATGTACCCACCTGAATTCAACTCTAATCTTTTAACCCGGGGAACCTGGATGGTCTGCAGGGCTTGTGGCTGTGGAACAATCTCACTGCATCTTGTTAGTAATTAGACTTGTGACAACCCTAGTTAGTTAAAGTATCAAGCCGTAATTCTTGCTTGGCCGTGAAATGATTGGATGGAGTCTAACCAGTCTAGTCCTGCCCGGATCCTGTTCCAGATCATTGAACGACCAGAATGCTTGTATTTATTTTACCGATAAATGGTGAGAATTCCAAGCTCTGTTCAGACGAAGGGTTACAACCCCGGTCCTTGTTTGGTTTACGGGTTGTAACCTGGTTATCTGAATAGTTCCATGGTTATCTCGTCGTATATCATCCTGGTGTATTTTCTTTATTTCCAGTTCTTACTTTATTTATATCTTGTGCTGATTGCTGGTTTTGGTTCTTAAGTGAAGCCTCCTTTGTGGCACTTGCTCTTTCTGGGGTCTGATCCAGCTGGTTTTGTGTGGCCAGATTTTGGAGCAGCTCCAGAGGATCTACCGACCTTCCTGCCAGATGGTGAACACTAGAAGGAATCCTGGCAACGAGTGGGTTATTTTTGGCTCTTCCACTCTATTGTAAAAATATTCTTTTGAGGCGTTTAGCCGACGAGCACCTGTTTAGCTCGATTGCACTTACTTACTGTCTGCCTACGGGCTGTAACATGATTGACAGATCCTAGGGTTGATCATGTATGACTAAACTCTTGCTAGTCCTGACATTTTGTAACGACTAGCTTCATGATCATCTGAATATGTAATGTTTGGGACGCCTTACTATTGTATATTTAATGATCATACATCTTGTGACTTTTACTTACTTGCTTGTGATTGAGACACTAGGCTTGTTCATGACCTTAAGAGACTGTTGGCTTGTAGATAAACCCTCATGTATCTAGACAGCCGTGACCGTATAGCGAGATGGATTCTATTTCATATACGTAGCTGGCTATGTCTGCCCCCGCTCTCCAGTATTCTGGATCTGGGGCGTGACAACGGCTTCGCCATGGAGTGGGGAGGAGGAAGGAGGAGAGGAAGAAGAAGGAGGAAGAGAGGATTGGGTTAGGGTTTACGTTTTTTTATTATCAAATATATATATATATATACTATATATATATAAAGGGTTTTGGGGGGTTTCGGCCTAAAATAGGTTCGAATGCTTAGTGGGGGTCGGCCCCTTACTGTTGCAGCTGCTTGCTGCTTAACAATAATAGAAGGGCCGGGTCCCACCTGCCCCTAGCAGCATTTGCTGCGGCTGAACTTGGGTGGTCGGCCCTTTCAGCAAGAGTAAGGTATCTATATGATATATATTATAATATATAAGATATATGATATATATTAATATATATAGACATATTTATATGGATACATAATTATATCTATCCATATATATGCACAAAATTTAAAAAAGAACTTTTTAAAAACCAAATACCATTTAAAAATCAACTATCTAATTATTTAATATAATTGAGCATATCTACATATATATATAAATTCAATCCTTAATAAATCCACTCAAAATAATAATGATATTTAAATAGGAAAACATATTTATTAAATCTCCACAAAATAACTTAAATTATAATAATAATCGTCCCATTGGGTGAACTTTACCGCTCACCCATGTATGGGTCCAGAAAAATTGTACCATCTTGTAAAATATTATTTTATTAATAAAACATAAATTTTGTACCAAGTTCAATAAATATTCAATAAGTTCTAAAAATAATTTAAAAATATTTGTGCATACACAAAATACTTTTATATGGCCACCTTAGTCACCCCACATGCTCACATGGGCTTAAATTTTGTTCGGGCCCTGTTCGGGCTGAATTGGCCATACCGGGTCATCAAAAAAATAAATAAAACCATAAATTGTATAAATTAAGTTTGAAGTCTAATAAAATAATAAAAAAATAATTTAAAAAATAGGGGTTTTACATCCTACCCAACTTACAAGAATTTCGTCCTCGAAATTTAGGATTAATAGGGTAGATAGGGTTGAGGGATAGGAAGAGTTCGTCAATACCAAAATGTAATTAAAATTTTGGAGGAGGCGATAAAACGGCGTTCAACACCACCATGCAATAGAAAATTGTGGAGTCGATATATAGAAAAATATATCATGGTTATGGAATTCAAATAAGGATTGCTAGTGAAGGTAACAAAATTTTGATAATCCAATTTGGAGAGTAAAAAGGAATTGAGTAGATCAAAGAGAATAATTTAGACATTTGGGAGATGTGGTTCTTAGAGAAACTGGAGACTAATCGTCTCGATTGAGAGTTTGATTTAAGTGAATGATTAGAATCATTCTCGAGTGCTCAAGAACAATTGGAAGGACATGATAATAATTCTAGGTTTGAGAAATGGGCGACGAAAGTAATTCAAAAGAGAATTGCCAAGGCTGTTGCGGATGAGACTCTAAGGCAAGTTTACTATGTCTTCATCCACGTAGAATAATATATGATAAGCGAACCAAAGTGCAATAGGTTGATCAGACCATAATGCACCGGTTCTGATTAGACAATATGTTAGTGGGTGCACCCAATAAAATATGTCATGATCAAGCTTGATAACGAAATAAGCTTGCAAAACTGAAGCTACGTTAGCAGCGTGAGATAGTCAAAATATGAGCAAGGGAGGTACTGATGAAGGAAATTTTAAATAGTCCAAGATCTTTTAAAATCAATGCTCGTCCGAATTTTGGACATATACAGTTGTCCTAGTGTTTCCTCATTTATGTCTTGATAGACTAGATAAGGTAGGGTCCTCTGAATTTATAGTCTAAGTGAACTTACTAATGTGGTTCACAAGGAAAAAGGTTTGTTAGGTGGTGAGGTATTCTACCCAACTTACAAGAGTTAAACTAATAGTATCATGGGACAATGGGTCAAGCATTCAAGATTGAGTACAAAGTTAAATATTTAAGGAATTTAGTAGATCACAATCACATATCGGTCGAAAGAATTTAGTCAAGATGGAATCCCTATCCGTGGTCAAAAATATATCGGTATTATGGTAAAGATTATAGTTTGGCCATTTTGACCAGAAAGTCATATTAAGAAAATAGAGTACAAGGAGGCGTGTTTTGGTGGGACATGATATATCTACATGAAGGTGGGCTTGTCTAGGTCTTATATGTGAAATTTGTTGAGAGAAAAAGTTTTGTGTTGTACTCCAAATATACAAGTCACGGTAGGGGATGCCAGAAGATCAAAATAGAAAGTGGGAGTTCACGAGATGATAATTAATGCACAAAATAAAGAAGATCAAGTTAAAGCATGAAATAAAATTAATTAAAGAATCCAGTAACAAGAATTTAGGAAAACAATTCCGGAGAGAAGATAGTCTCCTAGATGAATACAGTTAAGGAACCATTAAATTATTATTCAAATTGCAAATGGTTTAGAAGGTCCAATTAAAAGATCTAGAATTGAAGGAAGGTCGAGTAAGCCGAGGTGGAAATACAGTCACATAGCTGGGTGGATGACTAACAACACTTGTGTATATACTACTATCATAGTCATGGATGACATGGCAATTAGTGTGGAATACTTCTAACTCATTAGGGCTACCTTTGTGGCCTACCATTAATGTTTTAACTCGTGTTTCCTCCAACAATTTCTGAATAAATATAAAAAAATTTAACCACCAAAATTTGTACTCACTCCAAGCCGTTCAAATTTATCATGACAAAAATTTAAATCACTTTTATAAATCTCAAAGCAAATTTTATCACGTTACTAGTAACCTTTTCCAAAATTAACGTTTAAATTCAACTATTTAACTCAAGAGTTCATAATTTACAAATCCATAAAAATTTCACCATCAATTAAAAATTTAACACTCTAAAATTTTTAAATAACTCATAATAAAACTCTTAGCATATTAAAAGCAATCTCAAAATTAAGCTCAATGCTCTCATCAATTTTAACTTCTATTCATGCTAAGTTATTCCAACAAAATCACAACTTTTTAAATGGTAACTTCCTTTAATCAATCAAAATAACTTTCCATCACATCCTTCGAAATTCTCCAAAATTTTTAATATTAGCAATCCCACATTAAACTAAAATTTCAAATTATCCTATCAGTCAAAATCTTTTTTTTTAACCAAAAATCTAGATAGATTTGTAAATCCTCCATCATAGGACACCAATTAAAATAAAAATTTCTCAAAATCGTTTTCATAACTTTCAAATATTTAAACCAAAATTCACCGTCATTACTTCCACTCAAAATTCAAATTTTACTAAACACGAAAATCGTAAGTTGTACAACTCAAATTTAAATAATTCCTACAACCATTTTTTTTTAAAAAGCTCAGATCATTTCCAAACCAATTTGTAACTGTTCAAAGGTGCATAACTATAATACAATAAATCATGAACATTAAAACTCGAAAATCAAATAAATTTTATATTTGTTCAAAGATGTATATCTATCACCCAAACTCATAAATATCACAACTCGAAAAGCAAATCAATTTGGAAAAGCAAATCAATTTTTGTGGTAGCCCATGCAGGTCGAGATAAATTGTTTGGTTACTTTACCGTACCAAGCAAGCCTGCGTATAGGATTAGAGTCTATGATCTCATCCACATACTTGACCTCTTTCCTAGATTTTATCTGCCGTTTGACTCATTGATTTGCATCTTGCTTAATTTCTCGTATCATAATTCTTATCTTCCCATCGTGCTTACTAGAGGTTAGACAGGTGATCCCTACTAGTTAGATAGGACTCTTTTGACCCAAAACACCATTAGTTTAATTCTTTTAAGCTGGGTAGAATGCCTTATGACCTAGCAACCCCTTTGTCCTTGTGACCTATATTAGCAAGTTTACTTAGATTCTAGAATTTAGAAGACCCTAACCTGTCTAGCCAACCAAGGACTTGGACAAGAAGACTATAGGATGACTGTATAAAGACTATCACAGGACATGACTTAGATCCTTTAGAAGTTCGACTATACTCCCTCTCAATTTTAAACTCTCGTGCCTATAATTTCACTCTCTTGACAAATGTTGCTACTATAACCTAGATTTGCAAGTTCATTGATTTATCGAGCTTGTTCACGACATATGTTATTGGAAGAGCTCCCACTAACGTATTGTCTAATCAGAACCGGTGCATAATGGTCTGATCAACCAAGTTCATTTTGGTTCGCTTTGTCTATTATTATACGTGGATGGAACATAATTAAACTTGGCCTTTAGAATCCCATCCACAGCTGCCTTGACAATTCCTATAAAAAAAATTCGGTCGTCTTTGAATCACGTATTCGTACTCGATAATATCGTCTTTGAAATCCTTATTGCTTTCGCCTTCACCTATTTTAGAAGGACGAAGGCGTTGTACAAGAACTTCCTCTAGCCTTCCTATCGATTATAACCATTATCACCCGATGTTGCTATACCTTCATCCTAAACCACTCATCCTTTTCTTGGCCCTATATTCGCTATCATGAACCTTCCAAATCACTTAATTTAGGCTTGAACCTAATCGATCTCTTATTCGTGCCTTAACCCACTCTCAAGAACCCATATCTACTAGGTCTCTAACTTATTTTCTCTTGATACCATATCATTCTCTATTGCATGATACTCTTCATTTAAACTTCAAACCCTTAATCTTCTACTCGTGCCTTAACTCGCGACCCACGTAACCATACCCGTGTTAAAAATTCTATGATTTAGATCACGATTTCTTATAACAATATTTTGTGGAAACATTGTCATTGTTTGTTCCCCATCGATACCCTCTTGTGTCTTCGCACCCGCCTACTAATTCTTAATTTCGAGGACGAAATTCTTTTAAGTTGGGTAGGATGTAAAACCCCTAAATTTTCTACTATATATATATTTTTTTAATAAATTTGGTAATAATTTTTTGTATTGTACGTCGCGTAGTTATATTATACGTCGCGCGCGGAAATTCATTTTTCGAATTTGCTCGACGAGTGCGAATATGTGCGAGCGTACATATTCTTAGAAAAATATTTTCCTATATTTATAGTTTGAAAATAATATATATTATAGTTATTTTAGCTATCGTACCAAAGTTTCCAAGTTATTATTTTATTTATTTTATTTATAAAAAGTCTTTCGTTTATAACAGTTATTAATAATAAATAAAAATTCTTCGTGCATACATATATTTCATAAATATTTTATTAGTTTATTTTAAAAAATAATATAATTTTTGAAATTATTATTATATGTATTTTAGAAAATATATTTTGAAATTTTTGTGGCAATTTAAATCTTTGATTGGATTTTTATGGATTTGATTTAAATAGCTTAAAATTTAAAGATAGAATTTATATTTAATTTAAGTTTAGATTACCTAGATTTAAATTGGAATTTAATTTGGATTTAGATTGATTGTATTGATTTAAATTTAATAATTGAATTATCTAAATTAGGTTTAAATATTCCTAATCATTATCCAACTTGGAATTCTCACCTCCTATAAAAGGAGAGGTACTCATCCATAGAATCCAACTCCACAATTTCCTCTACCACAAATGTGCGTGCACCGTGTCAGTGTCCATATCTTATTCCATTGTTACATATACAATTCATTCCCGTGTCCGATAAACCCGGACATGATTTCTCCATCAACTCATCCCTACCGTGTCGGACACTCCCCGACACGGACTCGCCTACTTCTAACCCTAACCCGAGCTTCTGCACCACTCCACCTCGACCACCCGTTTACTCCCTGCCACCATGCCACCCACGCTGGCCCCATCGGCCGACGGCCATTGCCATCACCACCGTGACAACCGGACCCGAACCACCATCACCATTGAAACCACCACCAAGCCGTACTCCTCCTCGATTCTGGCCCGACCACCGTAGACCTCATCTGACCATCAACCCTTCATCACCATCATCACCACCACGACAATGACCGAGTCGACCCCAATCGATCTCCCCGACCACACAATTTCATCACCACCCAAATAACAGAGGCAAAGAAAACCCAACAAAAACCTGACTCACCTTCTCCGACGCCGCCTCCGTCCATGGCCGCTGCCCTGACTCCGCGCGCGACCGCCGCCTTCACTCCCTCCGTCCCCCGCCCCTTGGACCCACCGCGGCCGAGCCCGCCGCCACCAGCATGCTGCGACGAGCTCGCCACCGCCTGGAAACCCTTCGCTGCGACCCGAGTTCCTCCGTCGCTCTCAACCCCTCTCTGCCGCCTCTGCCCCCGCGAGCCATCCCTCACCGTGGCTGCTGCCTCCTTGCGCCAACCTCCGCCGCCCCTTTAATCTTCCACACCGCGCTTGAACCCCCGTCGGACCACCTAGCCCCTCCGAGAAGCCCCGCGCGACCATTCTCCCCATCCTCCGCCGCGCGCCGAGCCCGACCCCCGCTCCTCGTCTCTCCGACCGCCCATCCCGCTCTCTCATCTCACTTTCCTCTCTCTCCCTCCATTCTCTTTTTCTCATTCGAAGACAGCAGCAATCTTGTGTTTTTCTTTTATTTATTTGTTTGGTTGCTGTTGTGTTTTTTTGTGTGTTTGATTTAGTTTTTATTTGTTTTCTTCTTCTGTTAGTAATTATTATTATTATTATATTTATTATTACTATTATTATTATTATTATTATTATTATTATTATTATTATTATTATTAATCGTTTTTGTTTATTTTGTGTTTGCTTAATTTTGTTGGGTTCTTTAGTTTCTTTATTTATTGATAGTATTATTATATATTTATTATTATTATTATTACTACTAGCATTAATATTATTTTTATAAAGCTCTACTAGTTTCATTAGTACTATTATAGTTAATTCAAAATTGATATTTTCTAAATTTTACTTATACAAAAAAATATAGTATTTAGTTGGGCTAGATATAATTTCAAAACTAAATTCTGAAAGTTTTAAAATATTACTATATTATTATTTTATGGTTCTTGGCCTACAGATCATATTTTTACAAAATAGAGTTGAGCCCTAAATAGTTCTAGACTCATGGTAATTGTAATATTGTGAATAATAAATATAAATTTTTATTTAAATTCCTACTTTTACAACTTAGAAATATATTTTGGTCAAAAACAATTTCCTCCATACCCTAATATTGTGACTAATAAATATTTTCCTATAAATACTTTGACTCATGAAAAACTAGTTTAAGTATTATAAATATCTTTCAAAAAAATCGCGTATTTATTATTCTCCAACTTCCTTCGATTTCCTCCAGTCCGTGACTAAATCCTCTTATTCCTATTCTGTCACCAAATCCGTACTACCTTATGTCCACCCTAACTAATTCGACCCATCTGGACCCAATGGAACTGTCCGTGCCACCAACCGAGGTCACTTTGCATAGTTGTTGTACCGATATCGCAGTTCGTGCCACCTTGATCATTGCAGCACACCAGGCGTCCTACCAGGCAAGACACCTTGCCATTTGCTGTTTATTTATTTTAGCTCATATTTTATGCATTATTTATTATTATTTTATACAAAATAAACTGTGATACATGGCATAACCTGTTAGAAATTACTGTTCAGTTATATTTTCTGCTATGTATTATTTTTCTTACACATTAAACTTAGATTTAAGGGACCACCATTTGTGTGTTGCATTCATAAGCCTTGACACATTTTTACCACGAAGTTGTGAGTCGCATGTAGAACTCGGACATGCGTGACTGGCTGGCCACCGGTACGTATAAGCCGTGCGATAGGAATAACCGCTAATAGAGGTTGCATGCTTAGTTTGACTTAGCGGTTAATAAAGGTTTTGTGTTGTAGATACAACATATTAGGCATTGGGAGGGAAGAACAGTTCCTTGATGTATGGGCCCCATTTACATACTGTTATTGTACCTGAAGCTCCGTTGGAGACGCAGGTTCACCCTATTGTACTGATTCCCTCTGACGTTCTTGGAACGTTATGGACGTTTTCTTACTGGTTCCCTCTGACGTTCGCCGAACGTTATGGACGGATTGTACTGATTCGCGATGAGAGGGACGATGCCACTGCTATACAGCCCGGGTGCCCATATGTAGAGGATTATTATTTATTGCATATTCACTATAGGTACCCTATTGCATACATCCCTTATTTTTTTATTATATACCACAGTTTATATAGCATGATATTATGTGTCTTGTTACGTCCCTCTGAGGACCTGGTTATCTCGCCAAGTGTGTGCTCTTGTATTTCGCAGGTGCTTTAGCTCTAGCCGTGACCATCTCCATTTCTTCGAGGATGATTGCGCTTGGATCATCTTCGCTTCGCTCGCCAAAAAATTATTTCTTTTCTCATGTATTTTTCCTTTATTTGTTGGTAGTGAATTTGTCTCCGCCCAACATATTGTATCAAGACAATTCATTATCATTATATGATATCTTTTATTTTTATATTTTGTGTGGATGAGATTAGTCATGATTCTACTGCATTTTACAGCTTACGTATATTTATTATACGGCTGGCATGTCTACGTTCCTAGTCCTACGTATTTTGGGACTGGGGCGTTACATGTTTTTGTTACCATAAATATCACAACTCGAAAATCAAGGAATTGTTTGGTTACATAATATCCTAGGCTTCTCTTCCTATTGTTCTTGCCTCTTTTATATCATTTCTCTATTTGACAAAAACCAAGGTTTGTTCCCTTCTTCAAAATTTCTATTTTATTTATTTATCCTCCTTTTTCATCCTAGTCTTTTGCATTGGATTCTAAATGATGTTTATGGACTGTTGGTGGAGAGCTATTTCAGTTTGGGATCAATTTGGGAGCATTTGGATAGCAAGAAGGAACCCCCCAATTTGAAGCATTTTCTTGATATTGCACCTATAGGTAAAACTCCACAAATTGAACTAAATTTCTGTTTTCTTTGCATTTAGGGCTAGATCTAGGAGTCCCCTAGCTGTCCCTAAAATTTGGATAAATTTTGTGTCCATTTGGTGTCCGTATCGGACACGTGTCATAGTGTATAGATAGGTGTTTGTTAAAATGCCTCTTAGGAATCTATTTTCGTGTTTTGTAAAACTAATTACATGGATGCATAGATCTATATGTATAATTTAATTTCTGTGAAGACTGAAATTATTTTGGTGTCGTTTTTGTGTCGAATTTGGTGTTGGACACGCTGCACGGGGCTCGACTAAGTGCCCTGCTGCCCGTGTCCTAGTTCTTACTGGACACGCCACCTCTTGACACCAAAATTGGTGTGGACACTCCTTGGGTGACTGACACGAGGCCTATAAAATTTTGTGGGATATCATGGTGTGGTTTGGGAGAAATCTGAGCCACACGGATTCGACACTGTCGTGCACTGTCAGCAAACACATGCACTGTAGTGCCCCGTCCCTACATCGTGCCCCGTACTTGATCCACGGGGTGCGCGAGAAAGGAACACTGTCGCTATCGATTCGGCCGGGACCGATAGGTCGGGATCGACCGAGTCGATCGAAGGGGAACGGTTGAATTAAGATCCATTCCTCGTTATGGAATGTCTTCTTCGGAACCAAGTCCCATATTCAGCGGGTTGCGCCTCGAGGATTGGCTCTGCGGCTGAGTCGGGAGAGACCTCCCGTTGCTCTGCTTTTCACGCCGCTTGCGTTGGTTTTGGCTTTGTTTTCTGAATGCGCTTTCGTGAATGTTTTCGATGGTTTTCATGGCTTGCATTTCGAACTCGCATTTCCTATCGAACTCTTTGAATAATGCAGTATTCTAATCGGTTGCTTGTGCGATTTCAGGTAATCGCGTAGGCGACGTCTAGCGCGACCAACAAGTTCTCTCGCCAAAGAAAACTCAAGGTGAGTGGCTGACCCTTCTCTTCTCGACCCCCTTCTTAAATAAATCGATAGTGTTGCTACGGATGAAAGAATGAAAGCAAAGGCACGGACACGGTAAAATAATCAAGTTTCAAGAGAAAGTAGGCTAGGCCTTAATAACTAAATGTTGTCTTAACTCGGTCATTGGACAACTTGTCGACAAGGGAGAGTTTCCTCGAGCGACTACCCGGGGCCACGGGACCGACTCGGCCTAGGAGGAAACACGGTATAGCTGTGCTGGATGATAGCACGGGTTAAGCGGGGACTTGCAGCGGGGCTCGCTACTTGCGCTGCAAGGGCCCCGGCTAACAAAGCTATAGTCCAAGATGGCTTGTGATGTCAGTGACCAAACACACGAAATGTTACACTTGAAATGTAAATGATAACAATTGACAGAGAAGAACATGGTAAGTTTCATAAGGCGCGGTGCGGGCCGCCGTCGGTAAGTCTCAACGTAAATTTCACTATGCTTGTCATTGCTCACTTGAAATTCATTAGGATGGTTAGAAACATTCATGAACTAAGTCATATAAACTCATTCAACCAAATGAGAGCTTGGAACTTAACTTGTCACGCACCAGTACAAAGTGTAATGTACTGATCCTCGCTCTCCACGCAGGTACCCCCGAACCACGAAGGGCGTGCCATCTAAAATCTCAAGGCGGCGTGGACTCTTTTGAAGCCTCGCCCGTGTAAAGACTTGTTCCTGGAATCCTTTTGAAGAAGACCCCGTACTCAGTCCAAAAGAAAAGATGGCGAATCGGCTTGCCTCGATCGCAGGTGGAAATGTGTAATAGTTTTGCTTGTATAAAAGGGTGTAATGTATGGAACGACTATCTCATCGGCGTTCATTTTGTAAGTCGAGTCATGTTGTGGCAACGTTTGTAAAGAAGTCCATGTAAAGTTTCTATTATCAATGAAAAAGTCTATTTCTACTTCAAATGTGTGATTCAATTTCTCTGCGTACTCTAATATTTGATGTTGTGTTTCGGATAACCTTATGACTATGCCTTGTGCGATCGCAATTTAGGTTCGCACGGCATCACGCCCGGGGGACGACTATCGATTCTACGGAATCGGGGCGTGACATAATGGTATCAGAGCACGGCTTTACATCCTTTGACCTCGTATCGATGAGATACGTTGTTCCATACAATGAGTCCGTAATATTTTGTGACTGATGCGTTGCCTTCGTATCGCAGAGGTGGCGGAACCCACGGCCGAGCAAGAACAGAGCGCTTCGAGCGGCTCTAGTAGCTCGCATCGTCCGCGGGCCGGGCCTTCTAACGATACAATCGAAAGGATGCTGCGCATGATGGAGGCGCAGCGAAACCAGTCCGAGAACCGACATCAGCAAGTAGAGGAACGACAGGCCCAGTTCGAAGCTCGCTTCGAAGCTCGCTTTGATGCACATGCCAAGCTTCAGCAAAAGCAGCTAGATACCCTGCAGCAGATCGTCCAGACAATGGCGGCCAACGGGAATTCTGCGACTGCGCCTACCGTCACCGCACCTCCTGCCACCGGGCCAACGATCCAACCCATTGAAGTCGACACGGCGGAGCCCGAGCATCAACCAGCGGCACCGAAAAAGTACAACTTTGAAGTGTCTGAATTCAAGAAGGCGTGCCGCGCTTCCTTCAGCGGCACCGAGGGTCCCTCCATGGCAATCGACTGGTTGGAAGAGCTGGAAGATCACTTCGAGCTGCTCGGTATTGAAGAATCCAAGCAAGTCGCCTGCGCGACACTTCAACTACGGTTGAGCGCGCACGACTGGTGGGCCGTGCGCAAACGAGCGATTCGACCGGACAACAACACCGCGCCGATCTCTTGGGCCACGTTCCGCAAAGCTTTTGAAGTGCAGTATCTTCCGTCAGCCATTCGTCAAGCGAAGGAGAATGAATTCATGCAGGTGAAGCAAGGGAACAGGACCGTGGAACAGTACGCCGCAGAATTTAACAAGTTGTCTAAATTTGCTGGCCAGTTTCTGCCTACTGAAGAGTGCCGTGTGCGGCGGTTCGAAGTGGGTCTGCGACCCTCTATTGGTGCGCATGTCGGCGTCCCGGAGTACAAGACCATGGGCGAGGCTCTGAATCACGCCCTCCGCCTTGAGAACCTGCATCCTTCCGGTGCTGACGACGTTGTGCGCCACTCCAATCACAAACGTCCTAGCTATACGGGAGGCAACAATCACGCTTCAAAGCGTCCAAACAACGGCGGCTACAAAGGGCAGAACCCATTACCTCGGTGCACCAGGTGCAACAACTTCGGTCACCATGCCAACGATTGTCATGTCCTCGAAGGAGGATGCTTCAATTGCGGAGCAAGGAACCACCAAGCACGAGATTGCCCCCGGAAATTTAATCGTAACGCTCCGTCCCAACCACCCCATCAAGAAAATCGAGGACAGGCGCCCCGACCTCCTCAGCACACTCAACCAGACAACCAAGCCCGACGCCCTAATGCACAGGGGCGTGTCTTTGCCATGACTCGAGACGAGGCGTATACTTCCGACACTGTTGTGACAGGTATATTGAATTTCAATAATGTACCTGCTCGTGTGTTATTTGATTCAGGCGCTTCACACACTTTCATATCGGCGGACTTCGCCGCCGAGCACAAATTTCCTGTAATATCATTAGACCTCGACCTTAGCGTAAGCACACCTTCGGGCGCACCAATTCTCACAAACTTAGCCTGCGCCGGCGGGATTATCTGTATCGGCGGTCAAAAGATCGGTCTTGATGCGATAGTTCTAGATATGAAGGACTTCGACATCATACTGGGCATGGACTGGCTCGGTCCTTGCAACGCCAACATCGACTGCGCAGGAAAGAAGGTCACCTTCCGCATACCTGGAGTGCCCGAATTCTGCTATTCGTGTGGTGAAGCATCGCCGACGTGCATGGTGATCTCGGCAATCTCGGCTCGGAAGCTACTTCATTCGGGGTGCGAAGGCTACTTGGCGTCCGTTCGTGACACGAGACAGGATGGTGCGAACGCGGGTGAGACCGACGTCGTGGCAGAATTCCCAGACGTGTTCCCGGACGAGCTACCTGGCATGCCGCCCGATCGAGAGATAGAGTTCACCATCGATACATTCCCTGACACCCGGCCGATCTCGAAGGCTCCGTACAGAATGGCCCCTGCAGAATTGAAGGAATTGAAGGCACAACTTCAGGATTTACTTGATAGAGGGTTTATCCGTCCGAGTGTCTCGCCGTGGGGTGCGCCCGTGCTATTCGTGAAGAAGAAGGATGGATCGATGCGACTCTGCATCGACTATCGGGAATTGAATAAAGCCACCGTCCGTAACAAATACCCCCTGCCCCGCATCGACGACTTGTTCGACCAGCTCCAAGGTGCAACGGTGTTTTCGAAGATTGATCTACGATCGGGTTACCACCAACTCAAAGTCAAGCCAGATGACGTGCCGAAGTCTGCCTTCCGCACTCGTTACGGCCACTACGAGTTCTTGGTAATGCCGTTCGGTCTGACAAACGCCCCTGCCGTCTTTATGGATCTAATGAATCGGGTGTTCCGTCCGTTCGTTGACAAGTTCGTAGTAGTCTTCATCGACGACATCCTCGTCTACTCGAAGAATCGAGCGCAACATGCAGAGCATCTGCGGACGGTACTCCAAACCCTTCGAGAGAATCAGTTGTACGCGAAGATGAGCAAGTGCGAGTTCTGGCTAGACAGCGTCTCATTCCTTGGGCACATCATCTCCGCTGCGGGCATCGCAGTCGATCCGAAGAAAGTCGAGGCAGTTGCTGATTGGAAATGGCCCGCATCAGTTAGCGAAATTTGAAGCTTCCTAGGCTTGGCGGGATACTACCGACGCTTCGTGAAGGACTTCGCGAAGATTGCATCGCCGTTGACTCGCCTCACCCAGAAAGGAGTCGCATTCAAGTGGTCAGACGACTGTGAAGCTTCCTTCCAGGAGCTCAAACAACGGCTCGTTTCGGCCCCGATACTTGCTCTTCCTGAAGGGACGGAGGGATTTCAAATCTTCAGCGATGCTTCTGGCCAGGGCTTGGGGTGTGTGCTCATGCAGCGGGATAAGGTGATATCTTTTGCTTCCCGGCAGTTGAAGCCGCACGAGAGGAACTACCCCACGCACGACCTAGAACTAGCGGCAATTGTGTTCGCGTTGAAGCTGTGGCGTCACTATCTCTATGGTGTGGCGTGCAGGATTTATACGGACCACAAAAGCCTCAAGTATCTCTTCACCCAGAAAGAACTGAATTTGCGGCAGAGGCGATGGCTCGAGCTAATCAAAGACTATGACTTATCGATCGACTACACGCCGGGCAAGGGAAATGTGGTAGCGGATGCGCTGAGCCGAAAGTACTTAGCTTCATTATGCATCAACGATCGACTGCTGCGCGACTTAGAAGAGATGGGCATCGAGCTCCGAGTTCGTTTCAGAGATGTGAAGCTAGCGTAACTACGGGTGGAACCGAGCCTGCTGGAGAGGATCAAGTCTGCACAGAAGGACGACCCCTACCTGGAGAAGATGCGGAAGCTGATATCGACAGGGAAAGCGTCCGACTTTGCAGAGGATGAGTCGGAAGTGTTGCGCGTGAAGGGACGGCTATGCGTACCGGACGACGCAGAACTTAGAAAGGAGATAATGACGGAGGCGCACTATGCCAAATATTCCTTGCATCCTGGCAGCACCAAGATGTATAAGGACCTCCGCGTTGTCTTTTGGTGGCACGGCATGAAGAGGGACGTAGCGCTCTTTGTGTCAAAATGCATGGCCTGTCAGCAAGTCAAAGCCGAGCACCAGCGACCGGGCGGGGAGATGCAGAACCTTGCCATTCCAGAGTGGAAATGGGATCACATCACTATGGACTTCGTTGTTGGCTTACCGAGGACGCCGCGGGGAAACGACGCCGTCTGGGTCATCGTCGATCGACTAACCAAGTCAGCGCACTTCATCGCCATCAAAGTTACTTGGAGCGTCGACCGCCTTGCTCAGATATACCTTGATGAAATAGTTCGGCTGCACGGGGTCCCAGTTTCTATCGTCTCTGATCGGGATGGACGGTTCGTAGCGCGCTTCTGGAGTAGTCTTCATGCAGCACTGGGGACCAAGTTGAAGTTCAGTTCAGCTTATCATCCTCAGACTGACGGCCAAACAGAGCGGGTGAACCAAATTCTCGAAGACATGTTACGTCTCTGTGCGATCGACTTGAAGTCAAGTTGGGACGTCCATCTGCCGCTGGCCGAGTTTGCATACAACAACAGCTATCAGTCCAGCATCCAAATGGCGCCGTATGAAGCTTTGTACGGCCGGAAGTGTAGATCACCCATTTGCTGGGATGAAGTCGGGGAACGACAGATACTTGGTCCGGAGCTGGTGGAGCAGACTGTGCAGAAGGTCAAGTTGATACGTGAAAGATTGAAGATAGCACAAAGCCGGCAGAAAAGCTATGCCGACACGCACCGACGCCCCCTTGAGTTCTCGGAAGGCGACCATGTATTCTTGAAGGTGATGCCTATGCGTGGAGTATCCCGGTTCGGTGCGAAAGGAAAGTTGAGCCCAAGATTTGTAGGCCCGTTCGAAATATTGAAGCGAGTCGCCCCGGTAGCTTACCAAATCGCCTTGCCGCCTGCATTGTCAGAGGTATATGACGTCTTCCACGTCTCGCAATTGAGGAAGTACGTGCACGATCCAGGGCATGTGGTAGATTTGGGTAAGCTGGACCTGAAGGCGGACTTATCATATGTCGAAGAGCCGGTGCAAATCTTGGAGCGCAAGGATAAACTTCTCCGCAACCGTGCTATTCCACTAGTCCGCGTCCTCTGGAGAAACCATTCGGCCGAGGAGTCGACGTGGGAGCTCGAGTCTGAAATGAAGGAGAAGTTCCCTTCATTGTTCTCGTAGAGGTAGGTTCTATTCTTAAGTTTCGAGGACGAAACTTTTTCTTAGTTGGTTATGGTGTAGTGCCCCGTCCCTACATCGTGCCCCGTACTTGATCCACGGGGTGCGCGAGAAAGGAACACTGTCGCTATCGATTCGGCCGGGACCGATAGGTCGGGATCGACCGAGTCGATCGAAGGGGAACGGTTGAATTAAGATCCATTCCTCGTTATGGAATGTCTTCTTCGGAACCAAGTCCCATATTCAGCGGGTTGCGCCTCGAGGATTGGCTCTGCGGCTGAGTCGGGAGAGACCTCCCGTTGCTCTGCTTTTCACGCCGCTTGCGTTGGTTTTGGCTTTGTTTTCTGAATGCGCTTTCGTGAATGTTTTCGATGGTTTTCATGGCTTGCATTTCGAACTCGCATTTCCTATCGAACTCTTTGAATAATGCAGTGTTCTAATCGGTTGCTTGTGCGATTTCAGGTAATCGCGTAGGCGACGTCTAGCGCGACCAACAAGTTCTCTCGCCAAAGAAAACTCAAGGTGAGTGGCTGACCCTTCTCTTCTCGACCCCCTTCTTAAATAAATCGATAGTGTTGCTACGGATGAAAGAATGAAAGCAAAGGCACGGACACGGTAAAATAATCAAGTTTCAAGAGAAAGTAGGCTAGGCCTTAATAACTAAATGTTGTCTTAACTCGGTCATTGGACAACTTGTCGACAAGGGAGAGTTTCCTCGAGCGACTACCCGGGGCCACGGGACCGACTCGGCCTAGGAGGAAACACGGTATAGCTGTGCTGGATGATAGCACGGGTTAAGCGGGGACTTGCAGCGGGGCTCGCTACTTGCGCTGCAAGGGCCCCGGCTAACAAAGCTATAGTCCAAGATGGCTTGTGATGTCAGTGACCAAACACACGAAATGTTACACTTGAAATGTAAATGATAACAATTGACAGAGAAGAACATGGTAAGTTTCATAAGGCGCGGCGCGGGCCGCCGTCGGTAAGTCTCAACGTAAATTTCACTATGCTTGTCATTGCTCACTTGAAATTCATTAGGATGGTTAGAAACATTCATGAACTAAGTCATATAAACTCATTCAACCAAATGAGAGCTTGGAACTTAACTTGTCACGCACCAGTACAAAGTGTAATGTACTGATCCTCGCTCTCCACGCAGGTACCCCGAACCACGAAGGGCGTGCCATCTAAAATCTCAAGGCGGCGTGGACTCTTTTGAAGCCTCGCCCGTGTAAAGACTTGTTCCTGGAATCCTTTTGAAGAAGACCCCGTACTCAGTCCAAAAGAAAAGATGGCGAATCGGCTTGCCTCGATCGCAGGTGGAAATGTGTAATAGTTTTGCTTGTATAAAAGGGTGTAATGTATGGAACGACTATCTCATCGGCGTTCATTTTGTAAGTCGAGTCATGTTGTGGCAACGTTTGTAAAGAAGTCCATGTAAAGTTTCTATTATCAATGAAAAAGTCTATTTCTACTTCAAATGTGTGATTCAATTTCTCTGCGTACTCTAATATTTGATGTTGTGTTTCGGATAACCTTATGACTATGCCTTGTGCGATCGCAATTTAGGTTCGCACGGCATCACGCCCGGGGGACGACTATCGATTCTACGGAATCGGGGCGTGACATGCACAGACACGCGCAAACACGCGACATCGTGGACACCTCGCAGGACGTCGTATGTGTAGCCTGACACGTGGGCTACACGTGGACATGACCACGTGGCCACACGTGTCGTGTGTCGTGTCCATGACCTTAGTGAACACGTGTACGATGATTGTGTGCACCGTTTATGTCTGTGTTGTGATTGGACACGATTCGTGTCCAGTACTTGGACATGAAGACACCCCACGACACGTGAACATGTGTGTCATGGTATACCAACCATTAAATTAGGACATTAACCTATTTTTAGCCGTCGTTTTAGCATTTCCCCATTTTCCCGATACACATTCACTGATTCAATTTTCAGAGTTCTAATTTCATTTCTGACTGATTTAATGATGTTTAATGATTAGGATTAGTTCACCTACATATGTAATAGATGATGATCATGTTGGGTTGTGATTTGGTGTTGGATTTGAGTTTTTGAATTGATTTTGGATACGCTAACTGCTAGGACTGAATATATGAACTGTCATGTTTTGATTTCCTATGAATATTGATCCCTGAGATTTTCGAATGAGTAAACATGTTTTTGGAATGATTAAATGGTGCTGCGTATACCTAAACATATCTGGGATTAGCTAACATGTTGGGTTATGATGGCATGGGAATTTCAGTTTGAATTGCATATGGGTTGTGGATTTCCATTAACTAATATACTGTTTCCTTCCTGTTTTCCTGAGATTGATATCAGTACTCACTCACTTAATTACACACACTTTTGTCACATTTCTCACAAACACATTGAACCACACAAACACAGAAACTGAGAGCACCCCCACTGTTACCATCTACACACTGTCCTGAAATATGGGCACACACATAAATGTACTCACACACTCACACACGTGTGCAAACTCCACTGTCACTGACAGAGAACACATGACACTGATTGTTGTAGACTGATTTGTGGTTAATATGGGGTTCTCGATTTTCTTGGAACTGTCTAACTTGGGAATAATGTTTTCCTATTTCAACTATACACACACACACACAAAAAAACTGAACCTGAAAACTGAGATATATATGTATGTATCAATGTGTATTGATTTGGTTGTAACACCCATTCAAAGATCATTCCATATGTAGTGTACATAGACTGAAAAATTAGATTGGGATTTATAGTTAACTGAAATTTCTGAGAATTAATCTCCTCATGTTGAAATCGAGATGAAGGATATACAGTGAACTGAAATTGAGTATGGGGTTGTGTTTGGTTCACAATCTGATTTAGGGATCTTGACATGATTTGTAAAACTAAATGTATGTCAAATCTGAGAATTATTTGTACTTAAACTGTTTTCAATGATAAATTTCAAGGGTCGATTCACCTATGTATGAATGAGTTAATGTACATGATGGGGGTTCATGCTAGTATGGGATTAAGGGTTTTTGAAATTGCTTTACACTGTTCCTGAGATCACCTTACTGTCACACATTGATATCATTATTCACCACACACACCCACACAAAAACCTGAGAATTCCTGCACACACACAATGTTTTGTTTGATTTAATTCTATATACACACTCACACACACATGAGAATATTCTTGTCACTGTGACACTTCACATTCATTGACACTACATTACCTACCTCTAATTGCCACACAAACACACACCCTAAGTTACTTAGTCACCTCACAGTTTACCTTGACACTACACTATGTTTTGACACTCTCACATTTCCACACACAAGCTGCCATATCTCATTACACACACACATGGGTCTCCCCTTCTCTCACCTCTCTGTATATATAGATATCAATGTATATGATAATATGATGTTTTGCCTATATACATGTATGCTATATACAATGAGTATATATGATGTAAGGGTAGAATATGTGTATGCATGATAATGTGAATAATGACCATGTGAATATGTATATGCATATATTTGATTTAACCCTTCCATTATGTAACCCCTATATATATATATATATATATATATATATATATATATATATATATATATATATATATATATATATATGTAATATGTGTGTATGAATAAACATGTGAATATACATATATATGTGGGCATATAGCCATAGATAAATTTTCTATATATAGGTATGCCTTATATACAGTGAGTATATATGTATGTATATATGTAAACATGTATGCTGGATAACTTGTGTGGCCTTGTGATTGTATGTGATGCTAGCCTAGGCTTGGTTAGGCTTAGTGAGACTTGATTGGGTTAGAAGTGGCCTAGTTGACCTAGTTTGACTAGTGTTGTTGACTAGAGTTGACCAAGTGTTGACTTTAGTCTAGTTTGACCTAGACAGCATGCAGATGCATTGTACATTTTATTTATCATCCCCTGTATACATCTTGAATTGTGTTGCTCTAAATAGGAGTCAGATACCTCATCTCGGACAGTATATTCTCACAGATATTCACGGCGCAGGCGAGTACATTCTCTGATCATTTCATAACTTGCTTAGGATTATATTCCTGCTCTAGTTTACCTTATTTGATGCTATCACGATATTATCACGGATTGGTACTATATGGATCCCTACATTGAGATGTTATCCCCCTCGGAAGTATCAGATACATCATGTCATGTGTTTCATGTACATCATGTATTCCTCGCTCTCATGTTATTCATGTTTCTCATGTGCTTCATGCTCGTTCATGCTCGCTCGTGTACTCTCATGTGCTCTCATGTTTGGTCATGTTTCTCGTGTATTTCATGTATAACCTATACTTCATATGCACCCTTCATGGACCTTCATATGGAATTCATGTGCACTCAGTTCTGAGCCCTCATGTATACTTCATGTACACCCATCTATGAGCTTTCATGTGAAAATCATGTACGTAACATAACTTGTCTGGATCCTTGTGTATTGATTGGGGCATGGGGGAGTATAAATAGTCATATGAACAATTTCAAAGTAGTATAACCATGTGCGTCTCTTTAGTATATTCATGTACAAATCCAGCCGTTCACATGTCGACTTTGTACTCTAAATCACTAGTCACTGGTAGCTCTCTACTTATAGTAGATATTTCCATTACAGTTCTCTCTCTCTATTTACATCATGTACTTTCTTTCAGTTTCATGTATCGTACTCTCTTGCATGTTTATATTTTCTAACCTGTTATGATCTGCGTGAGATGTATTATGCTCGCTCCCGTCCTGACTGGACCTGTTGAAAATTTTACAGAGGATGATGAGGAACCCTGCACCCCTTACTATGGAGCTTGCTAGATGACACTCGTGACCTGGACCCCTGGGGAGGTTCAGGCAGCTGCTGAGGATGATACCCATGCATAGTGTAGATAGTCTAGACTGTTCCTTATTTTCATATTAGTAGTTTTCTGGATTCAGAGTTGTATTATTATGGAGATGTTGAGACATGTTATTTCATTTCTGTTATACCTCAGTTGAGGATTTCTCTATCTATTCCATCGTGCTATATTCTACCTTTAGATTGTGATTGAGTTGTACCTTCTGTTATTGACCTCCTTGGAGAGTATTTCATATTATATAGTTATAGTTCATGACCTAGAACAACGTTCTACCGCCGACACAGCGGCGTAGGCTGGGCGCTGTTACGTACTCGTACCCTCACGGTAGGTGCGGGTCGTGACAATGTCTCCCAAGGTGCTAAGCCAATTGGCTCCCAACACTATGTGACACCCAGTGATGGGAAGAGAAAGTAGATCAGTAACAATTTTGACTTCTTGGCATTCTATAGTGACCCCCTTGCAAACCCCCTTGTTGGTAAGTTTCTCCCCATTGGCCACTAAGACATTAAAGGGTCTGCTATCAGACAGGGGAAGGTTCAGTCTCTGGCTATAGGCAGTGTTAATGAAGCTATGGGTGGACCCTGAGTCAACAAAAATTATCACAGCTTTGCTCTTTACAGTTCCCCTCATTTTCATAGTAGACTGATGTGAAGACCCAGATAATGCTTGCAATGAGATTTCAAACAAGCTTTGAGAATTACCTTGGGTTGTATCATGCTGATCAGGCTCTGCTGCTAGCTCAATGGTGTCCTCTCTTTCTTCCTCTTCATCTGCTACTAACATGTATAGCATCTTTTCCTTGCACTTGTGTCCTTTAGCCCACTTCTCATCACATAGATAACATAGCCCCAGATTTCTCCTCCTCACTAATTCATTTGGAGAGATAGTAGGAGTATGTGTTGTCATATTTGGTGTAAACCTCTTCTCTGCTACTTGTGTGGTTGCCTGTGTTAGCCCTTTCTTCAGAAATTCATTGCTGACTGTGTGATTTTGGCCATACCCCATTGAATTTTTGTTAGGATACAGGGGAGTTTTAATGTTCTTCCTCACAGCTGCCAATTTGGCTTCATAAAGCTTTGCAGCCTGCATAGCAGCTGGAAGGTTTACTGGGCTTGCCACTAGCACTTCATATCTCAATTCATCTTTCAATTCTCCTATGTATTGACTGACCAAGCTACTCTCAGGAAAGCCAATGACCTTTTTGGATATCTTTTGAAATTGTAGAGTATAGTCTTTGAAGGAAAGTGTCAAAAAATATATCCATGACCTTTTTTGACCATATAGATGGTAATCCTATATAAGATTGGATTTGACCATATATATGGTAATCCTACAAGGATTGAATTTTTAATATATGTAAGTCTACATAGGATTGGATTTCCAATATATAATCCTACATAAGATTGGATTTTAAGCCTACATAGGATGGAATTTCTATGGTATATAAAGGGGTCTAAAGGTTCTCCATAATTGAGACACCCTCCAAGAGTACTCAATGTAAGTTGTTGAATAAGTTCAACACAAGACATCTCATTGTGCTCAAGTTGTTGAATAAGTTCAGCACAAGAGAGCTAAAGTTGTTGAATAAGTTCAACACAAAAATTTGAGAGAGTTTTTTTTTTCTATCTTTGTGATAGAGATCAATTCTTGAGTGTAAGGAGAGAAGTGTTGAGAGCTATTGTAATTTCTTTTCTTCTTCATAGTGGAACTAAATCACCCTCATTTGTGGAAGTAGGCATCTTGGCCGAACCACGTAAATCATTGTCTTTGTGGTTGTGAATTTTCTCTGAGTTTCTTGGGTTTATTTCCGCTGTGCCACAACACTCTTGAACAGTGCCCTCCTGTTTTAGGAGTTTAAGCTCAATGATATGATCTGTGAACCAAATTCCATCCTAATGTACTGATGGAAGTCTTGCCAGCTCACAACTCCATTCTTGATCTTCATCAGCCAATCAAACCTGTATGCTGCTGTCCCCTTGAGCTGCACTGAGCAAATCTTCACCTTGTCCCAATCTGGAATGTTGTAGTAATTAAAGTAGTGGTTAGCCCTGAGCAACCACTCTTCAACATCCATCTCTCCATCAAACTCAGGTAACTTGAGTCTCACAGAGGGTTGCCCCCATCCTTGTCCCCCCATGATAGTAACTTGTGATGGATCCATGTACATAGGACTGGCCATGGTGGGTGTAGGTGGTGTTTGCATTCCTGGTCTGTTTCTGGAGTCAAATGCATGAGTTGGTTGAATGAAGGGTTGATGCTCAAACTGCATCATGGGTAGTTGGTATCCCAGGGGAATGTTCCCAAACTGGGCAAATCCAGAGTATTGCGTCTGAGGTGTTTGAAATTGATTTTGTGTTTGGTGTGGGCCGTGATGGTGATGGAAAGGTTGGTTGTGGAGGTGGTGGTGGCGGCATGGTGGCTGCAGGTGTTGTTGCACTCACACCACCCCTGGAGAGTGCTAGTTCCTCTAGTAACTGATCGATTTTGCTCCCAAATTGATCAAACTTGTTGCTAATTAAGTTGAGAACTGTACCTCCCGGAATACAAGTTTGTTCCTGCCCTCCAGGAACTTGGTTTCCTCCCGTCATCTCCTGATACGAGCCGGTGCTGCTTGATCCCCCTTTCTTGGCTTGTCTTGAGCAATGGTGAGAGGGGCTCTGATACCAAGTTGTTTGGATCCTGAATCCTTGCTCCTGGATACGGTGGTGATCCTGGAAATTGATTCATCTACAGGAAGTAAAAGCTTGAGAATAACTAGCAATGGATATTTTCGCTTGAGAATAACTAGCAATGGATATTTTATTCGTAGGACGAAAGGAAGAAGAAGACATTGGATAGGCTACTGAGTAACTAATTTCTCATTACTTTCTCCACACCCTCTCTCTCTTACATTCTTCTCTTTATATCATTCTTCTAACAGAATTCTGTGCACTGCTCTGCTGTCTAACTGAATAGGTGACCTGGCTAATTAGGTGACGTGGCTAATTGGCTGCTGATGAGGTTGGCTAATGCTGACTGTATTGATTGCTGCTGACCTGGCTACTGATGCAAAGAAAAAAGAACTAGCTGCTACACTCTGATGCTAACACTATGCTGCTACGGCTACTCTTACTGCTCAAATACCTGATACCAAGTGAGTGTCAGTATCAGGTTCGTATCATCATCCTTCCTATCAGTAGTTTCCTGCGCTTCTCAATCTGCTCGATGATGACATGTTCAGCTTGGAAGACGACATCCCTCACCTCTATCACCCAATTCTTGATCCGTTCGTTGGTTGGGTTCTTTTCCTTCCTTTCAGCATCAACGAGGAAGCACTCCATCCACCTCAATTCAGTCCGGAGCCATTCAATGTCGTTGCGCAGTCCATACAACAGTAAACCACCTTGGATCAGGATGTTCCCAACCTTCTCCAAAGCAAACTTAACAATTTCACTGGCCATCTTTTCTCTCTCTCTTCACACACACATAGAAACATGAGATGAGATGTTAGCAATTATTATAACCAGAGATGACCATGACTTAATGATGAAGGATTGGTGGTCCTATCTTGGAAGGAAGTTGCATGGAAATATATATATACTAGTAACGTGCACGTGCAAATACACGTGCGGAAAAAATGTAAAAAAGTAAAATATAAAAAATTATTAAATTTAGGATTTGAACTCAAGCAACCAAAAAAAATACCTCATACCTTAACTACTTGTGTTAGACTATTTAATTGTAAATTTATATTATTGGATAGTTAAATACATAGTTAATTTTTTTAAAATAATTAGTAGAGTATTTAGGTAGTATTTATATAGTCTACGATATTCATACGGCTTAGATGGCTCACTTTTGAGCCGTTTTGAAGCATCTTTATATAGTAGAAGAATAGTAAATGCACGTACTTTGCACATATAATAACGTATAATAAGAATATTATCTAATTGAATTCAAATATTTTTTCTAACTCATGTGGTTAAAGTGTGAAGTATTCTTCTTTCTTGGTTGAGTTCGATTCCCCATGTTGAATATATATAACAAATTTAAACTTTTTCAACATTTTTTTACGTAATTAAATTTTTTTTAAATAAAATGGACCGTGATATATATACGATTTAGACGGCTCACTTTTGAGCCGTTTTGAAGCCTCATTATATAGTAGAAGATATATATGTGAACCATAGCATTTTGGAATAGTTGATTGTATCTTGTATAGAAATACATTGTCGACAGTTTCACATTGGATGCAGTACAAAGTCAAAGCAAAGTGACACAAAATGTTCAATCATCTAATTGTAACATACAGAAGCAAAACAAATAACCATAACTGAATAACGAAGTACAGAAGTTAACACGGTTCAGTGTTGTGTCTACATTCACGGTCAAATGTGGAGGAAATTATTTTTACTTTACCAGATTAGATTACAACGTTGTCACACTGTAAAAGTGCACAAATATTATCCTTATTTTGTGGTAACCCCTCAATTGCAGTTGACATCTCTTGGCCCAAGGAATGTTGTTTCAATGAGACATTGACGAGGTCCTGGGAGATTTAACTTATGGAAGTTCTGATGGCTTTGCAAGGAATTGATAAATGTCGGTTAGTCCATATCGTCATCTCGATCCACATTCATTCAACCACATAGCAAAACTGAAAAAAACCGAAAAGTTGATTTATACCACTAATGAATGCCAAGTACACATCTTGCACTACCTTGAGCCGGACGACTAGACGACTAGACCCACCTTTGAAACCAATCCGTATAGTTCATCCAATATTTGATCATGTAGCCGGACCACCTTATGGAGCCATCCATATAGTTGCTGCAATATTTTATCCCCTATTCGGATCACCTTATGGAGATACTCCACATTAGGAGTGAACCCGCTAATCCCTCTGTTAGATCCCTTGCATGGAACATGAGACAACTTTATCATAACCTCGTGACCTCAAATACAAGATAAAAGATGCAATTACTATGGTTAGGAAAAATAAAACTCACTAAACTTGACAATTAACAGTCATAACCTCATGACTTCAAAATAAGTATGCTGCATAACAAAAATTGATGCAGATATAGATGTTGTTTTACCCTCCTCTCCAATGACACAAAAATTCTGATGCGGTTATTGATATTGTTTGAACTTGTTGAAGCTAGAACTTACATTTTCTGGTGTCACAATTGTAATAGTTGGAACATAACATAAATATCTTTCAAATCGAAATACAACTGATAGCTGCTATAATCGTAGCCTCTCTTTTTTTTTACCACCTAGAGGGTATGTGAATGGAGGGCATGTGAATGTGACCATCCGGCAAACCATCGGTGAACGCTAAGTGGTTGCAGCGATCAATTGTTAATTCGGCTCGTTTCACCATTTCCTCACCTTCTATTCCAATATAACTTGGCCCACTCAAGCCTACAAGTTGTAAATGCTGCAGCCGAGGAAATGCCCCACTTCCTATTCTCACTTTACTTTGGCCTCTCAAGTCTACAAGTCGTAAATGCTGCAGCCGAGGAAATACACCCCTAAAATAGATCCCCCCTACAATCCTGCATTGCCGTATTTGGAGAACCACAAGGCCATGCAACCTTTCAAGTGCAGTTACCGTTTCTTGTGCCACCACCGTACTTCGTAACGATAGGTTGGTGAGGTTTTGGGACAGCCCACTCAAACAAGTGTATGATCCCAAGGTTAATACTTCTTCATAAGCATAACGTGAACACGAGAGAGTCAACTTACGGAAGTTGCGATGGCTTGGTAGGGAGTGGAAGAGTGTCGCCGCCGACGGCAATCGATCAAATTCGAGTAGCAGGGAGGTAATGTGGTCCAGTTTGCAGAGGGACTCGCATAACGTATCCACTTGCTCTTCTTCAGAGATGTCCGTGATGGCGAGCTTCCGAAGGCTCGACAGCTCCTTGAGTTGCCTCATCCATCCTCCGGCTCCTACAGTCTCCAGTACCTGTAGCATTTTTAGACAACCAAAGCCTGACGAGGGCAAAATCAAATGATCCAAACGTCGACAGAGAACCCGTGCAAGTGTTTGGATCTTCCATAGTGACTTGGGTAACCTACAGTGAGTGACGCCTCTTACGTCTACTGTTTGCAGATTAGAGAGATTTTCGACCGACGATGGAAGGCTACATTCGGCACATATAACCTTCAAATATCTTAAATGGATCAAGCCCCCAATCTCCTCTGGTATAGCAAGCTTCAAATCTCCTCTGGTAGGAATACAAAAAAAAAGAGAGTGTTAAAAAAAAAGAAAAAAAAAATTAGGTGTATGGACAAGGGAAGGCTAATTAAGTAGATAAATGTACAAATAGATACTAAACATATACCTCTCTGTCGCAAGATAAATTACCCTCAGATGCCTGAAGCTATGAAAGAAGTGTTGTAAAAGTCGCGTGGTGGATGAATTGCGTATCCCCAATAAATTGGAACAACAAAACTCAGCGGAAGCTTCACTCTCGTCCATTGGAAATGGGTGGAACAACATTAGACTGCGTGCTTTGAAGTTAGAATGGCGCATCGTACCAGCAGCATTCTGTGCCCTGACATCACCGTGTGCTTTACAAACAACCAAGCGACGCGAAGTGACAACATCATCCTCTTCTTCTTCTTCAATGGCATCATTGTTGTTGTAGTTGCAAGTCCTGAAAAATCTCTTCTCTTTAGCAATTGAAATACACAAGTCCCTGAAAAGATCATGGATTCGGAATTTACTGATCCTTCCGTTGGTCAAACTTCTCTTGACTACTTGAATCATGCATCTCTGAGCAAGCTCATCCAAGTACCCCATAGCAATCTCTTCCATGGTTCTCTCTGTTTGTGCCTGTGGTGCTACGAAACCCTCTCCTGTCCATAGCCAGACCAGCTCAGAGGCTTTGATCACTGAATCCTCGGGCCAAGAGCCTAAATAAAGGAAACATGATTTGTACCGGTGGTCCGGTAAGTCGTCGTAGCTCAAGGCTAGTACCTCCAAACATCCCTTTCCATCTCTGCTCGAATCCCAGTTTAAGCTATCAGCCGTATCTTTCCACACATTGAAGGTTGGCTCCTTCGCTGAAAGTAGACCTCCTAATACCACCAGCGCCAGAGGTAATCCACCGCATTTCTTTACTAGCTCATCTGCCGCTTCCTTGAGCTCATCTGGACAACTTGGCTCTGCGTCCGGATGTGTGGGGAACGCCTTCCTTAAGAAGAGCTCCCTACTCTCCTCGTAGCTTAAGTATGGCAGCTCAACTGGCGGAATCGTCGAGTCGGCAGATTTTGCAACATCCATAAAGCGTGTCGTAAACATCACTCGGCTACCGTTCCTTGCATTTGGGAAAGCAGGTTTTACTAGTGCCCACACACCTGTGTCCCAGATGTCATCCATGACTATCAAGTATTTCCTCCCTTTCAAGAAGTTGTACAGATTCAATACCAAGTCATCAACCAAATCAACATTTTGAGCAGCATTGACCTTCCTATTAATGCACTTCAGAAGCTCCGTGTCTTTGTACTCTCGAGAGACGGTGATCCAAGCATACGTTTCAAAGTTTGATTTAATCTCGTTGTAAACTTTGGAGGCAAGAGTGGTCTTGCCAAGACCACCCATACCGACAATGGAAACCACGCAACGCCTTTTCATATTGGTATCTAGTAAGTGATCCACAATCATTTTCTTATGATCACCAAAGCCAACGACAACTGTGTCGTCGTCCAGATGTGGATGCATTTGTCTAAGACGTCTGCTTGATTCTGCTCTGGTTTCATGACCTAGATCAACAATACCGTATGTCTCTCTACTCTCTTTGATCCCACGGACTTTGGTCCTTATCCGTGCAATCTCTGTGCCAATATTGTGAAGAGCCTTTAGTTCAAATGGATAAAGAGCGTACCTCTTCAATAGCCGGATAATTCTTGGGCTCCTCCTTCCTAGCAGCAGTTTCCTGCGCTTCTCAATCTGCTCGATGATGGTGTCCATGACGTCTTCAGCTTGGAAGACGACGTCCCTCACCTCCGTCACCCAATTCTTGACCCGTTCGTCTCCTTTCTTTTCCTTCCTTTCAGCATCAACGAGGAAGCACTCCATCCACCTCAACTCAGTCCGGAGCCATTCAATGTCGTCGCGCACTCCATACAACAGTAAACCTTCTTGGATCAGGATGTTCCCAACCTTCTCCAAAGCAAACTTAACAATTTCACTGGCCATCTTTTCTCTCTCTCTCTCTCTCTCTCTCTCTCTCTCTCTCTCTCTCTCTCTCTCTCTCTCTCGACACACGGACAGCGGCACAGAGCCATAAACATGAGAACCAGATGACCTTACTTACATATGGGGGTGAGCATCATTCGTTAACCTTTACTTGGTGACACGCATTGTCAGAATCACTATGTTCCATTGCCAACAATACCAACTACGTCAACGTATAACAGAGTGCTAAAACCCTTCATGGACAAGTTCCGTTGCCAGAAAGAAACTCGTTGAGAAATGTTCAAGATCTCACCAGTCAAGTCTAACCTTCTCCTTAATAATTGAGAAACAAACAAATTAACCATCAGGAGCTTAGGCAACTAACTTTTCAAACGTTGGATCTTAAAAACGTTTTCGGCATATAATAATTAAGGCATGGTTAAGAATTTGCAGCTGTAGAGATTGCAATTGGAGAACTATTACATGGCTGAATGATCACATTGGTAGCTAATTTCAGCAATGTTTTCTTGTATGTTACTTTCTCCATACTCTTGGAATTTATGTTTACTTCCTTTGATAGCTTGCTCCTCCACTACGATATAAAGGAATCGTTAAAAAAACGAGGAATAAATAGCTTGCTCCTATAGGTCAGACCGTCAGAGGAGGAGGAATAAATAAAGAGCTTGCTCCTCCAGTGTAATATCAAGGAAGCGTTAAGAAAGGAGGCATAAAGAGCTTGCTCGTAAAATTTCGTAAAGAGGGATGAAATTATTCAAATTTCCATGAAAGAGGATAAATTTGAAGTAATTGCACTTAGGGGATGAGGCGCCATCATCAATGGCATACTGGTTCAAAATTTGACCGGGACGCTATTGTTGGTGTTTTTGCCTTTAGACTAAGAAAAATAGTCCCACATCGGCTACACCAAATGATGAGTATCTCAATATAATGCATTGCTTGTGTTAAGGTGTGCACATGAGGTGTGGCGGGGCACAAGTGTGTGCCATGTGGAAGTATTTTTCTAGAAAAAAAAAAGAATTAATTCCAACAATGATGCAAGTTGATTTTTGTTGTTCGGAATCGGATTCGGACACGGACTCCAGGATGTCTCGTGCATGCACGGAAGTGTTCGAGGGGTAGGCGTTGACTGGCACACAACTATGTTGATTGTGGGATGATCTAAAATACCAAACTCTATTTTTGAGTATTGGTATTTTAGTCCCACATCGAATAGGAGAAATTGTGAAGTCTCACTCCACTCTATAAATAGAGCCCCTGGCCTCTTTTCTAAGATGCACCAAAGAAGAGAATTAAGGGAGTCCGTAAAGTTCAGGGAGCCCGTTCAAGTCACAAAAAGTTGACTGACGAGCGTTCCAGAAGTTCTATAAGAACTTGCTGGCTCCTGGAAGCGGATCGTATAAAGGCGATTCTTGCTTTGAGTAACGGTGATCTGATAACTCCAGCAAAGCTGTCTTTCTCTTTTTTCTTTCCTTTTCTTCTCATCTGATCTAATCAAAAATCACTTGTGCTTCTCAGATCTAATCAGAAATCACTTGTGGGCTTTCGTCGCTGCCGCTACGAAATTCGTTTGTGCCTTCTTCGAATTGTAACATTTGATTTCGTCTCTCTGAATCCTTCGTGATCTCAGTTGTGCACCTTTTTCGAAGTGTTGTCAAATCACTCTGTCGACTCACGTTATTCCATCTAATATTTGTTTCGGGAATAACAGCTATTACCAATGGTGCGGGTCGAACGAAAGCAATGAGAAGCCATTGTTGTTGGCTCCCTGTACTAAATTTTTGGATGGAACACCAACTCCATTGACGCCCCACTATTTTTTTAATTAATGTTTTAAAACAAACGTTTTTGATTGATTGGGAGTAACGGGTCCAGATCAAGGTTTGGATACGGGTGGGTAGAAAAAAATAAGAGAGAAAAGAGAGAAGCAAGGAAGAAGGGTGAAGCAAGGCAGCAGCTAAGGTATTTTTTTCTTGCTTTAATTTGTATAATTGTTACCCATATCCTAATGTCAAACTCCAACCTAACCATAACCTATAGATTAGTGACCAAAACGAATTGGATTAGGTTCAGTACAAATTGGATAAAATTTAACTTACATGTAAAAAAAATTATGATGTCAATAGTATTTAATCATATGTGATCTCCAATACTAACATATCACCATGACCAACTATCCTATAAAAAGTCACAAACAAAGAATAACAACTGATAAATATATTTAATCATCAATAATAAAAATGTTATATTTTTATTTATATGAACTATATATAATTTTGGGAATGTTTATATATTCACCAAACAACAAAATATAATTTTATAGGAAATTTAATTCCAAAAAAATTAATTGCCAGAATATAGAATTATTGGCTATATATCATTCCGCATAACAAACAAACCCTAAGTAGTCCCAACTTAGACATACACGATGATAAAAAAAAAATGCTAAATTACAACTTGATACTCTCAATTATTTCAGTTTTTCAACTTGATATCCTGAATTTTGATAGGTATTGTCCTAAAATTCAAAAAAGGCAAAAATTTTTCCGCCCCCTCTCCCCCTTCCCTCCAACGACTGCACCACCCTCGGCCACGCCCCTCTTCCCCCTGGCCGCGCACAGCCCCCACTCCCCCACCCCAGCCATGCAGCCCCCCCCTTCCCTCTCCGCCGCGCGCAACCCTCCTCCCTCACCGCCGCTGGCAACACCCCTCCTCCTCCCGGCGGCTCAGCCCCCCCTCCCCAACCCCGACCGTGCGCACCCCCCCCCCCCCCCCCTTTGCGCTCGTGCCTCCGCCGTGAACCGACCCCACCCCCACCCCACCTCCGGCTGTTGCTGCTTGTCGAGCGTGCCGCCCCCGCGCACAATCGTCCCCTGCGCTCTCGCCGCTCGTACACTTCGTCGCTGCTGATGTGCTCGCCACGGCTGTGCATTCTCCCCCTCCGGCTGTTGATGCCGGAGAAGGGGGGATGTCGGAGAGAGGGAGGTTGGAAAGGATATTTTTATCTTTTTAAATTTTTTGGGTATCAAGTTGATACATATCAAAATTCAGGATATCAAGTTAAAAAATTAAGATAGTTGAGGGTATCAAGTTGTAATTTAGCCAAAAAAAAATTATACGATATAGATATTGTTTTAGTCTCCTCCCCAATGACGCAAAAATTATGATGCAGATATCAGCATTGTTTGAACTTCTTGTTGAAAAGCAAACTTACATTTTCTCGTACGACACTTGTACTAGTTGGAACATAAAAGATATAAATAATTTTCAAATTGAAAATACTAAGGCTTCTTTTAGCTTGATGTCAACGGAGGGTATGTGTTGTATCTTATGGAAGTCCTCCCCTCCCTCTCGGATGCTTTCTACAAAACCATTCGGCATTCCACACACCTCCAACTTCTTGACAGACGCCAAGTGCTCCAAACCTTCAGGCACCATGGCTAAGTTGATGCAGGTGTTGATTGTCAATTGGGCTAATCCTTCATTCCCCTACTTTCTATTCTCATGTATCTTAGCCTTTCCGGGTGTGCAAGTCGTAAATGCCGCAGCCGACGAAATCCACCTGTAAAATAGAGCCTGTCCTTTAAAATCCTGCAATATCGTATTTGGAGAACCACGAGTCCTTGCAAACCTTCAAGTGCAGTTACTGTTTCTCGTGCCAGCTTCATTCTTTCTAGTGATAGGTTGGCCAGGTTCTGGGACAGCCCACTCAGACCCGTGTGTGGTGCCAGACCGAAACTTGAGACAGTCAACTTGCGGAAGTTGCGATGGCTGGGTGAGGAGCTGAAGAGCATCGTCGTCGCCAGCGGTGATCCAGTCTGCAGAGCGACTCACATAACATATCCACTTGCCCTTTTTCTGAGATGTTCGTGATGGCGAGCTTCCGAAAGCTTGTCAGCTCCTTGAGTTGCCTCATCCATCTTCTTGCTTTTATATTCTGCAAGATCCGTAGGCTCTTTTGGCAACCAATGTCCGACGACGGCATAAGCTCGTTAGACGGGCGACAGCGAAATCGTGCGATTGTTTGGATCTTCCATAATGACTTGGGTAACCTAAAGTTTATGACGCCTCTTAGGTGTAATGTTTGTAGATTAGATAGATCTCTGATCGACGGTGGAAGGCTACATGAGTAACATATAACATGTAAATATCTTAAATGGATCAAGCCCCGGCCCAATCTCCTCTGGTATATTAATCCCATAATCTTCTCTGGTAGAAAAAGAAAAATAAAGTGTTAGAAATAATGGGTGTAAAAGACAAGGGAAGACTAGTTAACCCATAAGTAGATAAACGAACAAATATAGTAAACATATACCTTTTTAGCAGGCCGGTATCCTGGGACACGTTGAGATATATTACCCTCAGCAGCCTGAAACTATGAAAGAAGTGTTGTAGAAGTCGCTTGGTTGAATTAGCCATCCCCAATAAATTGGAACAACAATATGCAATGAAAGCTTCACCCTCGCCCCCTAGAAGTAGGTAGAAGAACTGTCACGCCCCGATTTCGTAGAATCGATATTCGTCCCCCGGACGTGATGTCGTGTGAACCTAAGTTGCGATCGCACAAGACGTAGTCATAATGTTATCCAAAACACAAAATCAAGTTAGAGTACGCAGAGAAATTGATTGACACATTTGAAATAGAAGTAGATTTTTTATTGATAATAAAACTTCATTTACATTGACTCCATTACAATCATTGTCGCGCGGGCTACAACATGACTCAACTTACAAAACGAACGCTGATGAGATAGTCGTTCCATACATTACATTCCTTTTTACAAGCAAAATAGTTATACTTTCCACCTGCGATCGAGGGAAGCCGAGTCGTCATTTCTTTCTTTTGTACTGAGTGCGGAGTCTTCAAAAAGATTCAGAAACAAGCCTTCAACACACGGACTAGGCTTCAAAAGTGTTCACGCCGCCTTGAACTTTAAGTGGCACGCCCTTCGTTGTTCGGGGTACCTGCGTGGAGAGCAAGGATCAGTACATTACACTTTGTACTGGTGCGTGGCTATTTAAGTTCCAAGTTCTCATTTGGTTGAAGAGTTTATATGACTTAGTTTATGAATGTTTCTAACCATCCTAATAGATTTTGAACAAGCATATGACAAGCATAATGTAAAAATACGTTGGAACTTACCCACGGCGGACCGCGCCGCGCCTTATGAAACTTACCATGTTCTTCCTTGTCAATTGTTATCATTTACATACCAAGTGCAATATTACGCGTGTTTGGTCACTGACATCACAAGCCATCCTGGACTATAGCTTTGTTAGCCGGGGCCGTTGCAGCGCAAGTAGCGAGCCCCGCTGCAAGTCCCCGCTTAACCCGTTCTATCATCCAGCACAGCTATACCGTGTTTACTCCTAGGCCGAGTCGGTCCCGTGGCCCCGGGTTGTCGCGCACCCCGTGGACGGAGGACGGGGCATGATGTAGAAACGGATCACTACACCATAACCAACTAAGAAAAAGTTTCGTCCTCAAAACTTAAGAATAGAACATACCTCTACGAGAACAATGAAGGAAAATTTTCCTTCATTTCTGACTCAAGCTCCCACGTCGACTCTTCGACCGAATGGTTTCTCCAGAGGACGCGGACGAGAGGAATAGCACGGTTACGGAGAAGTTTATCCTTGCGCTCCAAGATTTGCACTGGCTCTTCGACATATGACAAGTCCGCCTTCAGATCCAGCTTACCCAAATCTACCACATGGCTCGGATCGTGCACGTACTTCCGCAATTGTGAGACGTGGAAGACGTCATGTACCTCCGACAATGCAGGCAACAAGCGATTTCGTAAGCTACCGGGACGACTCGCTTCAATATTTCGAACGGACCAACAAATCTTGGGCTCAATTTCTCCTTCGCACCGAACTTGGAAACTCTACGCATGGGCATTACTTTCAAGAATACATGGTCGCCTTCCGAGAACTCGAGGGGACGTCGATGCGTGTCGACATAGCTCTTATGCCGGCTTTGTGTTATCTTCAATCTCTCTCGTATTAACTTGACCTTTTGCACGGTCTGTTCCACCAGCTCCAGACCGAGTATCTGTCGTTCTCCGACTTCATCCCAGCAAATGGACGATCTGCACTTCCGACCGTACAAAGCTTCATACGGCGCCATTTGGATGCTGGACTGATAGCTGTTGTTGTATGCAAACTCGGACAACGGTAGATGAACGTCCCAACTTGACTTCAAGTCGATCGCACAGAGTCGTAACATGTCTTCGAGGATCTGATTCACCCGCTCTGTTTGGCCGTCAGTCTGAGGATGATAAGCTGAGCTAAACTTCAACTTGGTCCCCAACACTAAATGAAGACTACTCCAGAAGCGTGCCACGAACCGTCCATCCCGATCCGAGACGATAGATACTGGGACCCCGTGCAGCCGAACTATTTCATCAAGGTATATCTGAGCAAGACGGTCGACGCTCCAAGTAACTTTAATGGCTATGAAGTGCGCTGACTTGGTTAGTCGATCGACGATGACCCAGACGGCATCATTTTCTTGCGGCGTCCTCGGCAAGCCAACAACAAAGTCCATAGTAACGTGATCCCATTTCTACTCTGAAATGGCAAGGTTCTGCATCTCCCCGTCCGGTCGCTGGTGTTCGGCTTTGACTTGCTGACAGGCCATACACTTCGACATAAAGAGCACTACGTCCCTCTTCATGCCGTGCCACCAAAAGATAATGTGGAGGTCCTTATACATCATGGTGCTACCAGGATGCAAAGAATATTTTGCATAATGTGCCTCCGATATTATCTTCTTTCTAAGTTTTGCGTCATCCGGAACGCATAGCCGTCCCTTCACTCCCAACACTCCCGACTCGTCCTCTGTAAAGTCGGACGCTTTCCTTGTCGATATTTGCTTCCGCATCTTCTCCAGGTATGGGTCGTCCTTCTGAGCAGACTTGATCCTCTCCAATAGGCTCGGTTCCACCCGCAGTTGCGCCAGCTTTACGTCTCAAAAATGAACTCGGAGTTCAATGTCCATTCCTTCCAAGTCGCGCAGCAGTCGATCGTTGATGCATAACGAAGCTAAGTACTTCCGGCTCAGCACATCTGCTACAATTTTTTCTTTGCCCTGCGTATAGTCGATTGATAAGTCGTAGTCTTTAATCAGTTCGAGCCATCGCCTCTGCCGCAAATTCAGTTCTTTCTGGGTGAAGAGATACTTGAGGCTTTTGTGGTCCGTATAAATCCTGCACGCCACGCCATAGATAGTGACGCCACAGCTTCAGCGCGAACACAATTGCCGCTAGTTCTAGGTCGTGCGTGGGGTAGTTCTTCTCGTGCAGCTTCAACTGCCGGAAAGCAAAAGATATCACCTTATCCCGCTGCATGAGCACACATCCCAAGCCCTGGCCAGAAGCATCGCTGAAGATTTAAAATCCCTCTGTCCCTTCAGGAAGTGCAAGTATTGGGGCCGAAACGAGCCGTTGTTTGAGCTCTTGGAAGGAAGCTTCATAGTCGTCTGACCACTTGAATGTGACTCCTTTCTGGGTGAGGCGAGTCAACGGCGATGCAATTTTTGCGAAGTCCTTCACGAAGCGTCGGTAGTATCCCGCCAAGCCTAGGAAGCTTCGAATTTTGCTAACTGATGCGGGCCGTTTCCAATCAGTAACTGCCTCAATTTTTTTTGGATCGACGGCGATGCCCGCGACGGAGATGATGTGCCCAAGGAATGAGACACTGTTCAGCCAGAACTCGCACTTGCTCCTCTTCGCATACAACTGATTATCTCAAAGGGTTTAGAGTACCGTCCGCAGGTGGTCTGCATGTTGCGCTCTGTAGTGCCCCGTCCCGCTCAGTCAATCGGAGGAATCGAAATGCCGATGGCGTTCGGACTTAGCCTTGCAACGGCTGCTCGAAGACATCGCTCGGTCGAGACGACCGCTCGCTCATGTGGGATAGTTTCGGTGAACTTGCCTCATCTTAGCCTTCACATAAAAAATTGCATGTTTTCAACTTGCACAAGTAGGCTTGATAATAAAAGAGACGAATCCACATAGCTAAGGGAATAATCTCGACGGGTCGAATTAAGTTAGAATATGGAAAGGTCCAACGGTCGGCTTAGAGTTGGTGTACGGAGTGCTTTGAAAATGACACTCGATCCTTCGTCCCGTGGCTTGGAAGAAGGGAAGTTGGTTGAGTAGGCAAATTTATGAACGTAGCCTAAGTCTTAGGCGTCGCCCGCATGAATGCTTCATAAAGCATGTACGGTCATATCGTCCAAGGCTTGGCATATCCTTGGCTTGCCCTATGAGTTAAGTTGCATTGCACGGCTTATGACATAAGTCTAGGCACCCAAATGACTTGGTCGTTCAGAAGTCGAACGCATGTGCGGCACGTTTCCGCAATGCGAGGCTTGACGCAGCCTTTGCTCGTCGAGTCATTGTGAGTTTAAGTCAGGTGAGTTATGTCAGGCTATCGAAGTAGTAGCAAGCACGGTCCTACGAGTTCTACGGCTGGGTCTAGCCATGAAGTCTTACGGTCTCAAAGCTAGTTATATGGAGTATGAGTTGGATGACAATATCGCCCGGATTACAAGTCAGTTTAAGGCACGATGTACGGACATAGTATTTAAGGCAAGGACCACAAATGATTCAAAGTGAGTTTTGAGAAAGGACTATCAAATAGGCATTCATGAGTTGAACCAAATGATATAATAACAAGGAAAGAATGCTCACGACCGTGGGTCATCGAGGGGTCTCAAGGATAGAAGTCTTGAACTTAGTTTTGAAAGAGATGGTAACACTGAAAGAAGGATGACTGTGTGAGACGTCAGTTTGAGTCGAGTTTTGTATGGTCATGGACAACTTGTACAAGGAAGAAAGGATTTTCTCGGATCGACAACCTGGGGCCACATGACCGATCCGGCCAAGGAGAAAACATGGATAGCTGTGCCAGGTAGAGGCAACAGGTATTCGGTGGACGGTCATTGGGGCTCGCTACTTGCTTTGACCGGACCATCCTATACGCCAGCTATGAGTCCAGGATGGCTTGTCATGCCAGTGACCCGTGTTCATATAGATGTCGAGAAAATGGCGGCTATCCGCGCGTATGCCTTTGGAATTGAGTCGAGTCGAAGGTGTATACAAGTTAGAACATGATGCTTGGGGCCTAAGATGTGGCTTCAACATTGGCGACATGCTTGGCACAGGGGTGTGGCGTCGAGTCGTAAGTCTTGGCATATAAGTTGCATTTGTTGGATCTGAGTTGTCTGGAGTTTAAGTCAGGAACCGCCGCAAGGCAAAGTCGGTCGACACAAGTTCAGATGTCTTGATTGGGTCAGTTGGTGATAAAAATAGCAAGGGCCGCGAGGCGACAAGGGCCACGAGGAGGCAATATGATTGAGTCTCATCTAAGTTGCGAGGCACGGCCTCAGCAAGGGTTTGTAGCACGGTCACACGAAAATGGAGTCTATTGGATAGTTGCGTCTCTGATTTTGGGCCGAAAGGTAAACACGACTTGATAGGTTAACGTTGTTGGCACGAGAAGGGTCTAGAGGCAAGGTATGGGCTAACGTTGTTGTTGCAAGCACGGGATGGTATTGAGGCACGAAATAGGCCAAGACGTCTGTCCTAAAACTGATCCTAAGGCAAGAGTAGAAAGACAATCGTAAAGGGGCTATGTTGCACAAAGTAAATCAAACGTGTTAGTTTTGTATGGGTGGGCGAGGAGCTCATTCCACCAGTACAGTTGAGTACTGACACCCATATAGTTTTCATGTGCAGGCACAGGTAGAAGCTCGTGGCACGGAGCTCGCTTGGATGCGTCGAGGCACAGAGTTCCTTGGTGATTCGAAGCGTGCGACCGCATGGAGTCAAGACTTATACGGGACATAATGCATAGACGTCGCCTTCTGAAGCATCCGCTGGCTCAAGACTTGTATTTGAGAGATGAGAGAGAGCTGAGTGACTTGTAATGTGAGCTTGAGTGAGCTTGAGAGACTTGTAATCTTGGCCTTGCGCCCCATTGTAACCTTTGTTTCAATATCAATAAAAAAGTGTTTTGCAATGAATTATGTTTTGCTTTAAATTCTGCTGCTATTATTCAATATTTCTGCTTGGGACTTCTGTGCGACGACCCCGTCGTACCCGCTGAAATCGGCCGTTATGGAATCCGCCTTGCACGAGTGCAACCTAGGCTCGTGCGGCATCACGCCTTAGCGAGGACGATCGCTCCTACGGGAGCGGAACGTGACATAATGGTATCAGAGCACGGCTTTACGTCCTTGGACTATCGATTGAATTCTTTAACTCCGTTGTTTCCACAAACTCTGAAGTGTTGCTTCCGTAAAGTTGATATCGTTGGTGCGCTCTCTCTCAAATGTTCCACGGATGTCCATACAATAAGTCTATCTATTTTGCAAAACATAGTAGAACAGTTTTTGATAAAACCAAAAGATGGTTTGCGTAAGCACGATTGGCTAAGTCGGCTGGGCATATACACCAAGGATTGTGTCGACCTTAGAAAAGTCGAGTACAGAAACTGAATAGTGTCGAGCAAGAATGAGTTGAACTCGATTGAGTAAAGTGAGATGACTATCAATAGGGGTGCTATCGAGCGACGACAACGTCGGTTCGATATAGATGAGCGTGCTTGAAAATTGAGGAATGGTTCGAACGAAAAATTTGAAGAAGTAGATTTTGATTCGAATGATAGATAAGGATTAGTTAAATGACTTCATCCCTGAGTGGTGTATGCGATAGCCTCAGGGATGTCGATCGATCGATTGAGGATGCGGGGTGTCGGTGAGTCTATCAGCAAGCATCGCATTATGTAAAGCCTTAGATTGAGTGTCGTTGAACAAGTTGTAGTCTTTAAGATTTGGATGGGTTAATTCGAACAATCTAGAAATTGACGCACACGAATCGTGCACGGGATTGAGGATTGCGCGAGTATGAAACGCGAAAATGATTGAGTAGGTGAAACTAAATCGAAGAAAGTTAGAGTGTACGAATGGATGACTTGATCGAAGAAATTGATACGGATCGTATACGAAAAGTTAGCACGACAAGAGGATAGCGTGCATGAAAAGTTTGATTTGAATGTGTAAAAATGACTCTGAGGATTGGAATGGATGTCGTTCGATGAATTAAGTTAACAAAGGGGACGATGCAAATTGAGGAAATATATTGGTCGATAACTTAAGATAGGCGGATGAACAATACGTGAACTCGGGTTTAAGAAAATTGATGTGTGAATGATTCGTGGGATAATGATCGAACTTGAATTTGAATGTCGAGGAGATTATCCAGTTGGACGATTTCATCATTCGCACGACTCGAAATTGGTTGCAAAGGAAGATCGTCAGGTTACGCATATCGTCGATGGTATTGAGGCGTATCAAAGATCGATATGCGATAACTCGGGGGTACTCTGACTCGACGAATGACGATCGTGCAAGTGTTATTGTTCGGTTGGATGCTATACTTAGGATTTTGATTGAGATGAATGTTGGATAAAAATGATCGTGTCTTGATGGTTACGTTGATAGCCACAATGTCGACGATCTTGTCTTGCATGAGTGCAACTCTAGCCTCGCACATGCGTTACGTCGGATTTGGGACGATCGTTCCGCGTGAGCGCTGACATAGTAATTCATGTCGCGGGAATGATTGAACTTGGAAAATCAAGACGCGGCAACTTTGATTGTCTCGACTTGTCGGCTTGACGCGAAGGTGAATTTGAGGATTTGTAGGACATGCGATTGATGAATGAAATAAACTTGAGGATTGAGTAGGTCCAATCCGCGCATCGAGAATGAATTAGTCTAGACACAAAACAAGAGTTACGTCCCGGTGAGGATGACTATCCCGTGGGAGCGTGTATGGTGATTCATGTCCACCGTGGATAATCTGAATCGTGTGAGATCGGGGCGCAACGTATTGTTAAGTCAGATGACCTTGTGATCGATTTCGTGAATTGGGATAAATGACTTAGGTAGTATGAAATGTGAATTATGGTTTAGCGATGAATTGTGTCGTAGCGTGCTTGACTTGAGAATGATTGATAGATGGATTATGTCCAACGTGTGCGAAGGGATAGACTATACAAAATGGCTTGATGAATGAGCGATATGTTTTTGTTGAGGAGTTGGTTGAAACGTGACTTATCATAGGATGGCTTTGCTGAATGACTCTGACCCCGTACGAGAAATATTGGGATGTACGTAGGGAATCGATGCTCGAAGTTTAGAAATCGGAGTGATACGAGCTTGGGTAGAAAATCCCGTATTATCAATTTGGTTTGACCTTAGGATGGGGTCAGTGTTGATATTGTTGTTTGGGAACTATGATGCCAATACTGACGGCAAGACATAGCCTAGCGGTTATAAAGATGTTCGAGTGCGAAGTGGTAGGATTTGTGGAGGCACCACTCATGAGTCTCGGTTGGCATACATGTATATCAAGGACGCTTGAATATGTGCATGATCGGAATCGAGTGGTAATGACGGAATTTGCTATCACGAGGCTTGGCTGAAATGCATGTATTTTGGGGACGCCTGGAATGTGTGCACGATCCAACCAAGTGATACGTTGAATTCAAGTGAGACTTGAGGAACGGGAGAGTGTCGAGGATTTTGAAATCGTAAGTTGTGAAGAAAGGATTGATGGTAGCATGAGCGTGGCTCGGATTTGAGGAAACATATAAAGGAAATATGCGCGAGAGTCGTTGAACATTCGAGTGATAAGTTGATGAGTAAGTGTACTCAGTTAGTTTCGAGGACGAAACTTTTTCTGAGTGGTGTATGATGTAGTGCCTCGTCCCGCTCAGTCAATCGGAGGAATCGAAACGCTGACGGCGTTCGGACTTTGCCGTGCAACGGCTGCTCGTAGACATCGCTCGGTCGAGGCGACCGCTCGCTCAGGTGGGATAGTTTCGGTGAACATGCCTCATCTTAGCCTTCACATAATAAATCACATATTTTTAACTTGCACAAGTAGGCTTGATAATAAAAAAGACGAATCCACATAGCTAAAGGAAATAATCCCGACGGGTCGAATTAAGTTAGAATATGGAAAGGTCCAACGGTCGGCTTAGAGTTGGTGCACGGCGTGTTTGAAAATGACACTCGATCCTTCGTCCCGTGGCTTGGGAGAAGGGACGTTGGTTGAGTAGGCAAAATTATGAACGTAGCCTAAGTCTTAGGCGTCGCCCGCATGAATGCTTCATAAAGCATGCACGGTCATATTGTCCAAGGCTTGGCATAGCCTTGGCTTGCCCCATGAGTTAAGTTGCATTGCACGGCTTATGACATAAGTCTAGGCACCCAAATGACTTGGTCGTTCAGAAGTCGAACGTATGCGCGATACGTTTCCGCAATACGAGGCTTTACGCAGCCTTTGCTCGTCGAGTAATTGTGAGTTTAAGTCAGGTGAGTTATGTTAGGCTATCGGAGTAGTGGCAAGCACGGTCCTACGAGTTCTACGGCTGGATCTAGCCATGAAGTCTTACGGTCTCAAAGCTAGTTATATGGAGTATGAGTTGGACGACAATGTCGCCCGGATCACAAGTCAGTTTAAGGCACGATGTACGGACATAGTGTTTAAGGCAAGGACCACAAATGATTCAAAGTGAGTTTTGAGAAAGGACTATCAAATAGGCGTTCGTGAGTTGAACCAAATGATAGGGTAACAAGAAAAGAATGCTCGCGACCGTGGATCGTCGAGGGGTCTCAAGGATAGAAGTCTTGAACTTAGTTTTGAAAGAGATGCAACACTGAAAGAAGGATGACTGTGTGAGACGACAGTTTGAGTCGAGTCTTGCATGGTCATGGACAACTTGTACAAAGAAGAAAGGGTTTCCTCGGATTGCCAACCTGGGGCCATAGGACCGATCCGGCCTAGGAGAAAACAGGGACAGCTGTGCTAGGTAGAGGCAACAGGTATTCGGTAGACGGTCATTGGGGCTCGCTACTTGCTTTGACCGGACCATCCTATACGCCAGCTATGAGTCCAGGATGGCTTGTCATGCCAGTGACCCGTGTTCATATAGATGTCGGCAAAATGGCGGCTAAACGTGTAGTGTCCCAACCCGCAAGATGCCTTATGATGGATGGTTAGTTCGATGTAGCCTTGTTGGACTTGGAATATGTAAGGGATCGCTTGGAAGGCTATGCGATCATGGCAAAAATCATCCTATGAATGTGAGTAGTGTTGAACCCTTCAAAGATCCTTTAGCTTCACGCTTAAAATAAGGATAGTATGCTATATTTCTTATTGAGTTGTTCAATAACACCTTGCATGGAATTCAGAAAGATAATAAAAGATAAATAATCACCTGAACGTAAACTGTATTGCTAGATGAATTGTATGCTTGTACATTATCGCAATGAATTGCATGACAGGTGAAGGCAAAGTCCCAAATACTTGGGCAGTGAGTATGCTTGATTTACATTCGAATGAATATATGATAAACATATGCTAAGTCCCAGGAATTGGGCAGTGAGTACACTGAGTTTGGTTGGAAAGATGTATGGTATCAAAGATATAGCAAAAATGATTGGGTAACAACATTCTATTATCCTGTCACCGATGTAGAATGTTGATTACGCCAAGATCCTGGAAAGAAGGCAAGATGGCAAGATGAATGAGAACGGTGGCTGAATTACTTAGTTTTTCTTATCATGCATTATATGTTTTCTTCTTAGATAAGTTGCATATAGTTGCATGGTCATGGACAACTTGTCGACAAGGTGGTTTCTCGAACGTATTCCTGGGCCATGGAACCCGGTTCGTCCTGGGGGGAACCAATGCTGAAGTAGTAGCAGTACTGATGTAGTAGCACGGTATACAGGACTTGCAGTGGGGCTAGCTACCTGTACTGGCAAGGGTGCTGTATACCTGTAAATCGGTCCAAGATGGAGTGTTGCCAGTGACCTTCATATAGATAGGTCTAGTGCTAATGATGTCTTATGCAGGTAGAGTAAGTTATTACTCAAATACAGGGAAGGAGGTCGGCTGTTGGTAAGAATCACCTGAACGGTGATATTTATATTGAATCATGATATTGTTCCTAACAATGTCTTGTGCAGGCAGAGTAAGTATATAAACGTACAGAGATGGCTACACGACCGTGGGTAAGAATCACCAAAGGGTGATAACTGTATGCTTTAAATTATGTTGGCTATGAGATCTGCATGCTTTACTTCTTGTCGGCTATAACATGAAATTGACCCTAAGGCAATGAGAAAGACCACTGTTGTAGAAGCATGGAAAAGAATAAAGAAAGATACATGCGGCCAGAAAGCCCCATGCGGCTCAGAGAGTTTATGCGGCTCAAGGATCCATGCGGATCAAGGATCTATGCGGCTCCAAACAGGTTCTATGCGGCTCGGAGAGGAGCCACGTGGCCTGCAAGCAGCTCTTCCGTTTGTCCTTTACTGCATTAAATGCTTTGACGGCTGACAGCTCTGACAAGGTGGCAGCCCTGACACAAAAATATAATTATGACTCCGTCATAATGGCAGATTCCTAGGGAAACGAAGAAAATCTCTGACACGATCCTCTGAGATCCAGAAACTGTCATGCGGCCTTGACACGTGGACAGTCGCATGCGGCTCAAGTAGTGTCATGACCCGTTACCCAAATTGTTGGGCCGGGCCGAGTCATGTCCAACCTGTGCTTGAGATAAAGCACAGTAAGCTGTTCTAGAGATAACAGGATAAGACTAAATGTGCTAACAGTTCTATACGTGAATAAAAGTCATAAATGCTCCAAACACAAAAGTCGTCTCATATAGAAATAAGTCCAAAGTACAAGTCTGAAATGTAAAACTGGATACATGTCCAGTTACAAAAATACGTAGTATAATACATGACTACTCTCAAAAGTCTAAAGCAAAAAGACAACTAGACGAGGTTCCCCGCAGGAACATCCTCGTAAAGCAAAGCCGGGTCCTCGGCAGTAACTCCATAATGCGAATCACAGAGCAACTCCTCCTCAATAAGTATACCTACAACGTTATCCTGTCAGGACGGGAGCAAGTACTGATTCTAACAAACTAGCATATGAAACATGAAAGTGAACATAAAAGAAATAACTGGAAACATGGCATCACATAGTCTATCATGGCAATGATACATATGTCATAGAGACAGATGTATATGTAATATTTAAAACTGTAGCAGGTTGTGATCGTCAATAGGTGTACAATGTGCAGGAGCACATAATGAAATGTACTTTTGTACAAGTGATAAGGCGATAGATGTACATACGTACAAATCTGCTTTGAGATAAAGCCTACGACAAGGTATACATATAAAATATCAACCTTGCTCGGTACATACGTACGGAGAAGGGGGCATGATCACGTACTCAACTATCAGTTTCTCCATACCCATATTCTAATCATGTGAGAGATACATAAAGACTGTTCTAAGCATGGTAGTAACTGAAAGTACAACATGTGAAGATTTTAACTTGCTACCCCAAGGATCAACATTTAACATGGTTGGATTTACAGTTCATTTATGTAACAGTATGTAAAGTTTGTAGGGAGTACTTGCCTCTAGCAAAGCAAAGCAAAGCAAGCTGCGATAAAAGTGCTATAGATGTCTGGTAACTCGTCACTGTAGAAATAAATACATAAACTTAGTTTTTACACTAAGCTAAAATACTAAGACACTAATTGGTGCAACACGACTTATGATTGGGCACCTAGCCAAAATGATGACTTTAGCATAGGAGACCAATGTGGGGTGACACACTACTATAACTAACTTTCTAGGATTTTTACACTAGTGAGGGGTGAGGTTCAATACGACTATAACTCAAAATAACACAAAAAGTTGCAAGTCATAATTATTCAATAAATAAATCAAATGAACATTGTGTTCCAACAATTTTTGAGATAGACAAAAAGCTTAATTTTTTATAAAATAAAGTACCAAAATGATCTTTTTTAATTATAGAAATTTATTATAATTTTTTTGGAATTTATTAACCAGTACAAGTATTTTATAAAAATCAGTTTTCCTAAGTACACAGAAAATGAATTCTGGTTTCATATGCCAAAATAGTAGCAAAACTACAAATTAAATACTGTAAAAATTATACTAAATTAGCTAAATTAACATAGTATCTAAATACTATTTTTCTAGAATTTTAACAGCAATTAAAGTATTTTTAGAAATTCAAAAACAGCATTGTACATAAAATGAAATTAAATAATTAATTATCTGCGTATTTTGTCCATGTATATAATTTGAACCAAAGTTCAAATACAGGACCCAAGGCCATAAATCAAGTCCAATATGACTTGTACAGGTCTTGAATGTGTGAAAACACATTTGGGCCCAAAAATCCATGCTGGGCTTGGACACCAAATGGTTGCAGTAATTAAAATACACAAAAAATACAAAGAGGTAAAAATACGTAATAAATATTAATATTTTAACAAGGTAAAATTATACATAGTGGTCATATAAATATGACAAATATATTTACATATATTAAAAATATACATATGTATAATATTACGTAAATTACTTAGGCTAAATAGTTATGTATACATACATATACATATATAACATATATGTATATATATAGAAAATACATATATATACATAAAGGAATAAATATATAATATATACATATACATATAAACATAATATATATATATATGTATAAAATAGTAAATATAATATATAATAATATACATATACATAAAGAATTACATATACATATATACACATATATATATATATACATATAAAATATATATATATATACATTATATAAATAAGAATACTAAATATAATATATATATACACAAATATAAATACTGTATATATATACTTATATAACAGTATATAATAATACATAAATACATGTATACATATATACATATATATATATATATATATATATATATATATATATATATATATATATATATATATATATATATATACATATACATATATAAATAATAAAACAAAAAAGAAAAAGAAAAAGAAAAAGAAACAACAGCACAGCACAAAGGGGGGGCTCGAACTCGGCCCTATGGGTCGGGTTTCTAAGTCGGATCGGGCTGGCCAGGGGGTCAGCCCGTTCGTTATGTTAGGGTTAGGATTTAGATTAATTTTATTTACGTTTTACGTTAAATAACAGTACACCCGAAAAATCACTCTGTGTCCTGACAGTTTGGGACACATAGTCTACGTGTCCGTGCTATGCACGACACGTACGAGTATCGATTTGCGTGTCCAAGCACTGGACTAGGGTCCCCGTGTCCTGGCGAACCACATACGTGGATTCGAGACACGTACGATACGATTCGTTACTGCCACTTACGTGTCCGGCGGTTGGTGAGGGTTTCGAAGGCCGTGGACGGCGGAGGAGGCGATGGGACGGTGGCGCTCAAGCGGCGATCGACTCGACTCGTCACGGCGAGCTTGTCGGCGGTGGTTGGGGGCGGTGAGCGTCGCTGCAGGGGATGGACGAAGGTTCGCCGGAGTTAGGTTTAGGGTTCGGCTGTCGGGGAAGAAAGGGGGTGGCTGGGTGGTCGTGGGGTTGTTCTAGGGTTAGAGTTTAGTCAAGGGCTTCATTTATAGGGAAGGGAAGTCGGTTGTGGGCGGTGAGCTGGCCGAAAATGGCGAAAAAGATCGGGGTCGTCGTCGGCGTGGCAGTCGGTCAGCCGAGTCGTCGGGGGTGGGTAGAATAGGATTTTACAGAAAACCTCCTAGAGTTTAGGAAATTAAACAATGGTCCCTATCAGACTAAATACAAATATAAAATTTGCATTCTACACTTAAAAACAATTGATTAATTACAAACTGATATTGTAACAATTTAATAAATTACAAAACTATATTAAAACAATTCTAGATATTACAAAATAATATTAAAACTTTTTAATTAATTACAAAATAATATTTTAGCTATTAAAACTCATTTAAAAATTATTTAAAAAATTGTAAAAAAATTTCTAATATTCATAATAAATATTTTAAGGCTAAATATGACATTAAAAATTAATTAGCACTAATCAAATAGATTTTTGAAAAATAGGGGCTCACAAGTCTTTCCTCCTTAAAAAATTTCGTCCTCGAAATTCACAAGGATTGAAGACCCTACAATATTCTAACATAGCAAGCAATGCAACAAATGACTAAGGCTATGATTGAAACTAACCTCTAAGGTATCAAGCGGGAACGGGTGGTTCCCTCGCAGCGGTTAGATCGAACAAGTAAGGGTATCTCCCCCTCATGTCCGACTCCCTCTCCCAAGTAGATTCACCCGGAGAGTGACGGCTCCAAGCTACTCGTACTAAGGGTATAACCTTGTTCCTCAGCCTCTTCTCCCTCCTGTCTAATATCTCCACTGGCTGCTCAGAAACTGTAAGGCTCGGTCCGATCTCCAACTCTGAATGATCTAGCACATGACTGGGGTCTGGAACATAACACCTCAGTTGAGATACGTGAAAGACATCGTGAACTCCTGCTAGGTTGGGTGGAAGTGCAACCTTGTAAGCTACCTCTCCGATCTTGCCAAGTATCTCGAACGGCCCGATGTATCTGGGGCTCAGCTTCCCTCCTCGTCCGAACCGAATCGTCCCTCTAGTAGGTGATATCTTCACTAGCACCACATCACCGTCCGCGAACTCCATCGGTCTGCGACTAGCATCAGCCCAGTGTTTCTGTCTGTCCTGAGCTGCTCTGAGCCTGTCTCTGATCATCCTGACTTTCTCTGCTGCATCCGTGATCATCTCTGGCCCAAGCATAACTCTGTCTCCAACATTATCCCAAAAGAGCGGTGTGCGGCATCGTCGTTCATATAGCGCCTCAAAAGGAGACATACCAATACTGGCTTGGTAGCTGTTGTTGTATGAAAACTCTACCAAGTGCAGATGGCTCTCCCAAGATCCTCTGAAGTCTAGTACGCAGGTCCTCAGCATATCCTCCAGTGTCTGTATCGTCCTCTCGAACTGCCTATCTGTCTGCGGGTGGTACGCCGTACTGAACTTGAGCCTACTGCCCAACTCCTCCTGCAAGCTCCACCAGTAGTGGGACATGAATCTGCTGTCTCTGTCCGACACGATGCTCACTGGCACTCCGTATAGGCGAACTATCTGCTGCATGTCTAGCTCCGCCAACTTCTCGGTGGAAAACCCCACCTTGAAGGGTATGAAGTACGCACACTTCGTCAGCCTGTCCACGATGACCCAAATGGCATCCTTCCCTCCTTGGGAACGAGGAAGCCCTGAGACAAATTCTATCGTAATATGTTCCCACTTTCACTCGGGAATGGGTAACGGCTGCAACAAACCAGCTGGCCTCTGGCGCTCCGCCTTGACCTGCTGGCAAACTAGGCATCTCGAGATGAAACGTGATATATCCCTCTTCATCCCGTGCCACCAAAGATGTTCCCGCAAGTTACGGTACATCTTGTTAGCACCAGGGTGAATAAAATATCTCGATCGGTGTGCCTCCTACAAGACTGCCTCTACCAGCTTTTCCTTCGGCACGCACAATCGGCTGCCATGCCTCAAGGATCCATCCTCTGCTACAGTGAAGTCATCCAGCAATCCAGCTAAAGCCTGGACTCGAAGTCTGCGAAGGCTCTCATCTGTAGACTGTGCCTCCCTGATCTGCTCCATCAAACCTGACTGAATGTCAAGCGCCATCATCTGTATCACTGATCCTGGCCGAACTAGCTCGATACCGAGCTTTTCCAGATCTTCCCGTAAATGTCGATCTATCATCAGATACCATGCCATCGGATGCCTGCTCAGCGCATCCGCCACCACATCTGCCTTTCCGGGGTGATACTGTAAATCGATGTCGAAGTCCTTCATCAACTCCAACCATCGTCTTTGCCTCATATTCAGCTCTTTCTGCGTGAACACATACTTCAAGCTTTTGTGGTCAGTAAAGATTTCCAGACGCTCTCCGTATAAGTAATGTTTCCATAACTTGAGTGCAAAGATCACCGCAGCTAACTCTAGGTCATGGGTAGGATAATTTCGCTCATGAGTCCGCAATTGCCTAGATGCATAAGCAATCACTTTCCCATGCTGCTGTAGGACACATCCTAGCCCCTTTCCTGAAGCATCGCTGTATATGGTGAAACCTCCAGAACCTGAAGGTAAAGTCAGAACTGGAGCGGTCGTCAGCCTCCTCTTCAGCTCCTCAAACGCTGTCTGGCAGTCCTCTGACCAAATGTACTCTGCGTCCTTTCGCGTCAGCTTCGTCATGGGTTCGGCTATCCTAGCAAAGTCCTGGACGAACTTTCTATAATAGCCTGCTAAACCCAGAAAGCTCCTGATCTCTGAAACTGACGTCGGAGCCTTCCATGTCTCAATTGCAGCAATCTTCCTGGGATCCACCGAAATTTCATCTCCCGTAACTACATGGCCGAGAAACTCCACTCGGTCTAAAAAGAACTCGTACTTCGGCAATTTGGCAAACAATCTCTCCTGCCTTAGCATCCCCAAAACTATCCGCAAGTGCTCTGTATGCTCCTCCGGCATCTTCGAGTATATCAGGATGTCGTCGATAAACACTACGACGAACTTATCCAGATACTGGTGGAATGTCTTATTCATCAAATTCATAAAGACAGCTGGTGCATTTGTAAGACCAAATGGCATCACCAGAAACTCGTACTACCCGTACTTCGTGTTGAACGCCGTCTTCTGGATGTCTGCTGTCCTGACCTTCACCTGGTGGTACCCGGATCTCAAGTCTATCCTGGAAAATACTTTCGTCCCGCTCAACTGGTCGAATAAATGATCCATCCTGGGCAGAGGATATTTGTTCTTGATGGTGATGGCATTCAACGCCCGGTAGTCAATACACAACCGAACTGTACCATCCTTCTTAGGCACAAAGAGCACTGGCGCTCCCCATGGAGAAGCACTAGATCGAATGAAACCCTTTTTCAACAGGTCATCAATCTGCTCTTTCATCTCTACGGCCTCCTTGGGATTCACTCTATAGCAAGCCCGAGATACTGGTGATGAACCCGGCACTAAATCTATAGTGAACTCCACATCTCTGTCAGACGGAAGCCCTGGAAGATCCTCTGGGAATACATCTATAAACTTCCTAATGATAGGGTGTGGCGGTGCTACGCCCCCAACTGTCGCACAACAGTTCGGCTCTAGGCTGATCTCCGGCCCTGTCCTCCTGACACTGAATGGTGCTGTGCCTGGGGGACTGAACAAAATACTACCCTCATGACAGTCTATAGATGCATGGGCATAACTAAGCCAGTCCATCCCTAATATGATATCATAACCGGGGAGTGGCATCATAAAGAATCGTCCCCTGAACTCTCTTCCGGCTATAAAAATAGAACATCTATAGATAGCTCTAATAGGCACTGGTCCTCCTCCCGTCATCACTCTACTAATCTTCGCAGTAGGTGTAGATACTAGATGGTGTTTATGCATAAACTCTAATGATAGGAAGCTATGAGATGCACCAGAATCAAACAAGCATAGAGCTAGAAAAGTATGCAAATAAACATGACCTGTGATGACGTCAGCTAAGTAATCTGGCTCTGAAACCTGCTCCGGCTTCGGCTCAAGGACTAGGCTATAAACCTTTCCCTGAGGTCCCTTCTGCTGCTGCAGATGCTGCCAAAACCTCTGCTGCTGAGTCGAAAGTGGTCCTCTAGGTATCCTGGCTGCTGGGCACTCTCGAAGCTGATGGGTGGCAGACCTACAAGCCAAACACTGCTTCAACCTCTTCCTGCAGATGGTGTAATCATGCCCTGGTCTTCCACAGAAAGAACATATAGATCCCCTCTGCTGCTGCTGCTGATGACGGGGTCCCGGGGCTCTAACTGGCGGGGTCGGATGATGTGATGTAGGGGGACGATAAGTCTGCTGGAGCGGCGTCGGTGCTCTCTGCTGGAAAGCCAGACGCTTGGACGGTCCCTCATGATGTACAGAAGCCAGCCTCTTGTATGACAGAAGACGCTCTTCGATGCTCCGGGCCAACTCTAGGCTCTGGTAGTAGTCAGTCGTACCGTTCGCCACTATAAGGATGCCAATGTATGGAACTAGACCATGGCAAAACCTACGGGTCATCTCCTCTAGATCTGCAACCAGACTAGGAGCGAAACGGCTCAGGCAACTAAACTCTGCCGTATACTCATCAACAGAACGGTTCCCCTGCTGGATGTTCTGGAATCGTAGCCCCATGGCTACTCTAGCAATGGTCGAGAAGAATTTCTTCTTGAACTGGATCTTGAACTGATCCCAAGTGGCCCTCCCTCTCGCAAACAACGGCTCATTCCAGAACCAAACTTCTGCTAAGTCTATCAGCAGAAATCCCGCTGCCTCGACCTGGAGGTCACTCGGCATCCTAACTCCAAGGAGCTTCCTCTCTACCGAGTCTAGCCAATCATCTGCTACTACTATACCCTCACTCCCTGAGAACTCCTTGGGATTCAGACCCATGAAGTCCTTGATCGTCCCCGCTCTCTGCCGTGGCTCTACAGGTGGTGGAACTACGGTACGTTCCTCAGAATGCTCCATGCTCTGGCGGAGTAGGGTAGTCTGCTCCTGATGGGTTGTTAGGAACCCCTGGATCATAGTGAGCAGTTGGTTCCCGTCGAGTGTGACGGAAGCCTGGGTAGGTATGGTGATAGGGGGTGGTGGAAGTATCAGGGCCTGCTGGGACTGTGATGTGGAAGGTGGTGGAGGCATCTGAGTTTGTGGATCTGTGGAGTGGGGGAGTATGGTAGGTGGAGGTGGGGGTGTATCAGTCAACTGGTCAGCTGACTGGATATGGAGTGCGCCATTCTCAGGTGTGACGGACTGGGATGAACAAGTAAGCACCATCTAATTACAATAAAAAGGACTTATAAGGACTTGTTTAAAGTAAGCAATCATAGACAAGGAAATCTAATTATAATAGCAAGCATGTGATGTATTTCCTATGTTGCAATCCTAATATTCCTCTAGGTGTTCTAAGCGTTATTCCTAATGTTGTCTAATTACCTTAAGTTCCTAATTGCAGGCATGTTTGGTACAATAACGTAACCAAACAATTTAGTCTCGACTTGCATGGGCCACCACTAAAAATATGTCACAACCCGTTACCCAAATTGTTGGGCCGGGCCGAGTCATGTCCAGCCTGTACTTGAGATAAAGCGCAGTAAGCTGTTCTAGAGATAACATGATAAGACTAAATGTGCTAACAGTTCTATAAGTGAATAAAAGTCATAAATGCTCCAAACACAAAAGTCATCTCATATAGAAATAAGTCCAAAGTACAAGTCTGAAATATAAAACTGGATACATGTCCAGTTACAAAAATACGTAGTATAATACATGACTACTCTCAAAAGTCTAAAGCGAAAAGACAACTAGGCAAGGTTCCCCGCAGGAACATCTTCGTAAAACAAAGCCGGGTCCTCGGCAGTAACTCCATAATGCGAATCACAGAGCAACCCCTCCTCAGTAAGTATACCTACAACGTTATCCTGTCAGGACGGGAGCAAGTACTGATTCTAACAAACTAGCATATGAAACATGGAAATGAACATAAAAGGAATAACTGAAAACATGGCATCACATAGTCTATCATGGTAAGGATACATATGTCATAGAGACAGATGTATATGTAATATTTAAAACTGTAGCAGGTACGTGATCGTCAATAGGTGTACAATGTGCAGGGGCACATAATGAAATGTACTTCCTTACAAGTGATAAGGCGATAGATGTACATACGTACAAATCCGTTTTGAGATAAAGTCTACGACAAGGTATACATATAAAATATCAACCTTGCTCGGTACATACGTACGGAGAAGGGGGCATGATCACGTACTCAACTATCAGTTTCTCCATACCCATATTCTAATCATGTGAGAGATACATAAAGACTATTCTAAGCATGGTAGTAACTGAAATTACAACATGTAAAGATTTTAACTTGCTACCCCAAGGATCAGCATTTAACATGGTTGGATTTACAGTTCATTTATGTAACAGTATATAAAGTTTGTAGAGAGTACTTGCCTCTAGCAAAGCAAAGCAAAGCAAGCTGCGATAAAAGTGCTATAGATGTCTGGTAACTCGTCACTGTAGAAATAAATACATAAACTTAGTTTTTACACTAAGCTAAAACACTAAGACACTAATTGGTGCAACACGACTTGTGATTGGGCACTAGCCAAAATGATGACTTTAGCATAGGAGACCAATGTGGGGTGACACACTACTATAACTAACTTTCTAGAGTTTTTACACTAGTGAGGGGTGAGGTTCAATACGGCTATAACTCAAAATAACACAAAAAGTTGCAAGTCGTAATTATTCAATAAATAAATCAAATGAACATTGTGTTCCAACAATTTTTGAGATAGACAAAAAGCTTAATTTTACATAAAATAAAGTAATAAAATGATCTTTGTTAATTATAGAAATTTATTATAATTATTCTGGAATTTATTAACCAGTACAAGTATTTTATAAAAATCAGTTCTCCTAAGTACACAAAAAATGAGTTCTGGTTTCATATGCCAAAATAGTGGCAAAACTGTAAATTAAATACTGTAAAAATTATACAAAATTAGCTAAATTAACATAGTATCTAAATACTATTTTTCCAGAATTTTAACAGCAATTAAAGTATTTTTAGAAATTCAAAAACAGCATTGTACATAAACTAAAATTAAATAATTAATTATCTGCGTATTTTGTCCATGTATATAATTTGAAACAAAGTTCAAATACAGGACCCAAGGCCATGAATAAAGTCCAATATGACTTGTACAGGTCTTGAATGTGTGAAAACACATTTGGGCCTAAAAATCCATGCTAGGCTTGGACACCAAATGGTTGCAGTAATTAAAATACACAAAAAATACAAAGAGGTAAAAATACGTAATAAATATTAATATTTTAACAAGGTAAAATTATACATAGTGGTCATATAAATATGACAAGTACATTTACATATATTAAAAATATACATATGTATAATATTACGTAAATTACTTAGGCTAAATAGTTATGTATACATACATATACATATATAACATATATGTATATATATAGAAAATACATATCTATACATAAAGGAATAAATATATAATATATACATATACATATAAACATAATATATATATATGTATAAAACAGTAAATATAATATATAATAATAAATATATACATAAAGAATTACATATACATATATACACATATATATACATATAAAATATATATATACATTATATAAATAAAAATACTAAATATAATATATATATATACACAAATATAAATACTGTATATATATATACTTATATAACAGTATATAATAATACATAAATACATGTATACATATATACATATATATATACATATATATATATATATATAAATAATAAAATAGAAAAGAAAAAGAAAAAGAAACAACAGCACAGCACAAAGGGGTGCTCGAACTCGGCCCTATGGGTCGGGTTTTTGAGTCGGGTCGGGCTGGCCAGGGGGTCAGCCCGTTTGTTGTGTTAGGGTTAGGATTTAGATTAATTTTATTTAGGTTTTAAGTTAAATAACAGTACACCCGAAAAATTACTCTGTCCTGACAGTTTGGGACACAGAGTCTACGTGTCCGTGCTATGCACGACACGTACGAGTATCTATTTGCGTGTCCAAGCACTGGACTAGGGTCCCCGTGTCCTGGCGAACCACATACGTGGATTCGAGACACGTACGACACGATTCGTTACTGCCACTTACGTGTCCGGCAGTTGGTGAGGGTTTCGAAGGCCGTGGACGGCGGAGGAGGCGATGGGACGGTGGCTCTCAGGCGGCGATCGACTCGCCTCGTCACGACGAGCTTGTTGGCGGTGGTTGGGGGCGGTGAGCGTCGCTGTAGGGGCTGGACGAAGGTTCGTCGGAGTTAGGTTTAGGGTTAGGCTGTCGGGGAAGAAAGGGGGTGGCTGGGTGGTCGTGGGGTTTTTTCTAGGGTTAGGGTTTAGTCTAGGGCTTCATTTATAGGGAAGGGAAGTCGGTTGTGGGCGGTGAGCTGGCCGGAAATGGCGGAAAAGATCGGGGTCGTCGTCGGCGTGGCAGTCGGTCAGCCGAGTCGTCGGGGGTGGGTAGAATAGGATTTTACAGAAAACCCCCTAGAGTTTAGGAAATTACACAATGGTCCCTATCAGACTAAATGCAAATATAAAATTTGCATTCCACACTTAAAAACAAATGATTAATTATAAACTGATATTGTAATAATTTAATAAATTATAAAACTATATTAAAACAATTCTAGATATTACAAAATGATATTAAAACTTTTTAATTAATTACAAAATGATATTTTAGCTATTAAAACTCATTTAAAAATCATTTAAAAAATTGTAGAAAAATTCCTAATATTCATAATAAATATTTTAAGGCTAAATATGACATTAAAAATTAATTAACACTAATCAAATAGATTTTTGAAAACAGGCGCTCACAAGTAGAGACCATCCCATGCGATTCAAGCGGAGGTTGCCCCATGCGGCTCGTGAAGACTAGCCCCATGCGGCTCACGAAGACTAAAGAATAAAGAAAGATCCATGCGGCCAGAAAGCCCCATACGGCTCAGAGAGTTTATGCGGGTCCAGGATCCATGCGGATCAAGGATCTATACGGCTCCAAACAGGTTCTATGCGGCTCGGAGAGGAGCCACGTGGCCTGCAAGCAGCTCTTCCGTTTGTCCTTTACTGCATTAAATGCTTTGACGGCTGACAGCTCTGACAAGGTGACAGCCCTGACATAAAAATACAATTATGACTCCGTCATAATGGCAGATTCCTAGGGAAATGAAGAAAATCTCTGACACGATCTCCCGAGATCCAGAAACTGTCATGCGGCCTTGACACGTGGACAGTCGCATGCGGCTCAAGTAGAGACCATCCCATGCGATTCAAGCGGAGGTTCCCCCATGCGGCTCGTGAAGACTAGCCCCATGCGGCTCACGAAGACTAGCACCATGCGGCTCACGAAGACTAGCCCCATGCGGCTAACGAAGACTTGCCCCATGCGGTTCACGAAGAAGGCACCCATCATGCGGTTACCTACACTCATGCGGCTCAGATCGTTACCATGCGGTCCAAATGTTCAGGGGGGCCACTCTCAAGCAGCCTTGACACGTGGCCAGCCTTATGCGGCCCAATGAGGTACAACCTTCCTGCGGCTCAGATTTTTGTAGTGGCTCACGGTTAAGACACGTGGCATGATAGCAGGGAACGTGGCATCAAATTGAGCGAAATCCCTCAACAAATCCCAATAAAATATTGGGATCAAATTAGATCATTTGCAAACAAGCAAATTAATGACACGTGTCGAGAAATTCGAGGTTGGCATGACAAATCAGGAGGATTTATATCAATCATCATTAATTACCCAAAAAATTTGATGCAATCACATTTATTGCTCAAATCTCAATGAACGGCCCAGATCTAGTGATCCTTAGCTGCCGACTTTTAAGAATGGGGTAATCATTGCAAACCCTAATGATGCCCCCCCACTCTTATAAATAGCAAGATGCCATTTCCTTGTGAGGATATAGAGAGACATACATATACATACAGAGAGATACGGAGAAGGCACATACAGAGAGAGACATAGAGAGCCAGAGAGAGAATATACAGAGCCTGAGAAGAGAGCATTTCTTCATCAACGCCGAGCAGTTCTTCTACAGAGCCAAAGCTGCACCCGATCGTCCAAGGAGTAAGGCAGAGCGGCCGTCGCTTTCCCGAGCCTCTATCGTCACCCCCCGGAATCTAAAATAAACAATTGTACTTAGATTGCTGTACCTAGATTTTTGTCCCTAGGCTTTCTTTGTACAAGCGAGTTTGTATTGTGAAGTAAATATCCTGTCCTCCGATAATTGTTCTGCTCTTTTATATTTCATGGCAAACACGATGGCGACTCTGCTGGGGACAAACTTTTCTACGGCTGAGGAGTTGGTGACGCAATCGGATGCAGCCAAACTTGGCTCCACGCAACAGAAGATGGTCGTTCGCTTCGACCAACAGGCGTTTGAAGAAATGCTCTCTGAAGGAAGCGCTGGCCCGATCCAGAAACGAACCCGCATAAAGAAAGCTCGCAGCGAGTGGAGGCCAAAATTATTTGCTCCTCCACAAGCTCTGGACGAAGCACTCTCTGCTGCCCAAGACGGCGAAGGCGACTCTCGCGCGACCCCACTTCGAGCCATAGAGGACTTTGCTGTCCCCAAGTCCGACAGAGAAAAGTACTACGATGCTGGACTTGCAGGGGCAAAGAGCGATCCTATGTGCTCCAGAAAGAAATCGAACAAGGGCACTAGCCACAAGACGAAGGCTCATGCGGCCAAGATTGCCAGCCGCTTGAATGATGACCATGCGGTTGAGACTGCTAGCCGAATACATTATACTCATGCGGCCAGGGTTTTCAGCCACATGAAGAACACTCATGCGGCTGAGACTTTTAGCCGCATGAAGAAAGCCCATGCGGCTACGACTGCCAGCCGCATGGAGACTATTGATTCCAGCCGTATGACGCCTATTTCACGTAGCTCTGTCTTCGACCGCCTCTCCTATGGTCCTGATCTCTTGTGCTCTCAAGAAGATATGTCTGACTCTCTCCAGCATCACTTAGACTCTTCCTACTACGTGCCCTTACGTACTAGAGCGAAGAAGTCTAGGGCAGCGCGAGCTTGGCAAGCTCGATCCGCTGATCCGATCTCTGACCATTCGAGCGTCCCGTATACTGTTATACGGGCCTCAGATGGAAAGTTGTACAGAACCACTCGAGTCCAGCCCCCGGCGGCAAACGGACAGAGAGGTTCCCAAAAGTCTTCCGAAATCCAGGGAGCAAACATGGTCGATCCAGACCCATCTGACTTGCGTGAGGCCATCCTCCACAAACGTAAGGAAAGAGAAGGTGCCTCGGGATACAAAGAGTCCTCCCACGGATGTCACTGCACCCAAATCATCGTCAACTGTTGTTGCAACAACGCGACGGTACGAGAAGACCGGCAGTCCGTCTTCCAAAGACTGCAACAAACATGTTCAGAAGATGAGGCACCTCCCGTCATCTCCTGCAACTCTACTCAGAAAATCCCTGCCGATGGGAGAGGAAAGAAGACCAATGCTCCTAGTCCGAAGATTTCAACTACTATGACTAAGAGACTAACATCTAAACGGGTGCCCACCACCTGAGCTTTCCAAGGTACCCGTTCAAAGACGAAATCTGCTACAGTGGGAGATTCATCATCCACAATACTGGGGGTTGCTGGGACTGGGGGTAGCACTCCTCAGAACATCTACGATAATTCGATGTTCCAAGGAGATGAGCCCGAGGAAACAACTCTCCCATCAGATACAGCAAACCCCAACGTCCCCGAGGACGTCCACAACTCCCAAGATGAAGCAAACTCTGAAGCTGGGGGTACTGTTCCTTCTGAGACCGAACCAGAGGAGAATATTCCCACATACCCCGATGACTTCTCACTACAGGGGTATGATTCGGAGGGCTCGTCCTCTACCGTTCCTTCTATCTCTCCTCATGTAAAGACGGTGTTCATGACGGACAGCAACCAAGGTGGTTCCAGTGATCGCCAACGCATCGACACTCTGGAGGCCATACTGCATGCCTTGGTCAAGTCTGTGGACGAGATCAAAGCGGCCCTTCCAACTCTGCAAGGAGGAACGCCTGGCCAAACAAGCGCGGATCCCGCGGTCAATGTGGACTCAAATTCAGCGGCACCGAATCCGGGCAACAATCCTCCTAAAGTAATGGCCCCCACCGCTGTGGATGAGGCCCGAGAAGCGAGAAGATAGGTCCAGGAGCTCCGAGCCATGTTTTACGCTCGAAAAAACTCTCAAGACCTCAGAATACGGCAACCATACCCTGCTGCCTGGAGGGATGTCCCATTCCCGCCAAGATATTGTTGGCACATTTTATTTTGATTATTAACAGCATCTTCGTAGTTTAGTCTTCTGTTCTTCAGATTCAAATATTCTCAGAAGATCTACTACATGAAGTTCTTCCGTTCAAGCGCAATCTCTTTCACTTTGAAGACTGAAGCAGTTACTGGCATTTCTGGCATAAGACAGCGTCTTCTTGTTTAGAGTCTCTGTGTCTGTACAAGTCTAGGTATATTTGTTAACACCTAAGGACGGATGACAAGTAAAAAGAACAAGTCAAAAATCAAATACCTACAGAGTGGCATACCGTCGGCATGCTCCGGCATACCGACGGTATACCGTTTTTAGAGCTCAGAAAGTTGCTGTGACGAATTGTCGGCATACCGGCGGCATGCTCCGGCATACCGACGGTATACCGATTTTTGTGTCCAGAAAGTTGTTGTGACAAATTGTCGGCATACCGACGGCATGCTCCGGCATACCGGCGGTATACCATTTTTAGCGACCCAAAAGTTGCTGTGACAAATTGTCGGCATACCGACGGCATGCTCCGGCATACCGGCGGTATACCGTTTTTAGCAACCTAAAAACTTGCTATGACAAATTGTCGGCATGCTCCGGCATACCGACGGTATACCGAGTTTCACATATTTGGTTTTTGAATTGCCCTGACTAGCATTAATGACAGCATTTAATGCTCTCAAATGGTCATTTATATGACCGTTACTATTTGGCCAGTATACCGACGGTATGCCGCTGCATACCGACGGCATGCCGGTCTGTCTGTATTCAGAGCATTAAATACCACCAGCTCTTGGTTCTCCTATAAAAGAAAGCTCTCTCTCTTGAGCTTTCTTACCAACTCTTACCATAAATTTTCCAACAACCAAGAGCTCCACCATTAATACTCTTATAAGCTTTTTATTGTCATCCTCTCCCAAAGTGCTAGAGTATTAAAGAGTTGTACATTTTCGATCTTCACGTGTTAGAAGATCAACAAGTTCTATTCTCCTTTGTTTGAAGTTGGCGAGCCTTCGTAAGAAAACTCGTGTGTAGAAGTTGGCGAGTCTTCGGATCCAAACTCGTGTTGAAGTTGGCGAGTTCTTCGGATCCAAACTCGTGTGTACTATTTGGTTAAATAGTGGATTAAAGCCGGAGAGAGTTCCGGGACTGGATTGCCTCAAAAGAGGATACCAGGATACATCCTTGCGTTTGATCTTCTACTCTTTACTTTCAATTGTCTTTATTGCATCAATTGTTGTAGTTAATTTTTAATTACCCTATTCACCCCCCCTCTAGGGTTCTACAATTGGTATCAGAGCTTCGTTCTCTTAATTTGGATTTACACCCTTGAGTGATCCATGGCCTCTAACCCTAGTATCAACACGTTTCACAATGAGGGGCACTCCACAAATAGGCCTCCCCTATTTGATGGTACCAACTATAACTATTGAAAGATTAGGATGAGCATTTATCTGAAGTCCATAGATTTTGACCTATGGGATTGTGTGATAAATGGACTCCCTACTCCTTTCAGAGTTATTGAGGACATTGCCTCTGACACTCTTAGGGACACTCTCTCTGAAAACACCAAGAAGCTTGCAAGTCGAGATGCCAAGGCAATGAATGCTCTTTATTGTGCTCTCGACAGTAGTGAATTCAACCGAATCTCTACTTGCAAGACTTCCAATGAGATTTGGAAATTACTTGAAGTCACATAGGGGACTTCACAAGTGAAGGAATCTAAGATTAGTAGACTCACGCAAGAATATGAGTCTTTTAAAATGAAGCATGATGCTTGCATGTTTACTCGATTTGGTGATATTATTAATCCTCTCTCCTCTCTTGGTAAGGAATATCCGGCTCATGAAAAGATCAGAAAAATTCTTAGAGGATTGACGAAAGTTTGGAGTCCTAAAGCTACCGCAATTATTGAGGGGAATGATCTAACAGTCATGAACCTTGAGACCCTCATGGGTAAGCTTATGACTCACGAGCTCGATATGAAGGATCAAAAAGAAGCCTCCACACAAGAAAAGGAGAAGGAGAAGACCAAAGAGAAGGAGAAGACTCCTGCTCTCAAAGCTTCAAAGTCTTACTCCAAGGAGAGCTCCGACGACAATGAGTCGGATGATGATGAAGAAATAGCTCTCACAGCTAAGCACTTCCGAAAATTCCTCAAATTCAACAAAGCCAATCGCTCCAGACGGGAAAATGAGGAAGATCCGACGTGCTATCAATGTAGAAGACCCGAACATATCAAGAGGGACTGTCCGATGATAAGAAGAGATTCAAGCAAGTACGAGAAGCCAAGCAAAGGAAGCTCGTCCTCTAAAAAATTCACCAACACTAGCATTTGGTGTGAGAGTGATGCTAGTGACTCCGACAATGACAAGGAGTGCAAACACAATGCAAATGTTTGCCTCATGGCAACTGATGAGGTACTTGATGATCTTTTCTTAAACACTCTTACTTATGATGATTTGGAAAAAGCTATCCTTGAATTACACGAAGAACACAAAGGTGTTAGGAATAAATACAAGAAGTCTCTAAAAGATATTGATGTCCTTCAACTTGAAGTAGAGAGACTCTCTAATATCATTATTGATATAAAAGGGAAATCTCCCGCATCTGACACGGATGAGATAGAGTCCTTAAGACTCAAATATCTAGAATCCCTTGACACCATCAAGAAAAGGGATGATGAGATTCTATCCATGAGAAGTTTTTATGAATTTGCTATGCGCAAATGTCAAGATGCTAATAGAAGAGAATATGACACTTCTATTAAGTATAATGATCTTCTTACACGGAGTAAGAATTTAGGTAATAAGAATACCACTCACATGCATGCTCCACGACACCCCCACACTCATCACAATGCTAGGCATACCCCTTACATAAACACTACACACAACTCCTTCTCTAACACAAGAAAAGGACCTTTTGTTAAGAAGAACACCTCACATCATGCATTTTACTATCATCCTCACAACACTCATGGTAGAACTTCTCGCACTAGAAACTCACATATGCACAACACTCACACTTCTTCTTCTAAATCTTCTTTGATGTGCAATTATTGTGGTTTGCTCGGACATACTTTTAATTTTTGTTATACAAGGAAACACGTTGACATGAAAGTTCTTAAATGGGTTCCTAGAACTAACAATCAAGGACCCAAACAATCTTGGGTACTAAATCGTTCATCTTCAACTTATGTTGTAGGTGACGAATCCTTCTCATGCTAGAAGCAAGTGGATTCTCGATAGCGGTTGTTCACGGCACATGACCGGTGATGCTTCACTTTTTACAACGCTATCGATGAAGAAGGAATGACACGTCTCCTTCGGTAACAATCTTAAAGGTTATATTATTGGAAATGGTAATATCGGTTCTCCTCCTTATCCTTGTATTAATAATGTTTGTCTTGTTACTAATCTCAAGCATAACCTCCTTAGTATTAGCCATCTTATCGATAATGGCTATGATATCAAGTTTGTTAAACTCAAATGCTACATTACCGATAGTTCTAATGGAACTATTGTTTATGAAGGCATTAGAGAAAACAACATTTATGTTCTTTATCTTGTTGAAGGTACTAACAATGACAGATGCCTAGTTGCTAAGAACGATAAGAGTTGGCTTTGGCACATGAGGCTTGGACACGCTAACATGGATACCATCTCTCGCCTCGCCTCCAAGAAGCTTGTACGAGGACTCCCAAGTATCCCATTCAAAAAGGATATGGTATGCGAAGAATGCGAGAAAAGTAAGTTGACCAAGTCATCCTTCAAATCCATCAACTCTGTGAGTACCACTAGACCTCTTCAACTTATTCATATGGATCTCTTCGGCCCTAGTAGATTAGCTAGCCTTGGTGGCAAACTTTGTGCGTTTGTTTTAGTTGATAATTTTTCGAGATTTACTTGGGTTATTTTTCTTGCTTGCAAAAGTGATACTTTTCGTGAATTTGTTGCTTTTTGTAAACGTGTTCAAAATGAGAAAGGTTTTTCTATCAACAAAATTAGGAGTGATCACGGAGGGGAATTTGATAATGCCAATTTTAAAAGATTTTGTGAAAAGAATGGTTTTGGACATGATTTTGCTTGCCCACGTACTCCTCAACAAAATGGTGTTGTGGAGAGAAAGAATAGAACCCTTGGCGATATGGCCCGGGTTATGTTAAACCAATATAAGCTCCCCCAATATTTTTGGGCGGAAGCCGTTAATACGGCATGTCATGTTATAAATAAAGTCTTAATTAGACTTATTTCTAAGAAGACTCCTTATGAGCTTTGGTTTGACAAAATTCCCTCTATTGAATATTTCAAAGTTTTTGGTTGCAATTGTTTTATTTTGAATACCAAGGATAACCTAGGCAAGTTTGAAGAAAAAGCCTATGAAGGAATATTCCTTGGTTACTCTACTCATAGTAAAGGTTTTCGTGTTTTTAACAAAAGAAGTCTTGTTGTCGAAGAGTCAATCAATGTCTCTTTTAATGAACTCAACTCTTCTACATTCTCCTCTTCCGAGGATATTGATGACATCTCGTTTGGGTTGGAGAACTCCTCTATTGAGGATCGTCCTTCTTCATCTAACAATGAAGTTGTGATCCCATCAAAAGAGTCTCCTCCTCTCGAGCCTCCTCAAAAGGATCTCCCAAAAGAATAGAGATTTGTCACCAATCATCCCAAGGAACTTATCATTGGGGATCCTTCCTCCAATGTTAGCACAAGATCTGCCACTCGTGATCTCTGTGCAAATGTGGCTTTTATCTCTCAAATAGAGCCTAAAAATGTTAATGATGCTTTCCTTGATGAGTTTTGGATGATAGCTATGCAAGAGGAGCTAAATCAATTTGAGCGAAGCAAGGTTTGGGAACTTGTCCCAAAACCTAGCAATTATTCTATTATTGGAACGAAATGGGTGTTTCGTAACAAACTTAATGAAGATGGGTTAGTGACTCGTAACAAAGCTCGATTGGTTGCTCAAGGCTATAACCAAGAGGAAGGCATTGACTACGACGAAACCTATGCTCCGGTTGCACGTCTTAAATCCATTCGTATGCTTTGTGCTTTTGCTTGTTTTAATGACTTTAAGCTATTTCAAATGGATGTTAAGAGTGCTTTTCTAAATGGTATTATTAAAGAGGAAGTTTATGTTAAACAACCTCCCGGCTTTGAAGATTTTTAATTTCCTAATCACGTGTTCAAACTCCATAAAGCCCTTTACGGCCTCAAACAAGCACCCCGTGCTTGGTATGAGCGTCTTAGCTCTTTTCTTGTTTCTCACAATTTTTTAAAGGGAAAAGTTGACACAACACTTTTTATTAAATCCCATGATGGGACTCTCTTGTTGGTTCAAATTTATGTCGATGATATTATTTTTGGTTCTACTAACAACACACTTTGTGTAGAATTTGCTAAAGTTATGCAGGAAGAGTTTGAAATGAGTATGATGGGTGAACTCTCCTTCTTCTTGGGATTACAAATCAAACAAGGACCCAAAGGAACCTTCATCAATCAAGCGAAATATACAAAGGACCTCCTCAAGCATTTCGACCTCGACTCATCCAAATCAATGAGGACTCCCATGGCCACAACGACAAAGCTTGACAATGATGAAGATGGCACATCGGTCGACATTCGTAAGTATAGAGGTATGATCGGTAGCTTACTTTATTTAACTGCTAGCCGTCCTGATATAATGTTTAGTGTTTGCTTGTGTGCTCGATATCAAGCCAATCCAAAGGAATCACATTTGAGTGTCGTTAAGCGCATTTTTCGTTATCTCAAAGGCACCATTAACATGGGTCTTTAGTATCTGAAATCCTCATCCTTTGAGCTTCACGACTTTTCGGATGTGGATTTTGTCGGATGCAAGATTGACCGAAAAAGCACTAGTGGCACATGTCAATTCCTCGGAAAGTCTTTGGTATCGTGGTTTAGTAAGAAGCAAAATTCTGTTGCTCTTTCAACCACTGAGACAGAATATATTGCGGCTGGTTGTTGTTGTGCACAAATTCTTTGGATGTCACAAACACTTTTAGATTATGGCATTTCTCATTCTTGCACTCCTATTAAATGTGATAATACTAGCTCTATCAATCTCACGAAAAACTCGATTTGTCACTCACGCACAAAGTACATTGAAATTAGACACCATTTTCTTCGTGACCATCAGCAAAAGGGAGACATCCGTCTTGAGTTTATTGAGACCAATTCTCAATTAGCCGATATCTTCACCAAACCACTCCCGAAAGATCGCTTCTCCTTTCTTTGCCAAGAATTAGGCATTTTATCCATTGACCCTTAAAACTGTTCTTTGATCGGCACACCGGCAGTATGCCGTTTTTCGTCTCAGAATTTGGTTCTGTCTCGAAAATCGGCATTCCGTCAGTATACGCCGGCATACCGACGGTATGCCGGCTTGTGGCGGATAGGACATCAAATCAGGGTCCGGGCCCACCTTCTTCTCTACTTTCTTTATTTCTTTTTAAACTACTTTTATTCTCTCTTATCCATCCAATCTATCATAACTATCCATCTCTTCACCTCCCATCTCATTTATTACTCTCCCCTCACATCCCCCCTTTCACTCCTCTTTTTACTCCACCCTCATAAATTCTAACCCACCTCCTTTTCAACTCCCCTTTTTAAACCTCCTCTACAACCGTTCCCACCCTCCTCCCCTTTCAAAATACATCTCTTCATCTTCCTCCTCTTCTTTAAATTCCTCCTTCCTTCATTACTTTCCCTACTCCTCATTCATCCACTCCAAAAACCTAGTCTCTCCTTATGGCCAACCCTAAGCGTCCCCGCTCCTCCTCCTCCTCCTTGTTCAACCCCTTCATCCCGGTGGTCCAACCTCACGGGTACGACCAACGGATCTTTCCCAACTCTTTGGCGGCCGAGCTATGGTTCCAGCACTTCGTTCATCACAATGTCTTCAAAGGACGGACGATAAATTGGAACCTCTTCCCCGGTCACGTCTTCTTGTTTGACGAGGCCGGACTCTCCTCTCTACTTCGGCGCCAAATACCCGTCTACCCCGCTGCTGTCCGACTATTCTATTGCAACTTGGTCGGGGACGACGATCACCCCGCCATTCAGTCTATGGTCAATGACCGTCACTTCCGTCTCACATTTCGTGACATCGGGCACATCCTTGACATCCCGGACAAAGGGGAAGCCTTGTCTTCCTTGGCTGCTCTTCACTCCTCGGCGGTGTCACCCTTCGACGAGTTCTGTCGTATCATCTGCAAGGGCCCCAACCCTCCTGCCATCCCGGCCCTCTCTGCACAGCTGGAGCCATTTTACTACGAGCTCCATAGGATAGTGTGCCATACACTATTTTCTAAGGGCGGAAACTACGACGCAATTACCGGCGATGCCCTCGTCTGCATGTATTATCTCTATGCCCGGAAGCCCTTCTCCTTCCCGAAGACTCTCCTTCTGCTCTTCCGGCGTGTCATGCCCGCGGAAAAGCCGAACCTCTACTACGGCTCCTTTATCACTCTGCTTCTGGAAGCTCGGCAAGTTGACCTATCTCTTTGCTCCTCGGATGGCGTCCCCTCCTATCTTGCTGTCTTCCGTTCCCTTACTGGCGCATCTACTTCTCGTGCCTCGTCTTCCCAAGAGCCACCGGCATCATCTCCTGCTGCTCCCACACCTACTCCTCCCACTTCGGGCCGTTATATGCCGCTGACTCAGCAGCACTTTGATATGCGAATGGCCCAGGCGGAGGAGCAGATGCGGGCCCACACTCGTGGCCTTGGCGCCCTGATCCAGTCCCGTTTCCACGATCAGGGGTACTTTATTCAGCGCACTCTTCAGGACCGGGATGCTTTTCTGGATCTTAATCTTCAGGATCCTATGTACCAGGCCCCGCGCATCTCTGATCCTAATGCCTATGGGTTTATGTACCCTGACGGCATTGATCCTTTTGGCGCCTTCCAGCAGGCTCAGGGTGATGGCGACTATCCGGCTGATGAGTAGGGACAGACTCGCTTTTGGATGATGGTCTCGTTTTATGCGTGCTTTAGTTTTATGTGTTTGTTTTTATGTTGTCTTTTGTGGTCCTTCGGGGACCGGTGTGTGGTTGGTACCAGTTATTCGCAGTTCTTCGGGGACTTTATCTGTAGTTATCTCTAGTTTTCGGCTCTCGTTGAGGAGAGTCTTTCTATTTTATGCCTTGTGTGTGTCGGGCATGTATTCACTTTTCACTTCAAAAAGTATTAGTACATGCTTTTCTTTATATGCTCTTGTCATTATCTTTATGCATGTTTTCTATTATTATCCCCATCTTTGGCTAAGTGACAAAGGGAAAGAAATCATATTGAGGGGGAGCTGTCTACCTACGGGGGAGCTACTCTCTGAAGATGCTATCTCTCTATTTTGTCAATTATCAAAATGGGGGAGTTTGTTGGCACATTTTATTTTGATTATTAACAGCATCTTCGTAGTTTAGTCTTCTGTTCTTCAGATTCAAATATTCTCAGAAGATCTACTACATGAAGTTCTTCCGTTCAAGCGCAATCTCTTTCACTTTGAAGACTGAAGCAGTTACTGGCGTTTCCGGCATAAGACAGCGTCTTCTTGTTTAAAGTTTCTGTGTCTGTACAAGTCTAGGTATATTTGTTAACACCTACGGACGGATGACAAGTAAAAAGAACAAGTCAAAAATCAAATACCTACAGAGCGACATACCGTAGGCATGCTCCGGCATACCGACGGTATACCGTTTTTAGAGCTCAGAAAGTTGCTGTGACGAATTGTCGGCATACCGGCGGCATGCTCCGGCATACCGGCGGTATACCAATTTTTGTGTCCAGAAAGTTACTGTGATAAATTGTCGGCATACCGACGGCATGCTCCGGCATACCGGCGGTATACCGTTTTTAGCGACCCAAAAGTTGCTGTGACAAATTGTCGGCATACCGACGGCATGCTCCAGCATACCGGCGGTATACCATTTTTAGCAACCTAAAAACTTGCTGTGACAAATTGTTGGCATACCGGCGGCATGCTCCGGCATACCGGCGGTATACCGAGTTTTACATATTTGGTTTTTGAATTGCCCTGACTAGCATTAATGACAGCATTTAATGCTCTCAAACGGTCATTTATATGACCGTTACTATTTGGCCGGTATACCGACGGTATGCCGCTGCATACCGACGGCATGCCGGTCTGTCTGTATTCAGAGCATTAAATGCCACCAACTCTTGGTTCTCCTATAAAAGAAAGCTCTCTCTCTCTTGAGCTTTCTTACCAACTCTTACCATAAATTTTCCAACAACCAAGAGCTCCACCATTAATACTCTTCTAAGCTTTTCATTGTCATCCTCTCCCAAAGTGCTAGAGTATTAAAGAGTTGTACATCTTCGATCTTCACGTGTTAGAAGATCAACAAGTTCTATTCTCCTTTGTTTGAAGTTGGCGAGCCTTCGTAAGAAAACTCGTGTGTAGAAGTTGGCGAGTCTTCGGATCCAAACTCGTGTTGAAGTTGACGAGTTCTTCGGATCCAAACTCGTGTGTACTATTTGGTTAAATAGTGGATTAAAGTCGGAGAGAGTTCCGGGACTGGATTGCCTCAAAAGAGGATACCAAGATACATCCTTGCGTTTGATCTTCTACTCTTTACTTTCAATTGTCTTTATTGCATCAATTGTTGTAGTTAATTTTTAATTACCCTATTCACCCCCCCTCTAGGGTTCTACAGATATAAGCCGTTCAATATCAGCCCGTATGATGGCAAGACCTCCGCAAGTCGGTACATCACTTACTTCGAGGTCACCACCGACCATCTGCCCCATGACGATGCCATCTTCACACGATTGTTCATTGGGGCATTGGAAGGAGCCACCTTCGATTGGTATCGCAACCTGCCAGACAACTGCATCCACTCCTTCGTCGGCTTCAAGCGCTTGTTCTTGGAGAGATTCTATGAAGTAGGGCAGGACATCACAATGTCCACCCTCATGGACGTTATCCAAGGGGAAAAAGAGCTGACAATAAACTATATCAAACGGTTTCGCCAAACCGTAATGAAGTTGCCGTCTGAAAATCCGGATTCCTCCTTGATTGAAATTTGCCAAAAGAGGCTGCTCCCAACAATCAGTCTCTGGATGGGCGAAAGTCAATTTAAGGACTGGAAGACGTTTATCATCAGTTCCACAAGCGCCGAAGAACGATTGAAGAAGGCTCGTCGACTGGGATTGCACCTCTCAGAGGGAGAGGACAAGAGCAGGCGTCCCAACGCCAACGCCAACAATGGAGGTAGCTCCTCCAACAATCGGGACAACAAGGGCAAGCAGGCTATGGTGGCCGACACAGCCCAGAAACCCGAGTCAAAGCCGAGGGACAAGCAATGGCCACAAATGACCTACTTCTTCGAAGACGGCCACGTCAAGCCCATCTTGGACATGCTCATACAAGGGGACAGAATTCAGCTCCCTCCACCAAGACGGGAACCTCGGCCGACAGAAATGGAGAACCCAAAGTACTGCCATTACCACCGCTACGTCCACCATGCTACACACGACTGCTACCAGCTAAAACGGTACATCCAAAATCTCATCGATTCGAACGCTCTGGCCATCGATTTTGAAGAGGTAACCGTGGCAGCCAATATGGTATCGGTACAATTTGGCAGCTTTTCTCCAACAGAAGCTCAAGACGGTATGGTCCCCATCCCTCTGGCGACAATGGAGATTGCTAATCTTTCACCTCCCCGAGATCAGGCTGCTGGTCTAGTGCCCCTCACCACATCACGAGGGGAGGTTATGTGGGTCCATCCAGACTTGGTATCAGAAGTGACTCAGCCCACACCATCTTCTATTTGCAAGAAGAAGAGTGGAAAAGTCAGGTCCTGCCGCACAATCTCGGCAGATATCGAAGAAGCTACAGCCGTCGTCACTCGGTCTGGGGCACAATCCCAACCCGTGGCTGATAACTCAGCCGAAGATCATCAGCCCGCTACAACTGACGCTCCGGGACCTTCTCAGCCTCCGACGACCGACAAGCCTAGGCCGAAGGAGACTCCTTTTGATAAATCCCTCCGAAAAGAGGCACCTCAGGGGCTGGAGAGGCCTTACAACTTCGACATCTTGGCACAATTAACCAACACACCGGCCAAACTGTCATTATACGAGCTTCTGAGACTCTCGAAGGATGTTCGTGCGGCTTTGAGCGACGTACTCCAAAATGCCGACGCATATCTGGCTCAGGTCAACCTCACGGAAGAGAATCCGCCTGCAGATCTCCAAGACAGCGCTTGTACGGGAGCAATGCCCAACATTGTCTTCATTCTGCAGGACATGCTCATCAAAACCAACCTGCACGATCGCCCGTTATACTACACTGGATACATCGGCGACGTAAAGGTGGATCGGATGCACATTGATCCTGGCTCTTCCATAAGCATTATCCCGAAGGGCCTGTTACATCATCTCCGCATTCCTATGCATCGTCTGACGCCGACAAGCACCGCCATCAGCGGTTTCAATTCGGGCAGGAGCTACCCAATTGGGAAGATTCGCTTAAAGTGCCAAATCGGCGATCTCCAGTCAGAAGTCACCTGTTACGTCATAGATGCAGACACTTCTTACAATATCCTCTTGGGGTGCCCTTGGATACACGATTATATGATCGTGCCTTCCACCCTGCACCAGTGCTTCAAGTATGTCGACAAATACGGCTTCGTGAGGACAGAATTTGTCGACATCGATCCCTTCAAAGGGGTCGAGTCCTACTACTTAGACTCCTGCCTATACGAAAAGTCGAAGAGGCACCTCGGTGAAGGAGACGTGCAAGCTCGTACCGAGACAGCCACAGGATCAGAAGAACCTCTGACGATCCACCTCCAAGCTCGCAAACCTGGCAAATCCGTACCCCTTACAGCCACTCTGCGTAAGGACGCAATCAGCCTATCAGCACAAGAAGAGCAAATGATAATCCGGTTGCCAAGGTATGGCCAAGTGCCAAGACCCACAACGGAACTACTGACAATCAGACTGCCAAGAGTCGGCCAGCCACAAATGGAGAAGCTCAATCCCTCCGACAAGCCAATGACGATACGCCTCCCCAGGAAGAATCGTCACCCCGATGCAAGGTCTGGGACTTCTAGCGAACCAACCACTCCCCGTCCAGCATCAGGTACCCAAATGGGGGTCGCTAGTTTGCCAACAACTCCATGCTCGGCCCCACCTGCTGAACCCCTGACGATCAAGCTGCCCAGGTCGTCCTCTCAGTCTTCATTTATACAGGGGGTAGCCGAAGAAGAACCGGAGCTAGCCAAGTATGTGGCTGCCCATACTGATGTTCCCTCCACAGATGATGTAATCCCGCTAGAAAAGATACCTTACTTCATCAATAAAGGGCTATCTTTGAGTTACCTCGAGCTTAATAAGCTTTGTACAATGTATGCTATGGAACATGGTATAGGTACTCACCTACACACACAGGTGACAAATGTGTACACCGCAAACCAGCTTACTCCAGTGGAAGGCGCTTACCGCATAATCGAGGGAGGGGACCATCCAATCATCTTCGGCCGGAAGGACGATCCGCAGCCCTTCACCATAGAAGAAGTCGACCTTGAATCAGACGTCGGGAGAATGCCTCTGATCTTTATAGCCCCCAATCCAAATATCTCATGCAAAAACAGGGGTATGATCTGGCATCTACACTAGGCTTGAACTACGGCACTGGACGACGATTACCTTTGAAGCCACCGGTCCCGGCCGGCAAACCACGGGACTACTATAACAAGACTCAATGTGGATTAGGGTATGTTACGCCCACGACGACCCCTGAGAGTTCAGATGAAGAATGTGACTGGCATTCACATTCAACCTGGTCACCAACTTCTGACTCGGATACCAGCATCGGACACGTATTCAGACAAGTCCTGTCAGTCAACATAGCATTCGCCGACACTTATGAAGAAGATGAAGACATTTCTGAAATCCTCGAGCTAGAGCCGTGGGCCCAACAGTTGGATGCACAATGGAAAAAGCGGTTCGAACAGAGAGAACCTCCTACTGAAGATGAGGTTATACAGGTCGACCTCGGCAGCGAATCTTCTCCAAAACCAATCTTTGTCAGTAAAAGCCTGACAGACGAAGAGTGAGAGTCATTACTGGAACTTGTCAAAGAATATATTGATGTATTTGCCTGGAGCTATGAAGACATACCGGGGTTAAATTCTGATATTGCTCTTCACAAACTCAACATTCGGCCAGATGCAAAACCGGTCAAACAACAACAACGATGCTTCCGCCCGGGCATCATGGATGCGATCGAAGCTAAAGTCAACAAACTAATAGCCAGCAGCTTCATTCGTGAGGAACAACATCCGGATTGGGTCGCCAACATAGTACCGGTCCTCAAGAAGAATGGAAAGATTCGAATCTGCATCGACTTCCGTAATCTGAACGAGGCATGTCCCAAACACGAAATCCTCCTCCCTATCACAGACATCATGATTGATAACACCTGCGATCGAATGCATGTCATTCATGGATGGCTTCTCGGGGTACAACCAAATCAAGATGTCTCCTGACGACAAAAAGCATACATCATTCCGAATACCGATTGGCACATACTTCTACACAGTCATGCCTTTCGATTTAAAGAATGCCGACGCCACATATCAAAGAGCCATGAGTATCATCTTCAGAGACCACTTACGCAAGACCGTGGAGTGCTATGTTGATGACATCGCCGTCAAGAGTCGTTGCAGGGGTAACCATCTCCAAGATCTGAGGACGGTATTCGACTTGATACGAGCACACAACCTGAAGATGAATCCCACAAAATCCTTCTTGGGTGTATCCAGCAAAAAGTTCTTCGATTTCATCATCACCTCCCAGGGTATCCACGTAGACCCTGAGAAGACAAAGGCAATATGGAGATGGGTCCCTCGAGAAATCTCCGAGAACTCAGAGGCCTTCAAGGAAGGCTAGCTTACATTAGGAGGTTCATTTCTAACCTCTCCGGGCGATGTCGGCCATTCACCCATCTCATGAAGAAAGGCGTCTCGTTCATATGGGATGAAGAATGCCAACGCGCCTTCGACAGCATTAAAGAATATTTGTCGAACCCTCCAGTCCTGGTGGCCCCGGTTGCTGGAAAACCATTCCTGCTCTATGTATGAGCAATGGAACATTTTCTCGGCGCTCTGCTAGCACAAAATAATGATGCAGCCCATGAACAAGCCATATACTACCTTAGTCGGATGATGATCGGGCCAGAGCACCGATATACCGCCGTAGAAAAGGAATACCTCGCCCTGGTGTTCGCCATTCAAAAGACGCGGCACTATGTCACAGGACAAACCATACATGTGATATCACGAGTCAACCCTCTCAGGGTCCTCATGACTAAACCAGGAGCACTCAGCTCTCGTCTCGCTACATGGGCAATATTGCTGTCCCCCTATCATATGATCTTCGTCCCGCAAAAGGCTGTTAAAGGTCAAGCTCTGGCAGACTTTTTAGCAGCCCACCCAGGCTCGGAGTCGTCCAGAATATATGAAAAAATTCCAGATGAGGTCGCCGACTCGCATGCAACCTCTCACGATGATATATGGCGAATGTTCTACGACGGCGCCTCAGGGACCGGACCTAAGGGAAATATCGTCGTCGAAGTCGGGGTGGTGCTGGTTTCTCCTTCCGGATTGGTGATCAATCGCGCTTACTCCCTCACAGAACCCTGCTCTAACAACGTGGCCGAGTACAACGCTTTGGTCATTGGCCTCCAACTTGCAAGGGAGCCAGGGGTAGAATATCTTGAAGCATACGACGATTCGCAGTTAATCGTCAATCAGATCCGAGGTTCATACGAAGTCCGCCATGAAGACATGATCCCCTATCACCAAATAGCGATCGACATCATTGTGAGCCCCTGTTTTTCAAAAATTATTTAATTAGTGTCAATTAGTCGTTAATGTCATTTTTAGCCTTAAAATAATTATTATGATTTTTAGGAATTTTTTCTAGAATTTGTAAATTGTTTTTAAATAAGTTTTAAATACAAAAATACCAATTTGCAATTTTCTAACATGTTTTAATTAAGTTTTGCAATTAATTAGATTGTTAAAATATCGGTTTACAAGTTCCTATTTGTTTTATGTAAATTTCATTTGCATATAGCTACTGTTAGGGGACTAGTTGCAAAACCTAAACATCTAGGGACTGTTCTGTAAAACAGTCGTCACCCCCACGACCGACCGGCCACCTGGCCCCGACGACCCGGCGGATATTTCCCGCTTTTCCCGGCCGGCCACCGCCTCAAACTACCTATAAATACCCCCCCTTCGACCCCAGACCAAACCCTAACCCTATCCATCACCACGACCACCGTAGTTCTTCTTCTCCGGCAAAAACCCTAGGTCCTAAACCCTAACTCCGGCGTACCCTAGCACCGCCTCACCGACCATCGTCGTCAGTCGCCACCACCACCATTCGATTCGCCTCGTCGAGTCGACCGCAGCGCCACCCGAGCGCCCCGACCACGACGCCTCCTCCGCCCAGTCGCCACCCCGACAGCAACCCAACTTCGGATACGTACGTATCAGTACTGTCTCTGTGACGTATTTGTGTCTCGAATTCACTTAGATGACTCGCCAGGACACGGACAATCTATTGGTAAGCTTGGACACGGCCGAATCAATTCGTGTGTGTCGTACTGAGTGTAGACACAAGACACTGTGTCGTGTTTCATAAGTCGTGTCCCTAACTGTCAGGACATGGTATAGCATAACGGGTCGGGTTTGTTTCTTTAGCGGGTTAAAAACCAATAATTAATTAAACTCTTTATTATTAACCCGAGCCCCACCCTGACAGCAAGCCCGCTCAGGCCCACTGGCCAGCGGGTGGGGCTCTAAGTCTTGACCCTTCCAGAACAGAGGGCCGAGTTTGAGCCCTCTGTCTGTTTTTTTTTTTGTTTTTTTTTGTTTTTTTGTTTTATTTTATATATATATTTATGTATATATGTATATGTATATGTATATATATATATATATATATATATATATATATATATATATATATATATATATATATATTATTATATATACTATTTTATGTATATATATATACTGTATTTGTATTTATATATATATTTTATATTTAGTACTCTATTTTATTATATATGTGTATATATATATATATATATATATATATATATATATATATATATATATATATATATATATATATATATATATATATATATATTTATGTATATATATGTATATATGTATATATGTTCATGTATATATATTATTATATACATACTATTATATATATGTATACAATATTTGTATGTATATATATATATATATATATTTTATAGCTAAGTATTTCTTATATATATATATGTATATTTAACATGTGTATATATATATATATATCCACTATGTATACATATAAATATCTATATATTTATATGTATATATATAAATATTGTAGTTGTACACTTTATATATATATTTCAAAATTCTACTTTGTATAAAATATCATTGTGCATAAATTCTCAAATCATTTTTATTGTTTAAACTATGACTTGTATATTTTTACCACTTTGAAAATATATCATTATTATTTAAATTCCTGTATTTTATTACTGCAACCATTTGGTGTCCAAGCCTAGCATGAGTTTTTAGACCCAAATGTGTTTTCACACATTCAAGACCTGTACAAGTCATATTGGACTTGATTCATGGCCTTGGGTCCTGTATTTGAACTTTGGTTCAAACTATGTACATGGACAAAATACGCAGATAATTAATTATTTAATTTTAGATTGTGTGCAATACTGTTTTTAAATTTCTAAAAATACTTTAATTGCTGTTAAAATTTTGGAAAAATAGTAATTAGATACTATGTTAATTTAGCTAATTTAGTATAATTTTTACAGTATTTAATTTACAGTTTTGCCACTAGTTTGGCATATGAAACCAGAACTCATTTTCTGTGTACTTTGGAAAACTGATTTTTATAAAATACTTGTACTGGTTAATAAATTCCAAAAAAATTATAATAAATTTCTATAATTAACAAGGATCATTTTGGTACTTTGTTTCATGTAAAATTAAGATTTTTGTCTATCTCAAAAATTGTTGGAACACAATGTTCATTTGATTTATTTATTGAATAATTACGACTTGTAATTTTTTGTGTTATTTTGAGTATTAGCCGTATTGAACCTCACCCCTCACTAGTGTAAAGACCCTAGAAAGTTAGTTAAAGTAGTGTGTCACCCCATATTGGTCTCCTATGCTAAAGTCATTATTTTGACTAGGTGCCCAGTCACAAGTCGTGTTTCACAAATTAGTGTCTTAGTGTTTTAGCTTAGTGTAAAAACTAAGTTTATACATTTATTTCTACAGTGACGAGTTACCAGACATCTATAGCACTTTTATCGCAGCTTGCTTTGCTTTGCTTTGCTAGAGGCAAGTACTCTCTACAAACTTTACATACTGTTACATAAATGAACTGCAAATCCAACCATGTTAAATGCTGATCCTTGCGGTAGCAAGTTAGATATTCACATGTTGTACTTTCAGTTACTACCATGCTTGGAACAGTCTTTATGTATCTCTCACATGATTAGAATCTGGGTTATGGGGAAACTGTTAGTAGAGTACGTGATCATGCCCCCTTACTCGTACGTACGTACCGAGCAAGGTTGACATTTTATATGTATACCTTGTCGTAGGCACACCAGCTGTATTTGTACGTATGTACATCTATCACTTATTTTACTTGTACGAAAGTACATTTTATATACTTGTACCATATTACATTTTATACTTATTGACGATCACGTACCTGCTACAGTTTTAAACATTACATATACATCTGTCTCTATGACATATATGTCCTTGCCATGATAGATTATGTGATGCCATGTTTCCAGTTATTCTCCTATGTTCATTTCTATATTTCATATGCTAGTTTGCTAGAACCAGTACTTGCTCCCGTCCTGACAGGATAACGTTGTAGGTGTCCTTACTGAGGAGGAGTTACTCTGCGACTCATATTATGGAGATACTGCCGAGGACCCGACTTTACTTTACGAGGATGTACCTGCGGAGAAACTCGCCTAGTTTGTGTAGTCACTTGGGATATTTAGTGTAGTCATGTATTAGACTACGTATTTTGTAACTGGACATATATCCAGTTTTACATTTCAGATTTATACTTTGGATATTTTACTATATGAGTCGGCTTTTGTGTTTGGAGCATTTATGACTTTTATTCACTTATAGAACTGTTAGCACATTTAGTCTTATCTTGTTATCTCTAGAACAGCTTACTGCGTTTTATCCCAAATGCAGGCTGGACATGACTCGGCCCGGCCCAACAATTTGGGTAGCGGGTCGTGACATGTTTTTAGTGGTGGCCCATGCAGATCTTGACTAAATTGTTTGGTTACGTTATTGTACCAAGCATGCCTGCAATTAGGAACTTAAGGTAATTAGACAACATTAGGAATAACGCTTAGAACACCTGGAGGAATACCAGGATTGCAACATAGGAAATACATCACATGCTTGCTATTATAATTAGATTTTCTTGCCTATGATTGCTTGCTTTAAACAAGTCCTTATAAGTCCTTTTTATTGTAATTAGATGGTGCTTACTCGTTCATCCCAGTATGTTACACCTGAGAATGGCGCACTCCATATCCAGTCAGCTGACCAGTTGACTGATACACCCCCACCTCCACCTACCACATTCCCCCACTCCACAGATCCATAAACCCAGATGCCTCCACCACCTTCCACATCACAGGCCCAGCAGGACCCAATACTTCTACCACCCCCTATTACTATACCTACCTAGGCTTCCGTCACACTCGACGAGAACCAACTGCTCACTATGATCCAGGGGTTCCTAACGATCCATCAGGAGCAGACTACCCTACTCCGCCAGAGCATGGAGCGTTCTGAGGAATGTACCGTGGTCCCACCACCTGTAGAGCCACGACAGAGAGCGGGGACGATCAAGGACTTCATGGATTTGAACCCCAAGGAGTTCTCAGGGACTGAGGGCATAGTAGTAGCAGATGATTGGCTAGACTCGGTAGAGAGGAAGCTCCTTGGAGTTAGGATGCCGGGTGACCTCCAGGTCGAGGCAGCAAGATTTCTGTTGATAGACTTGGCAGGAGTCTGGTTCCGAAATGAGCCGTTGTTTGCGAGAGGGAGGGCCACTTGGGATCAGTTCAAGACCCAGTTCAAGAAGAAATTCTTTTCGACCACTGCTAGAGTAGCCATGGGGCTACGATTCCAGAACATCCAGCAGGGGAACCGTTCTGTTGACGAGTATGCGACAGAGTTTAGTCGCCTGAGCCATTTCGCTCCTAGTCTGGTTGCAGATCCAGAGGAGATGACCCGTAGGTTTTGCCATGGTCTAGTTCCAGACATTGGCATTCTTATAGTGGCGAACGGTACGACTGACTACTACCAGAGCCTAGAGTTGGTCCGGAGCATCGAGGAGCGTCTTCTGTCTAGCAAGAGGCCGGCTTCTTTACATCATGAGGGACCGTCCAAGCGTCAGGCTTTCCAGCAGAGAGCACAGATGCCGCACCAGCAGACATACCGTCCCCCTACACCACATCATCAGACCCTGCCAGTTAGAGCCCCGGGACCCCGACAGCAGCAGAAGGGAGCTATATGTTCTTTCTGCGGAAGACCAGGGTATGATTACTCCATCTGCAGGAAGAGGTTGAAGCAGTGCTTAGTTTGTGGGTCTGCCACCCATATGATACGGGAATGCCCAGTAGCCAAGGGACCTAGAGGACCGCTTCCGACTCAGCAGCAGAGGTTTGGGCAGCATCTACAGCAGCAGAAGGGACCTCAGGGGAAGGTTTATAGTCTAGCTCTCGAGCCGGAGTCGGAGCAGGATTCGGAGCCAGATTACTTAGCTGACGTCATTACAGGTCATGTTTATTTGCATACTTTTCTAGCTCTATGCTTATTTGATTCTGGTGCATCTCATAGCTTCCTATTATTAGAGTTTATGCATAAACACCATCTAGTAGCTACACCTACTGCAGAGATTAGTAGAGTGATGACGGGAGAAGGACCAGTGCCTATTAGAGCTATCTATAGATGTTCTATTTTTATAGCCGGGAGAGAGTTCAGGGGACGATTCTTTGTGATGCCACTCCCCGGTTATGATATCATATTGGGGATGGACTGGCTTAGCTATGTCTATGCATCTATAGATTGTCATAAGGGTAGTATTTTGTTCAGTCCCCCAGGCACAGCACCATTCAGTATCAGGAGGACAGGGCCGGAGATCAGCCTAGAGTCGAACTGTTGTGCGACAGTTGGGGACGTAGCACCGCGACACCCTATCATTAGGGAGTTTATGGATGTATTCCCAGAGGATCTTCCAGGACTTCCGCCTGACAGAGATGTGGAATTCACTATAGATTTAGTGCCGGGTTCATCACCAGTATCCCGGGCTTGCTATAGAGTGAATCCCAAGGAGGCCGTAGAGATGAAAGAGCAGATTGATGACCTGTTGAAAAAGGGTTTCATTCGATCCAGTGCTTCTCCATGGGGAGCACCAGTGCTCTTTGTGCCTAAGAAGGATGGTACAGTTCGGTTGTGTATTGACTACCGGGCGTTGAATGCCATCACCATCAAGAACAAATATCTTCTGCCCAGGATAGATAATTTGTTCGACCAGTTGAGTGGGGCGAAGGTGTTTTCTAGGATAGACTTGAGATTCGGGTACCACCAGGTGAAGGTTAGGACAGCAGACATCCAGAAGACGGCGTTCAACACGAAGTACGGGCAGTACGACTTTCTGGTGATGCCATTTGGTCTCACAAATGCGCCAGCTGTCTTTATGAATTTGATGAATAAGACATTCTACCAGTATCTGGATAAGTTCGTCGTAGTGCTTATCGACGACATCCTGATATACTCGAAGACGCCGGAGGAGCATGCAGAGCACTTGTGGATAGTTTTGGAGATTCTGAGGCAGGAGAGATTGTTTGCCAAATTGTCGAAGTACGAGTTCTTTTTAGATCGAGTGGAGTTTCTCGGCCATGTAGTTACTGGAGATGGAATCTCGATGGATCCCAGGAAGATTGCTGCAGTTGAGACATGGGAGGCTCCGACGTCAGTTTCAGAGATCAGGAGCTTTCTGGGTTTAGCAGGCTATTATAGAAAGTTCGTCCAGGACTTTGCTAGGATAGCTGAACCTATGACGAAGCTGACGCGGAAGGACGCAGAGTACATTTGGTCAGAGGACTGCCAGGCAGCATTCGAGGAGCTGAAAAGGAGGCTGACGACCGCTCCAGTTCTGACTTTACCTTCAGGTTCTGGAGGTTTCACCATCTACAGCGATGCTTCAGGGAAGGGGCTAGGATGTGTCCTACAGCAGCATGGGACAGTGATTACTTATGCATCTAGGCAATTGCGGACTCTTGAGCAGAATTATCCTAACCATGACCTAGAGTTAGCTGCAATGATCTTTGCACTCAAATTATGAAAACATTACTTATACGGAGAGCGTGTGGAAATCTTTACTGACCACAAAAGCTTGAAGTATGTGTTCACGCAGAAAGAGCTGAACATGAGGCAAAGACGATGGTTGGAGTTGATGAAAGACTTCGACATCGATTTACAGTATCACCCCGGGAAGGCAAATGTGGTGGCGGATACGCTGAGCAGGCATCCGATGGCATGTTATCTGATGATAGATCGACATTTGCGGGAAGATCTGGAGAAGCTCGGTATCGAGCTAGTTCGGCCAGGATCAGTGATACAGATGAAGGCGCTTGACATTCAGTCAGGTTTGATGGAGCAGATCCGGGAGGCACAGTCTACAGATGAGTGCCTTCGCAGACTTCGAGCCCAGGCTTTAGCTGGATTGCTGGATGACTTCACTATAGCAGAGGATGGATCCTTGCGGCATGGCAGCCGACTGTGCGTGCCGAAGGGAGAGCTAGTAGAGGCAGTCTTACAGGAGGTACACCGATCGAGATATTCTATTCACCCTGGTGCTAACAAGATGTACCGTGACTTGCGGGAACATCTTTGGTGGCACGGGATGAAGAGGGATGTATCACGTTTCATCTCGAGATGCCTAGTTTGCCAACAGGTCAAGACGGAGCGCCAGAGGCCAGCTGGTTTGTTGCAGCCGTTACCCATTCCCGAGTGGAAGTGGGAACATATTACAATGGACTTCGTCTCAGGGCTTCCTCGTTCCCAAGGAGGAAATGATGCCATTTGGGTCATCGTGGACAGGCTGACGAAGTGTGCGCACTTCATACCCTTCAAGGTGGGGCTTTCCATCGAGAAGTTGGCGGAGCTATACATGCAGTAGATAGTTCGTCGACACAGAGTGCCAGTGAGCATCGTGTCGGACAGAGACAGCAGATTCACATCCCACTACTGGTGGAGCTTGCAGGAGGAGTTGGGCAGTAGGCTCAAGTTCAGTACGGCGTACCACCCGCAGATAGATGGGTAGTCCGAGAGGACGATACAGACACTGGAGGATATGCTGAGGACCTGCATGCTGGACTTTGGAGGATCATGGAAGAGCCATCTGCACTTGGTAGAGTTTTCATACAACAACAACTACCAAGCCAGTATCGGTATATCTCCTTTCGAGGCGCTATATGGACGACAATGCCGCACACCGCTCTTTTGGGATGATGTTGGAGACAGAGTTATGCTTGGGCCAGAGATGATCACGGATGCAGCAGAGAAAGTCGGGATGATCAGAGACAGGCTCAGAGTAGCCCAGGACAGGCAAAAACACTGGGCTGATGCTAGTCGCAGACCGATGGAGTTCGCAGACGGTGATATGGTGCTAGTAAAGATATCACCTACTAGAGGGACGATCCGGTTCAGACGAGGAGGGAAGCTGAGCCCCAGATACATCGGGCCGTTCGAGATACTTGGCAGGATCGGAGAGGTAGCTTACAGGATTGCACTTCCACCCAACCTAGCAGGAGTTCACGATGTCTTTCACGTATCTCAGCTGAGGAGATATGTTTCGGACCCCAGTCATGTGCTAGATCATTCAGAGTTGGAGGTCGGACCGAGCCTTATAGTTTCTGAGCAGCCAGTGGAGATATTAGACACGAGGGAGAAGAGGCTGAGGAACAAGATTATACCCTTAGTACGAGTAGCTTGGAGCCATCACTCTCCAGGTGAATATACTTGGGAGAGGGAGTCGGACATGAGGGAGAGCTACCCTTACTTGTTCGATCCAACCGCTGTGAGGGAACCACCCGTTCCCGCTTGATACCTTAGAGGTTAGTTTCGATCATAGCCTTAGTCATATGTTGCATTGCTTGCTATGTTAGAATATTGTAGGGTTTTCAATCATTGTGAATTTCGAGGACAAAATTTTTCAAGAAGGAAAGACTTGTGAGCCCCTGTTTTTCAAAAATTATTTAATTAGTGTCAATTAGTCGTTAATGTCATTTTTAGCCTTAAAATAATTATTATGATTTTTAGAAATTTTTCTAAAATTTTTAAATGGTTTTTAAATAAGTTTTAAATACAAAAATACCAATTTGTAATTTTCTAACATGTTTTAACTAAGTTTTGCAATTAATTAGATTGTTAAAATTTTGGTTTGCAATTTTCTATTTGTTTCATGCAAATTTTATTTGCATATAGCTACTGTTAGGGGCCTAGTTGCAAAACCTAAACATCTAGGGACTGTTCTGTAAAACAGTCGTCACCCCCACGACCGACCAACCACCTGGCCCCGACGACCCGGCAGATATTTCCCGCTTTTCTCGGCCGACCACCGCCTCAAACTACCTATAAATACCCCCCCTTCGACCCCAGACCAAACCCTAACCCTATCCACCACCACGATCACCATAGTTCTTCTTCTCCGGCAAAAACCCTAGGTCCTAAACCCTAACTCCGGCGTACCCTTGCACCGCCTCACCGACCATCGTCGTCAGTCGCCACCACCACCATTCGATTCGCCTCGTCGAGTCGACTGCAGCGCCACCCGAGCGCCCCGACCACGACGCCTCCTCCGCCCAGTCGCCACCCCGACAGCAACCCAACTTCGGACACGTACGTATCAGTACTGTCTCTGTGTCGTATTTGTGTCTCGAATTCACGTAGATGACTCGCCAGGACACGGACAATCTATTGGTAAGCTTGGACACGGCCGAATCAATTCGTGCGTGTCGTGCTGAGTGTAGACACAAGATACTGTGTCGTACTTCATAAGCCGAGTCCCTAACTGTCAGGACACGGTATTGCATAACGGGTCGGATTTGTTTCTTTAGCGGGTTAAAAACCAATAATTAATTAAACTTTATTATTAACCCGAGCCCCACCCTGACAGCAAGCCCGCTCAGGCCCACTGGCCAGCGGGTGGGGCTCTAAGTCTTGACCCTTCCAGAACAGAGGGCCGAGTTCGAGCCCTCTGTCTGTTTTTTTTTTCTTTTGTTTTTTTTGTTTTATTTTATATATATTTATGTATATATGTATATATATATATATATATATATATTTTTTTTTTATATACTATTTTATGTGTATATATATACTGTATTTATATTTATATATATATATATTTTATATTTAGTACTCTATTTTATTATATATGTGTATATATATATATATATGTATTTATGTATATATATGTATATATGTATATGTGTTCATGTATATATATTATTATATACATACTATTATATATATGTATACAATATTTGTATGTATATGTATATATTTTATAGCTAAGTATTTCTTATATATATATATATATATATATATATATATATATATATATATATCCACTATGTATACATATAAATATCTATATATATTTTTTTTATATGTATATATATAAATATTGTAGTTGTACACTTTATATATATATTTCAAAATTCTAATTTGTATAAAATATTATTGTGCATAAATTCTCAAGTCATTTTTATTGTTTAAACTATGACTTGTATATTTTTACCACTTTGAAAATATATTATTATTATTTAAATTCCTGTATTTTATTACTGCAACCATTTGGTGTCCAAGCCTAGCATGAGTTTTTGGGTCCAAATATGTTTTCACACATTCAAGACCTGTACAAGTCATATTGGACTTGATTCATGGCCTTGGGTCCTGTATTTGAACTTTGGTTCAAACTATGTACATGGACAAAATACGCAGATAATTAATTATTTAATTTCAAATTGTGTGCAATGCTGTTTTTGAATTTCTAAAAATACTTTAATTGCTGTTAAAATTCTGGAAAAATAGTAATTAGATACTATGTTAATTTAGCTAATTTAGTATAATTTTTACAGTATTTAATTTACAGTTTTGCCACTAGTTTGGCATATGAAACCAGAAGTCATTTTCTATGTACTTTGGAAAACTGATTTTTATAAAATACTTGTACTGGTTAATAAATTCCAAAAAAATTATAATAAATTTCTATAATTAACAAGGATCATTTTGGTACTTTATTTCATGTAAAATTAAGCTTTTTGTCTATCTCAAAAATTTTTGGAACACAATGTTCACTTAATTTATTTATTGAATAATTACGACTTGCAACTTTTTGTGTTATTTTGAGTATTAGCCATATTGAACCTCACCCCTCACTAGTGTAAAGATCCTAGAAAGTTAGTTAAAGTAGTGTGCCACCCCACATTGGTCTCCTATGCTAAAGTCATCATTTTGGCTAGGTGCCCAGTCATAAGTCGTGTTTCACAAATTAGTGTCTTAGTATTTTAGCTTAGTGTAAAAACTAAGTTTATGCATTTATTTCTACAGTGACGAGTTACCAGACATCTATAGCACTTTTATCGCAGCTTGCTTTGCTTTGCTTTGCTAGAGACAAGTACTCTCTACAAACTTTACATACTGTTACATAAATGAACTGCAAATCCAACCATGTTAAATACTGATCATTGGGGTAGCAAGTTAGATATTTACATGTTGTACTTTCAGTTACTACCATGCTTAGAACAGTCTTTATGTATCTCTCACATGATTAGAATCTGGGTTATGGGAAAACTGTTAGTAGCGTACGTGATCATGTCCCCTTACTCGTACGTACGTACCGAGCAAGGTTGACATTTTATATGTATACCTTGTCGTAGGCGCACCAGCTGTATTTGTACGTATGTACATCTATCGCTTGTTTTACTTGTACGGAAATATATTTTATATACTTGTACCACAGTATATTTTACACCTATTGACGATCACATACCTGCTACAGGTTTAAATATTATATATACATCTGTCTCTATGACATATGTGTCCTTGCCATGATAGATTATGTGATGCCATGTTTCCAGTTATTCCTCTATGTTCATTTCCATGTTTCATATGCTAGTTTGCTAGAATCAGTACTTGCTCCCGTCCTGACAGGATAGCGTTGTAGGTGTCCTTACTGAGGAGGAGTTACTCTGCGACTCATATTATAGAGATACTGCCGAGGACCCGGCTTTGCTTTACGAGGATGTACCTGCGAAAAAACTCGCCTAGTTTGCGTAGTCACTTGGGATATTTAGTGTAGTCATGTATTAGACTACGTATTTTGTAACTGGACATGTATCCAGTTTTACATTTCAGACTTGTACTTTGGACATTTTACTATATGAGTCAGCTTTTGTGTTTGGTGCATTTATGACTTTTATTCACTTATAGAACTGTTAGCACATTTAGTCTTATCTTGTTATCTCTAGAACAGCTTACTACGTTTTATCCCAAACGCAGGCTGGACATGACTCGGCCCAGCCCAACAATTTGGGTAGCGGGTCGTGACAATCATCTCGTCATTTGAAGGGTTCTTCATCGAACATGTCCCCAGACTCCGAAATATCGAAGCCGATGCCCTAGCTGGCCTTGCCGCTTTCCTAGCAGTTCCAAACTATGTTCGCCAATCAGTGGATGTGATAGGCCATGAACTGGTCTGTCCCAAGAATAATGTTCTATTCGTGGCGAGTTATTTCGCCCAGACGATGGACGAAGTCCCGGACTGGAGACAACCATTCATCGATTTCGTAGTCTACGACATCCTGCCCGAAAACCCAAAGGAAGCCACTTCCATCAGAAGGCGTTCTCTCCGATTCTTCTATGATACAGAGACGAAGATGCTGTATCGATGATCCTACGATGGGCTATTGCTTCGGTGTCTGTCAAAAGCAGAAGCCAAAGAAGCCGTACGCGAAGCTCATGACGGTGTTTGCGGGACCCATCAGCCTGGCCCAAAATTACAAGATCGCCTTCGCCGAATGGGCTACTACTGGCCCACGATGGTAGCAGATACAATAGACTATGCAAGAAAATACAAAGCTTGCCAAGTCCACGCAGACTTCATCCACTAACCATCCGAATTTTTACATCCGACGGTAGCATCCTGTCCATTTAAAGCATGGGGAATGGACATCATCGGTCCGATCACCCCGTCTTCCTCCCGAGGACATCGCTTCATACTCGCGATCACAGATTACTTCTCCAAATGGGCGGAAGCTGTCCCGCTTGCAGAAGTAAAGACTTCAAACGTGATCAGCTTCCTTAAGCATCACGGCATCTATCGCTTTGGACTGCCCCGAAGGATCATCTACGATAATGGTCCGCAGTTTGCAAGCCACGCCTTCTATCGGTTCTGCGACAAGCACCGCATCCAGAATATTGCTTCGACGCCATACAATCCAGCAGCGAATGGGTTGGCAGAAGCATTCAACAAAACCATTATCAAGTTACTCAAGAAGTTCGTGTCGTCCAACAAACGCGACTGAAACGAGAAGCTTGGTGAATGCCTATGGGCGTACCGTACCACAGTCCGAACGGCCACAGGAAACACACCATTCTTCCTGGTGTACGGGAGTGAGGCAGTTCTCCCATTGGAGACTCAAATACCCTCGCTCTATGTCGCTCTCACTTATCAATTAACGACGGACGATAACTACCGTCGCCGGCTACAAGAGTTAGAGGCCTTAGATGAAAAGCGCCTCTTGGCTCAGCAACGGATCGAACTATACCAAGCACGCATCTCTGGAGCCTTCAACAAGAAGGTTAAAATCAGAATATTCTAAGTGGGCAATCTCGTTCTAGCAGTCCGGAGGCCGATGGTCATGACTCACAAGACCGCCGGCAAATTTTAGCCAAAATGCGAAGGTCCATTCATTATTGAGGCTGTATTCTCCAACGGTGCTTACCGTCTCGCAAAATAAAATGGAGACTTGCTCATGTTGTCCATCAATGGCAAGTTCCTGAAGAAATATTATGTCTGAACAACATTCCAGATTAATGAGTTATGTACCCGCTGGTGCCGCTGAACTCACTTTCACAATATTCTAGATCATTGAGTTATGTACCCCGCTGGTGCCGCTGAACTCACATCCACAACATTCCAGATTATCGAGTCATGTACCCGCTGGTGCCGCTGAACTCACTTTCACAATATTCTAGATTATCGAGTCATGTACCCGCTGGTGCCGCTGAACTCATATCCACAATATTCCAGATTATCGAGTCATGTACCCGCATGTGCCTCTGAACTCACATTCCGGTCACTCTTTCAGATAGTAAGTCATGTAAGACCATACCTCTGAACTTTCTCCCTGGAAGAGATCCTCCCTCATGATCAACTACCCGCACACCCAGTGCACAAAAAGGATAACAGATCCACAAATTTCCAAAACGGCCATGTCCTCATTACCTCTGAGTCGTTTCATTTCCGCCAAAAAACAAATCACCCCTTTATATAGAACTTCCATGTCCTCATTACCTCTGAGTCGTTCTATGTACCCTCCTTCATTTAGCCCACTCCTGCCATGTCCTTATTACCTCTGAGTGGGAAGGCTCCGTCGAAGAAACCTTCATGCTTGCCATGTCCTCATTACCTCTGAGTAAGTATGATGATTCTCTTTCGATTTATTATTCGTACCCACAACCGGAGTACACCAAGGATAATAGGTCCACAAATATTCTCCGCTGAGTCCACTCCTACCATGTCCTTATTACCTCTGAGTAGGAAGACTCCACGGTAAAACCTCCGTACTTACCATGTCCTCATTACCTCTGAGTAAGTATGTTGATTCTCTCTCGTCTTATTATCCGTACCCTGAACCAGGGTACGCCAAGGATAATAGGCCCACAAATGGCCTCTGTTGACCACAAATATCCTCCGTCGAGTCCACTCCTGCCATGTTCTTATTACCTCTGAGTAGGAAGACCCCACGATAAAACCTTCATACTTGCCATGTCCTCATTACCTCTGAGTAAGTATGTTGGTTCCCCTTTCATCCTATTATCCGTATCCTAAGTCAGGATACGCCAAGGATAATAGGCCCACAAATATCCTCTGCTGAATTTCTCAACAAAGGCCCATCATTCCTCATCATGCCCCGGGAGCCCAGCTGCTCTATGACATTCTATCTCCCGATACCCCGAACACCCACGACCACCTTACTGTGGAATTGTTCTAGGTATCCCCAATCAAACTTGTTATCCGTACCTAAAACCAAGGTATGCCAGGGGTAACAGGTCCACAAATAAGTTTCCCATGCGGGGCACATATCACCACAATACCATAGGCACAACAAGTGATACAAATGAAGGGTAGAATAGAAAGTACTCTTTATTTGAAAGACGAAAAAGCATTACATATGGTGGGGACCATGTCCCTCTCAAAAAGAAAAGAAGAGGAAAATAGAAACAAGAAAAGGCCGACTATAGTTCAGCATTACACAACTCCAAGAGGCGGTTTCTCACTAGGGCAGTCCCTCGCTCAAGCCGCTGCCTAGCTCGGCGCTCGGCCTCCTGGGACAACTGCTCCGTATCATTCAAATACATATATGCCTGCCAGTTATTTTCCATCTTCTTCAAAGCAAGTTCCAGATTGGCAGAAGCTCTACTAAATTTCTCAGCCTCCTGAATAGAACTCCTTTTTCAGTACGAGCAGCTTCAAGCTCGGACTCCAGGAAGGCCAACTTTCTCTGGAGCTCGAGAATCTGCTCCTGGGTGTCAGTTACCCCGTAGGAGGCAGTCGCGTCTCGAGTCGCGCAATCTTCAGTGCGACAGCTCCATTTATCGTACAACTGAGTCAGATCCCGACGATCCTTCAATATACTGGCTTGAGCGATTCCCGAGCAATCCTCACCTTCTCTACCACGGTTGTGAGGAAAGTACGCTCTTGATCTATTGCCACTGATAGATCAGTTTATCGTAGTACGCAAAACTGGGCCACAAGACGATCGGCCTCTAACAGCTTTGGCTCCAGAAGCGCCGCTAGTCCCGTCCCACCGAAAAGTGTTCTAAGGATATTAATTTGGCCACCGACGCATTGACGGGCCATAGCAAAGGGAGTCCCCCTCTCCACAGCTGCCTCAATCTCCCTCTTCAAGTGGCGGTGGAAACTGTCGACCACATCCTGGGACACTTCATCCAAAACTTCTGTAGAAGACGACGTCAAAGGGAGTGTAACAGGCAGTACCGAAGGAGTAGCCTCAGAACTTGTCGTCCCTGCCACCAGGGAAACGAATTCTGTGCGAAAAGAGGCATGAATAGCAGCTAGCTCCTCTTCCGCCGTCCGAAGAGCCTGGATACTTGGCAGGGCGGAAAGGTTAACTCCCGAAACCCTATTCACAGAGGAGGGCGCGAAAAGCGTCGTCCCTTGCCCCAGTTGTGCTATCACCAGGGCTCCCAAACTTAACCCAGCTGGAGGCTCCTCAGTACAGGTTGGAAAAGAATGAGGCACACGTGCTTCCATCAGATCCCCTCCGGTAGAGTCCGCCCCGACAATGTCCGTCACCGACAATAAAAGGGTGGGACCTGTACGTCCAAAGCAATCATTAATGCACGAAGGACAGGATGATAGAGCAAATGGGCCTCCTCACAAGTTAAGAAGCTGGTTTATCTTACCAGGGGAAGAGCACGGAGGCTGCAGCTCGTTCGCAGCTGGCATGGTCTCTCCACCCACGGCTTCCAACTCAAATTCAACTGGTTTCTCTGCCCCAGCCACCCCTGAAATAGAGCCAGCCAGGTCAGTGTCATCCTGTTGAAATTTAGCTGTCTCAGGGACAGGTGTAGTAGAGCCCCTGTCCCCATGGGTTGAGGTTTCAGCAAGGTGAGACTCCCCGGTCGCCTCCGGAAGAACCCCAGCAGAAGTGATGGCGGTGCACATATCATTGATCAAAGTGGACAAGGCCGGATCGACCTCAGCAGTCGGTCCCAAGAAGCAGACTCCCCGGACGCCTACAAGGAGCAAAAGAAAAAATGATTAGGCCATAACTTAGAAAAAGAAGGAAAAGGTAGTTGAAATTCAAGTCAACTCAGAAACAGCGCCAACATTATCAATAAAGAGCCTGCGGCGTCTTACCGCAGCTCGCTTAGTGGAGTAGGTTATGCAATCATCAGTAGACATACGCCTGCTTCGCTTGCACGAAGGACCAGGCACAGCAGGCGGCTGCCTCGCAACTACGTCGTCATGTACGCTAGGTGGCTGATCGGCCACCTCCTCGTCTGAGGAATAGGACGAGTCATCGGCATCCTGCCCATCATCCTCTTCGTCCGCCGTCGTGGACTCCGAGTCCGGCACAGGAACTGTATTCGCCTTCTTCTTCCTCTTCTTGGAGGACAAAATTTTCTAAGGAGGAAAGATTGTGAAACCCAGTTTTTGATTTACAATGTATGAATATTATTATAATATTATTACTATTATTATTATTTTATGAGTTCAAAATTAATTTCAAATTAATAATTGGCTTTTGATTGCTGACCTGACCCGAGCCCGGACCAGTTTCCCGAAACCCAATTGGAGCCCAATCCTTTTTATTTGAAAATTCTGATTACTATTTTTGTATAAAAAAAAACTAACTCGGTCTCCCCCTTAGCCACGACCAGGCTCAGCCCCCTTTTTCTCCTCCTCTTTTCACTCTCCTCCTCACTCCTCACAACTCCACGTTCTCCACTTCTTTATATTTCCCCCCTCTTTTTCACTCTTCTCCCTAACAGCAACCCACCATCACTCCTCTCCCCTCTTCCTAAGAAAGTACTCCCCACTCAGAACCAACCTCCCCCGAGCCCCTCTCGGCCATCCGGCCCCGACTCCGCGCGACTCCGCCCGCCGGACCCCGATCCGGCCGTGCCCCTTCCAGAGCACCCCCGTGCGCGTTTTCCGGCCGCCCGCGGCTCGACCCCCTCCGCGCCAGCCTCCTGCTGGCGGACCCGACCCCGCTGCTGTCTCGACGGACCCCGCTCAGCGGTCCCCGTGCGCCGCTTCCCGGCCGCTGCCCCAGTGCCACCTCGCGCTCACTCCGTTCCCGAATCGACCGCCCGGTCGAGCACCTCTCCGATCCCGGCCCCCTCTTCTGGACCAGCGCCCCTCCGGCGTGGTTTCCGCGAGTCTCCCGTGCTTTTGCTGTTCCGAACAGCGCTGTCCCGGGCTTTTCCGACCTGCTGCCCGCGTCTATCTTCTATATTTTTTCATCTGAGAGCTCTAGCCGAGCAACCCAAGCATTTCGGAGACGAACCTAGCATCTTATCGAAACCAACACCGTTTCTAATCCAAAGGAAGAAACCTAGGTAAATTTTCATCTTCTTCCCCAATCTTTATTCTCCAATTCAAACTGGGTTAGAGTGCTAACAAGGGTTGTTATTTGTTATTGGATTCAAATTAGGAATTGTGGAGAGAACTAGGTCATCCCAAACCCTAGGCAAGTCCTCTTCTCCTCCTTCTTCTCTAACAATTATTTTTCTAGGTTAATTCTGAATAATCAAGAATTCATATTAAATTCTGAATTTTAAGTCAAGAACATACAAATTTCTTTTTGATAAGTTCTGGTAATAATAGGAATTGGAACTTGTATAGGTTAACTATAAATTTGAAGTCTCATAATTAGATATTAATTTCTTCACCTCATCAAGAATTTGGAATATAAGTTATAGAATTATCTCTAACTATGGTTAAATACAACTTCTGAAATTTTGGTAGCATTTAACCCAATTCGAGATATCTAAATTTTTACAATTTTGATCTCTAATAAATATTCAATTTTGATAGACATAGGCAAAGGAATTAAAATTTGGCACTGGAACTATTATTTGTGACATATCACGGGTAAGTATGCACAACTAAAGGAACTGATTGTGGACCTGAACTATTTGGACTTGAAATTGCCATGAACAAATAAACACACATGAACATACGGGACTCTCCAAGGGTAAGTTTGTCATACACATTAGAACTGAACAATTGGACCACACGCCGGGAAGGTAAAAGTACAAGGACCCTGCGCTTCTCTACTTACTATTAAGTACTCAATGTTGTGTGTTCATATTTAGAAATAAGTCTCATTTTTCTACTTTATGCACAAAAATTAAAATGTTGATATTGAAGAGTTTTGGTTTGATTTGATTTTCTTTATATTATCTACATGATATATATACATATATATATATATATATATATATATATATATATATATATATATATATAATATATATATATATATATATATATATATATATATATATATATATATATATATATATATATACATATACATATATAGATATATGTTATAAAGTCTTGCATATTAACTAGTATAGTTGGATGAACATTAGCTTTATTTTGATAAACTGCAATCCAATTAGCAAGCCGCGGCCCGACTAATTGCTAAAGGAAAGGTAACCATTGCTTGCTCAGGTAAAAGTCTCAAGTTCTTTGTTCTTTTATACTGCGTGGTTCCGGTGTTGAGAGTTGCTCCACCGAAGGGGTCGGCGAGCCCAATTATTTACTTGCGTGGTTCCGGTGTTGAGAGTTGCTCCACCGAAGGGGTCGGCGGGCCCAAGTATTTACTTGCGTGGTTCCGGTGTTGAGAGTTGCTCCACCGAAGGGGTCGGCGAGCCCATATCTTTCTTTTATCATATATATGTTTTCTGTAAATTTTCGGGGCTCCTAAATACAAAGGAGACTCTGCCGAAATTTTTGAAAAATTTAGAAGAGAGACAAATTTCTGACTTTCGAAAATTCTTAGAAAATTTCTTATCTAGAAAGCATTTGGGAGGGGAGAACAACTGAATATCCCTAGATATCCCGTAACATAAATAACAAAAGCTGATCAGTATTTCGGAAATCTCGTGAATCAGTACATCTAGTTTCGACTAGGGTGTACTAGCCCAAGGGAGGCTCGGAAATCAATACATCTATTTAACAGTAAAATCAATAGATGATTCTTTTTAGCCCAAGGGAGGCTCGGAAATCACAGCCTGATCCCAGGTTAACGGGATTGTTCACGGAAAATATTTAGAGGATTATTCGGAGTATTGTTCTTAAAACTGCATTTCATTTCAATTTTACTCCAGAAACAACGCTGCCTATTATAGGTGGGCAGTGTCCTTAATTGCTCAAGAAAGCAATTCCTACTAAAAGCTCAAGGAAAGCTCGGAAATCTTATTATTCATGGAGTAGGACGTTGATTTCATTCATGTTTTACTAAAGCAGATATATATATATATATATAGCAGTGTAATTTGGTATACTCTGTTTTATTTATTATTTTTTTAACTACATATTCCTTATTTTGTTTAACTTTCACCGTTCTTGGCCGAGGACTTGCTTGTCGTTTTCTAAACGACCTAGTATTTGTTCACTAGGTGAAGAAGAAGAAGAAGACGCCTCCGCCGAAGTATCGCCGTACTACAGCGAGGAGTAAACTGTCTGGACTACCTACAGTTATGGCCAGCAGTATCGTAGTTATTTTGCAAATCTACTTTTGTAAAAATCTGTAATAGTATTGTTGGAAAAGTTCCCTGTATAATAGCTACACTATATTTTAATACCATGAAAATTTCTTGTATTTTCCATTCTGCTGATGATTACGGGCGACAATCGCGAATTTCGGCGCGTAGCCTGGGGATGTGTTTATGACGTCACCCTTCCATCCGGGAAGCGGGACGTGACACGTCTTTTAAGTGGTGGCCCATGCAGGTCAGCAAGAATGGAAAATCTAGGATAGGACATAGGTTCGGATAAAACGTAGGTTCTAGAATCATAAGGAGCACTATGAGTCCCAATTACACTCTAGGAATCTCTGAGAAGGAAGTATCAATAGTTAGTAGATGATTACCTCTTTTCTAACCAACTATTTAATCCTAGTAAATGGATAGTGACTCAAGAAATTCTTGATGTAGATCATGTCCCGATTCGCACCCTTCGCAAGACTAAATAATGACAGCCACAGCATGGACGAATATTATGCATTTGTGAAGAAGATGTGGAAAGTAGTACCAAAAGGAATGATAGAAGCCTATGGGGTACATTACGAGCTGAAATATCCAGTGATGACAGATATAGTGGATAAAAGAAAGGTATATTATAATACGGTGCATTACTATGTTCTGATCAAGGCAGAACCTTCTGAAGGTCCAGAAAACGAACGCAACGGTACTTTGGAAGAATGGAAACAGACATACGCAGAGGCAAAAATCCTTAACATAAGGCGAATATGGATTTAGACCCCAGAATGTAGATGATGTGTAAATATAGATGTGTAAATAAGTATTAGATCCCCAATATATAGGTAAGGTATGAATGTATGCAGTAAGAATGTAATGTATGTAGTAGGGGCATATATAGTACTACCGATAAATAAATATGCTTTTCCTATATTCTTATATTTCTTGTAAGTACTTTTACTTAAGAATATTATGAAGGTAGGTATGGACTTGTTTATGCCGAGTTTGGAATGGGATGGAAGTGATTACACATTGTACTTATACCAACGTTATGCAAGAATAATATATAACGCATCCGACTGGTACGACGTCCATGTCTACCAAGTATTTTATGCAGTCATGCGTTCCATTACCAGGGACATCGAGGACAGAACAGCACGGACGTGCATCGACTATCGGGCGTTGAACAATATCACTATCAAGAACAAGTACCCTCTGTCCCGGATCGATGACCTATTTGATCAATTGAGCGGAGCCAAGGTGTTTTCGAAGATTGATCTTAGATCTGGCTACCATCAGATCAGGGTCAGGAAGGAAGATATTTCTAAGACGGCATTCAACACCAAGTATGAGCAGTTTGAATTCTTGGTCATGCCGTTTGGACTGACGAATGCTCCTGCGGTGTTCATGAATCTTATGAACAAGGTTTTCCATGAATACCTAGATCAAATTGTCGTTGTCTTCATCGATGACATTCTGATCTATTCAAAGACGGAAGAGGAGCACGAAGAGCACCTCAGAAAAGTTTTGGAAACTTTGAGGAAGGAGAAGCTGTATGGTAAGCTTTCCAAATGTGAATTCTTTCTAGACAAGGTGGATTTTCTTGGCCATGTTGCCACAGGAGAAGGAATTTCGGTGGATCGAAGAAGATAGCCGATGTTGAGAAGTGGTCTACCCCAAGCTCAGTTGCTGAAATCAGAAGCTTTTTGGGTTTGGCTGGCTATTACCGGAAGTTCGTGAAGGATTTCTCCAAGATTGCTGAACCAATGACGAAGCTCACTCGAAAGAATGAAGAGTTCATCTGGACGGAAGATTGCCAGACATCATTTGAGGAACTGAAGAAGAGACTTACCACTGCACCAATCCTTGCGCTACCCGCAGGAACTGGTGGTTTCTCAATCTACAGTGATGCCTCAGGTAAAGGACTGGGTTGCGTTCTTCAACAACATGGAAAAGTGATTGCATCTAGGCAATTACGGACTCATGAGAAGAACTATCCCACACATGATCTGGAGCTTGCAGCAGTCATCTTTGCTTTGAAGCTATGGAAGCATTATCTATATGGAGAGAGAGTAGAAATATATACAGACCACAAAAGTTTGAAATATTTTTAACTCAGAAAGAGCTGAACATACGACAGAGACGATGGCTGGAGCTGATGCAAGAAGCGCACCAGTCGCAGTATTCCATACATCCTGGAGCTAATAAGATGTATCGGGATATGCGTACCATCGTTTGGAATGAAAAAGGATGTATCCAGATTTGTGGCTAGATGCTTGATTTGTCAATAAGTGAAGGCTAGCAGACAGAGACCCGCAGGACTTCTACAGTCGCTGGACATTTCGGAGTGAAAGTGGGAGCATATAACAATGGACTTTGTGTAAGGATTGCCTCGATCCCAAGGAGGGAAGGATGCCATTTGGGTTATTGTGGACCGACTGACTAAGTCAGCTCACTTCATCCCCTTCAAAGTTGGTTTATCCACCGAGAAGTGGACGGCACTATACATGCGGCACATCTACCGGATTCATGGAGTTCCGGTAAGTATTGTGTCTGACAGAGATACTAGATTTACCTTTCACTCTTGGAAGAGTTTGCATGACAGTTTGGGAACACAATTGAAGTTCAGCACTGCCTATCACTCCCAGACAGATGGACAATCAGAGAGGACAATCCAGACGCCTGAAGACATGCCGAGATTTTGCGTCTTAGAGTTTGGATGGGTCTTAGGAAGATCATTTGCACTTGGTAGAGTTCTCTTACAACAACAGCTACCAAGCCAGCATTGGTATGACCCCATTTGAAGCTCTCATTGGACGTCATTGTCGTACACCACTTGCATGGGATGACATAGGAAAAAGAGTACTGCTGGGTCCAGAGATGGTGACTGACGCAGTAGAGAAGGTGAATGTAAGCTCAGGATTGCCCAAGACAGACAGAAGCATTGGGTTGATAGTAGTCGTCGACCAGTGGAGTTTGAAGAAGGAGATAGCATTTTTGTGAAGTTTTCTCCTACCAGAGGAACGATCAGTTTTGACGGAGCTGGGAAATTGAGGCCAGGTATATCAGGCCATTTGAAGTTTTAAGACGAGTTGGAAAAGTAGCGTACCGGTTAGCTCTACCAGCTAATCTTGAGAGTGTGCACAACGTCTTCTACGTATCACAGCTCAGACGCTACATTCCGGATCCGAGTCATATTTTGGATAATTCAGAGCTGAAAATTGGACTCAACCTTTCAGTGCCAGAGAAACCAGTAGCAAGCGTAGTCAGAGGTGAGAAGAATATCAGAAAATTTGAGCCATCACATAACTCCTATTTCTTATCTTTCGTTCTAAACTTGACTGATGCTGCTAAGTTAGCCTAGTTTTGCAAGCTATTTCTTTATCAAGCTTGATCATGACAGTATTTTATTGGGTGCACCCACTAATATATTGTCTAATCAGGACCGGTGCATGATGGTTTGATCAACCTCGTGTACTTTGGTTCGCTTTTGTATTTTTCTGTATGGATGATATTATAAATGAAACTTGTCCCTAAACCGTCTCATCCACGACTGCCTTGGAAATTCTTATTGTTGGACCTGAGTTACGGGTGCAGTACTCGTACCAACTTGACCTGAGATAATTCCTACCCTACTCCTTTAATTTCGAGGACGAAATTTTCTAAGGAGGGAAGATTGTGAAACCCAGTTTTTGATTTGCAATGTATGAATATTATTATAATATTATTTCTATTTTATGAGTTCAAAATTAATTTTAAATTAATAATTGGCTTTTGATTGCTGACCTGACCCGAGCCCGGACCAGTTTCCCGAAACCCAATTGGAGCCCAATCCTTTTTATTTGAAAATTCTGATTACTATTTTTTTTTAAAAAAAAAAAAAAACTCGGTCTCCCCCTTAGCCACGACCAGGCTCAGCCCCCTTTTTCTCCTCCTCTTTTCACTCTCCTCCTCACTCCTCACAACTCCACGTTCTCCACTTCTTTATATTTCCCCCCTCTTTTTCACTCTTCTCCCTAACAGCAACCCACCATCACTCCTCTCCCCTCTTCCTAAGAAAGTACTCCCCACTCAGAACCAACCTCCCCCGAGCCCCTCTCGGCCATCCGGCCCCGACTCCGCGCGACTCCGCCCGCCGGACCCCGATCCGGCCGTGCCCCTTCCAGAGCACCCCCGTGCGCGTTTCCCGGCCGCCCGCGGCTCGACCCCCTCCGCGCCAGCCTCCTGCTGGCGGACCCGACCCCGCTGCTGTCTCGACGGACCCCACTCAGCGGACCCCGTGCGCTGCTTCCCGGCCGCTGCCCCAGTGCCACCTCGCGCTCACTCCGTTCCCGAATCGACCGCCCGGTCCAGCACCTCCCCGAGCCCGACCCCCTCTTCTGGACCAGCACCCCTCCGGCGTGGTTTCCGCGAGTCTCACGTGCTTTCGCTGTTCCGAACAGCGCTGTCCCGGGCTTTTTCGACCTGCTGCCCGCGTCTATCTTCTATATTTTTTCATCTGAGAGCTCTAGCCGAGCAACCCAAGGATCTCAGAGACGAACCTAGCATCTTCTCGGAACCAACACCGTTTCCAATCCAAAGGAAGAAACCTAGTTAAATTTCCATCTTCTTCCCCAATCTTTATTCTCCAATTCAAACTGGGTTAGAGTGCTAACAAGGGTCGTTATTTGTTATTGGATTCAAATTAGGAATTGTGGAGAGAACTAGGTCATCCCAAACCCAAGACAAGTCCTCTTCTCCTCCTTCTTCTCTAATAATTGTTTTTCTAGGTTAATTCTGAATAATCAAGAATTCATATTAAATTCTGAATTTTAAGTCAAGAACATATAAATTTTTTTTGATAAGTTCTGGTAATACTAGGAATTGGAACTTGTATAGGTTAACTATAAATTTGAAGTCTCATAAATAGATATTAATTTCTTCACCTCATCAAGAATTTGGAATATAAGTTATAGAATTATCTCTAACTATGGTTAAATACAACTTCTGAAATTTTGGTAGCATTTAACCCAATTCGAGATATCTAAATTTTTACAATTTTGATCTCTAGTAAATATTCAATTTTGATAGACATAGGCAAAGGAATTAAAATTTGGCACTGGAACTATTATTTGTGGCATATCACGGGTAAGTATGCACAACTAAAGGAACTGATTGTGGACCTGAACTATTTGGACTTGAAATTGCCATGAACATACGGGACTCTCCAAGGATAAGTTTGTCATACACATTGGAACTGAACAATTGGACCACACGTCGGGAAGGTAAAAGTACAAGGACCCTGCGCTTCTCTACTTACTATTAAGTACTCAATGTTGTGTGTTCATATTTAGAAATAAGTCTCATTTTTCTACTTTATGCACAAAAATTAAAATGTTGATATTGAAGAGTTTTGGTTTGATTTGATTTTCATTATACTATCTACATTATATATATACATATATATATATATATATATATATATATATATATATATATATATATATATATATATATATATATATATATATATATATACATATACATATATAGATATATGTTATAAAGTCTTGCATATTAACTAGTATAGTTGGATGAACATTAGCTTTATTTTGATAATCTGTAATCCAATTAGCAAGCCGCGGCCCGACTAATTGCTAAAGGAAAGGTAACCATTGCTTGCTCAGGTAAAAGTCTCAAGTTCTTTGTTCTTTTATACTGCGTGGTTCCGGTGTTGAGAGTTGCTCCACCGAAGGGGTCGGCGAGCCCAATTATTTACTTGCGTGGTTCCGGTGTTGAGAGTTGCTCCACCGAAGGGGTCGGCGAGCCCAATTATTTACTTGCGTGGTTCCGGTGTTGAGAGTTGCTCCACCGAAGGGGTCGACGAGCCCAAGTATTTACTTGCGTGGTTTCGGTGTTGAGAGTTGCTCCACCGAAGGGGTCGGCGAGCCCATATCTTTCTTTTATCATATATTTGTTTTCTGTAAATTTTCGGGGCTCCTAAATACAAAGGAGACTCTGCCGAAATTTTTGAAAAATTTAGAAGATAGACAAATTTCTGACTTTCAGAAATTCTTAAAAAATTTCTTATCTAGAAAGCATTTGGAAGGGGAGAACAACTGAATATCCCTAGATATCCCGGAACATAAATAACAAAAGCTGATCAGTATTTCGGAAATCTCGTGAATCAGTACATCTAGTTTCGACTAGGGTGTACTAGCCCAAAGGAGGCTCGGAAATCAATACATCTATTTGACAGTAACATCAATAGATGATTCTTTTTAGCCCAAGGGAGGCTCGGAAATCACAGCCTGATCCCAGGTTAACGGGATTGTTCACGGGAAATATTTAGAGGATTATTCGGAGTATTGTTCTCAAAACTGTATTTCATTTCAATCTTACTCCAGAAACAACGCTGCCTATTATAGGTGGGCAGTGTCCTTAATTGCTCAAGAAAGCAATTCCTACTAAAAGCTCAAGGGAAGCTCGAAAATCTTATTATTCATGGAGTAGGACGTTGATTTCATTCATGTTTTACTAAAGCATATATATATATATATATATATATATATATATATATATATATATATATATATATATATATGTATATATATATATATATATATATATATATATAGCAGTGTAATTTGGTATACTCTGTTTCATTTATTTTTTTTTAACTACATATTCCTTATTTTGTTTAACTTTCACCGTTCTTGGCCAAGGACTTGCTCGTCATTTTCTAAACGACCTAGTATTTGTTCACTAGGTGAAGAAGAAGAAGATGCCTCCGCCGAAGTATCGCCGCACTACAACGAGGAGTAAACTGTCTGGACTACCTATAGTTATGGCCAGCAGTATCGTAGTTATTTTGCAAATCTACTTTTGTAAAAATCTGTAATAGTATTGTTGGAAAAGTTCCCTGTATAATAGCTACACTATATTTTAATACCATGAAAATTCCTTGTATTTTCCATTCTGCTGATGATTACGGGCGACAATCACAAATTTTGGCGCGTAGCCTGGGGATGTGTTTATGACGTCACCCTTCTATCCGGGAAGCGGGACGTGACAATATACTAGGTGCGCAGGGCGAATGTTGCGCAGCCAAAGAAGCATCTTCTCAGATAAGAGTTGGGGAGGGTCAATGCCATCAACGTGTACCCCCCTCACTTCTCTAGGGGTAAATTGAGGAAGAGACACAGAGAAGTCGGGCCCGTCAACTCTCGCCAACGCCCTCCGACAAGCCGGCATAGTGTCGTACTCCCAAGACTGATGACGGTATCGAAAAAGGAAGGCGTCATCAGCAGTAACATCATCCTCTGTCCCAGGCCTCATCAACGACCGGTAATACATCAATAACCACCCCATGAGATAATGGTATGGTAGCTCTATCCGCTCAAAGTTCAGCGTCGTCTCGCGAGCAATGACTTTAGACGAAAAGGCACGGAGGCCGTGGTGTATGCTACACACCATAGCCGAAAGAAGGGCCAGTCTGACTTTGAAGACCAGCTTCACAGCCGGGAGAATGAAGCGGGGCTGATCCTTTCAGTAGAACCTGCCCCTCCCGAGAATACGCAATTCCGTAGCCATACCATCAAGAACCCGCCAAGATTGCTTTCTCAGACATCTGCCGGGTACCGTAGTGGAAATAACTGAAGGAGTCAGTACGACTCCCTAATCTATCACGGGTGGACCTCGACCTTTTGGCACTCAACATCAGGTCCTTTACCTCCGCCTGGGTTTGGGGACCTCGAGAAGAAACCCGGCCGGAAGGACATAATTTGAAAAGATACGCGACCCAGGCTGTGGTATGGGAGGCGTTCCCTTCTGAGCTATTATTCTTCTTGATAGCAGTCCGGTGACAGATGCTATGATGGCACAGCAGTTCCCGGTACACAGCGACGAAACCCGAGAATCGTCGATCCAGATCATCGAATTCCTCGTTCGTCGGGGTGTATACTTCAAAGGCCTCGTCTCCCCACGGCAGCTTAGAAACGGCATGCATTTCATGGAGAGCAAGTCCCAACTCTCCTCCGGGCGCGAAGAAAGTCCCCGTACGCCGGTTATACATCTCCAAAAGGGCCATGAACAGCGGCTTGTTAATGGGCAATCCGTAACAGGTGCCCCGGATGGCGTAGTAAAGATCAATCTCCCGAAGGAATTCCTCGTAGTTCCTCAAGATCCACGAGGAAAGATTGGCCTATGTAGGAATGGGGTTTATCCAATTCAACAGCGACAACATGCCTACAGGATAAGACCCCTTGCGAGCGAGCTGATTCAGAAAGGTATCAGCTCGAGTAAAAGTGAAGTTGGGACTAGACACGTTGATGAAAGTACCAGGAATCAGCCCCATCACACTCCGACTGACTGACTCCCTACTCGCACATGCTGACCTAATACTGATATTATAGTGGATGTTGCCCACGAACATCCCCGATTGGGTTGGAGTCAGGGAGCCCGCCATTCTCCTGCTCAACGGCACCATATTAAACCACGAGAGGGGAAAATGCCGTTCCATCTCGGGAACAAGGATCTCCACCCCGTCCATGGTAAAATCCCAGTTCTCAGAAACGTCCAGCATTCGGGAGTTCTTTATGGATAAAGCGTCTCCAAAGAGAAAAGCTGGTTTCAGATATTCTCCGTCCAGTTTCTCCGAATTCATCATGGTGCAAAGAAAGTGGAAAGGCTGGTTGTTGATGGCAGCCACCCTCTCCAAAGGCTCATTGTGAGGGAGTTGATCCATCACATGTCAAATTAGGCCGTCAAGCCGCACACCCACGGCAAATTGAGCTGAACCCACCAGAAGTTCTCCTGCCGGGTTGGTTGGGAGGTTCACTGGAAAAGGACAGAAGAAACAGGATTAAAAGATAGGTTAAAACGAAACCACTTAAAGTTTCTCAAAAAGAAGCTTCTATGAGCCTATGCGGCTCGGATCAACGAAGCCTTATGCGGCCCAATTCAGCTGGGTTTCATGCGATACGGCTTCAATAGAGCCTATGCGGCTCGGGTCAATACAGCCTCATGCGGCCCAATTCAGTTGGGAGTTCCATGTGACACTGATTCGATAGCTTATGCGGCTCGGATTAAAACTTATGCAGTTCTATCTCGCGGAAGAGTTTATGCGGTGCGACTCAGCAAAATTCTATGCGGGCCAGTTTGTCAGGAACATATGCGGTTCCGTTCAAAGGAGGTTCCATGCGGTTCAAATCCAGAAGCACTCCTGCAGCTCAAATCTTTCTCATGCGGCTCAAACATAGGGCATGCCCTATGCGGCTCGAATATGAGAGGGTCATGCGGCCCATACAACATATGCGGCTCCATCATGATCGGGCTTGGGCGGTTCAATGAAAACGATGGATGAAGGCTTGTGCATATGTTATGCAGTAGAGCCATGGGTCCTTGGGGTTCAAAGTATTTAAATCTATTTTCTTACCCTTGAAAGCAGGGTGGAAATCAGGGTGCACTTCGGGCACGGCGGCCGACGAGGAAGTCGCTCTCTTGCCCTTTGCAGCAGCAGAGGCGACCTTGGAAGACTTGGGGGCCATTTTCGACGGTCGGAGAAGGAAAGAAAGTGGAGACTGCAAGAGTTGGAGGCGAAAGAAAAAGTAAAAAAATCTCTCCTACTGAACTCATCCCTATTTATAAACAAAAGCAGGGCATTTCGATTCTCATGTAAACACAAAAAACTGAACCTTCAGTTATCGAAGCGAGCCGCCTAAAATGAAGGCCAAACTCCTGGGATCCTCCCCCGAAAAGTAGCCTTAAAACTGACAGCAGATCAACAGCATTTAATGCAAAAGATCTTCGCACGTGGCAGAATGACGTGGCGAGGAGCTCATGCGGCCCGAAAGTCCCTGCGGCTGATTGACTAAATACAGCTGAGACATCCATGCGGCCGAGACATCCATACGGCCGAGACATCATATACGGCCAGGAGAATTTATACATGGCCATGCTTCTTATTCAAAGTATTTCAATTTTATAAATTGAAAACTTTGAAGGGGGTCTTGTAGAAGCATGAAAAAGAATAAAGAAAGATCCATGCGGCCAGAAAGCCCCATGCGGCTCAGAGAGTTTATGCGGCTCAAGGATCCATGCAGATCAAGGATCTATGCGGCTCCAAACAGGTTCTATGCGGCTCGGAGAGGAGCCACGTGGCCTGCAAGCAGCTTTTCCGTTTGTCCTTTACTGTATTAAATGCTTTGACGGCTGACAGCTCTGACAAGGTGACAGCCCTGACACAAAAATACAATTATGACTCCGTCATAATGGCAGATTCCTAGAAAAACGAAGAAAATCTCTGACACGATCCCCCAAGATCCAGAAACTGTCATGCGGCCTTGACATATGGACAGTCGCATGCGGCTCAAGTAGAGACCATCCCATGCGATTCAAGCGGAGGTTGCCCCATGCGGCTCGTGAAGACTAGCCCCATGCGGCTCACGAAGACTAGTCCCATACGGCTCACGAAGACTAGCCCCATGCGGCTCACGAAGAATTGCCCCATGCGGCTTACGAAGAAGGCACCCATCATGCGGTCACCTACACTCATGCGGCTCAGATCGTTACCATGCGGTCCAAATGTTCAGGGAGGCCACTCTCAAGCAGCCTTGACAAGTGGCCAGCCTTATGCGGCCCAATAAGGAGCAACCTTCCTGCGGCTCAGATTTCTACAGTGGCTCACGGTTAAGACACGTGGCATGATAGCAGGGCACGTGGCATCAAATTGAGCAAAATTCTTCAACAAATCCCAATGAAATATTGGGATCAAATCAGATCATTTGTAAACAAGCAAATTAATGGCACGTGTCAAAAAATCCGAGGTTAGCATGACAAATCAGGAGGATTTATGTCAATCATCATTAATTACCCACAAAAGATTTGATGCAATCATATTTATTGCTCAAATCTCAATGAACGGCCCAGATCCAGTGATCCTTAACCGCCGACTTTTAAGAATGGGATAATCATTGCAAACCCTAATGATGCCCCCCCACTCTTATAAATAGCAAGGTGCCATTCCCTTGCGAGGATATAGAGAGACATACATATGCATACAGAGAGATACGGAGAAGACACATACAGAGAGAGACATAGAGAGCCAGAGAGCTAGAGAGAGAATATACAGAGCCTAAGAAGAGAGCATTTCTTCATCAACGCCGAGCAGTTCTTCTACAGAGCCAAAGCTGCACCCGATCGTCCAAGGAGTAAGGCAGAGCGGCCGTCGCTTTCCCGAGCCTCTATCGTCACCCCCAGAATCTAAAATAAACAATTGTACTTAGATTGCTGTACCTAGGTTTTCGTCTCTAGGCTTTCTTTGTACAAGCGAGTTTGTATTGTGAAGTAAAAGTCCAGTCCTCCGATAATTGTTCTGCTCTTTTATATTTCATGGAAAACAACTGTTAATAATGTGCTATAACATGATTACTTAGTGTTGTCTTCTTAGGTGAGTTGGGCCAGCACCGCTCGCCAGTATATTGATGATGTACTGACCCACATTTTGGGCAATATTACAGGTATTTGCTTATGGAGGAAATCCTTTGATCAGTACTTGGCATCGATGAATCGGATGGGTGTGCAGAAGCTCTTCTTTCACGACGATGTCTTCTACTATACAGGACATAATGTATGGAACAGTGTAATTCAGTTGTACCAGTGAGATTGTAGCCATATTGGCAAGTTTAATATAAATAAGTCAGTATATTCAGTTGTAGCCTAAAGGGCAAGTGTATACATTCAGTTGGCTATTCAAAAGTCTTGTAATCAGTTGTAAACTCTGTATTCCGCTGCAAGTCTTGTAATCCATTATGATTATCAATAAAGAGATACATTTCTTCATATCTTGTGTGACTTCAATTTATCTGCTTGGTTTTGCTGCGTTGTCGACGTTTTCTAAGAAATACCAGGAACTGTAATAGTTTTGCCTTGTACAAGTTCAATCTAGACTTGTACGGCATCACGTCCAGTGGCTAGTTTTCGATCCTCCGTGATCGAGACGTGACATAATGGCATCAGAGCACGGCTTTACATTCTTGGATTCTTATTCGATTTGTTTCAAATTAATGTTGCTACTAAGATGATTCTAAGCTGCTTTCGCGATGATTCAAAGATTATTTCTGCGATTATTCAAAGTTGCTTCCGCGGTGAATCAAAATTGCTTCTGCGAATACTCGAAAGTTGCTTCCGCGATGAAATCAAAGTTGCCTCTATGATGACTCACAGTACTTCTGCGATTATTCCGTGTTGCTTCCAAATTATTCTAAGTTGTTCCCTTGACTAAAAGTCTGTTGATCCTTCTAGTCACTCACTGGGTGTTCCATACAATAAGTCTAAATATGTGGGCTGTGATATGTGTGCTTTGTAAATTTCTAAAAGATACCAAAAAGAATAACAATGATGCGATGTGATAATAAGTTTATGATGTATGCTGGATATCTTATGTGTGGGATTTATGGAGTCGATTGTTATGCAGCAATCGACCGTAGGTGATGTCATGGTATGTTGGAACAGAATATGCATGGATTTCAGTGAATGGGAATCGACAGAATCTTGAGTCGGTGTTTGTGGTCAGCATAACCACTGCAGGATGGATTGTCCATATTGGACGTTGGTTTGATGCGAGGGAATATTGTGTTGGGAATGACTTGAGCTCTGAGTGGTATATTACATATACCCTCGTCGTGATAAGATGTCCCTTGACCCTTGATGTGTTTATGATTTAGTGATTGCTTTACCTATAAGGTATCGGGTAGTATCGAATCGTAGCTGAGCTTACGATTGATACATGATGGCTAGGCGTGTTCCTTGATTGTTATGTTCAGATGACCCGTTACGAGATTTTGATGTGTTCAGATGAACCATCGCTAGACCTTGTCGGTTAGCATTATGTTGGGTAATAAGAGAATTGGGAATATGAAATAAATGCCTTGGTTGGAAAGAAAACGAATTTCAGATTCAGGCGAAGACTTGGATCAGTTGGGTAAAAGGATTGTATGCTTAGTAATAATGGTGTGGTGTTGCTATCGAAAGATTTTACGAGAATAACTATGGACCGAATATTGAACGAAATTGATGGTGATATTAGACGCTTGTCAGGATGTTGCGAATGATCTAGAAAATGCATAAAGTTGCTTCAACAACCGAAAAGTTAGAGAATGGGCTTGAGGAATTGATGATCTTAGCACGTGGTGCAGTTGTGCTTGAGAGAATTTGATGTGTCCCGAATTAACAAGTTACGACCCTTCACTATTTTGAGGCATAGAGAATGAGTACTTGTCCCTTGATGCATGAAAGAGTAGATGTTCCTTACGAGAGTCGAATGGCTGGAATACAAATAAGTATCGAGGTGTAGCGATATGTAATAGACCCAATCTGTAGATGATGTTGTCGCTTGAATAACAAGTTTGGATAGAATATAGAATTATTGGATTATGACTTAGCTAATGAGTTATGTTATATCTATTAAGATGACCAATGTACGAATGCTAGATGATTGGTGCTATAGAGATTGGATCGGTGCATGAATAGTAAATCTTCTTATGGAATCACAAGGAGATGATGCAAAATGAATACTGATGGTTAAAGTGAATTGCTAAGAGATGACCGTGTTGGTGCTAGAAAATTTATAAATGATGCCTCGGAAGAAATATGATTATGTAGTTGCCTTATTTTGTTGGTTAAGAGAGTACGGACCGTATCGATGATCTAAAAATGTGGGAAACAAATATGTCACGAAGAGACCGTAGAAAAAGATCGTAAGTGATAAACTATTGAAGTAACAGAGTTGGATAATGCTCAGAATAGTTGGCCCGATTGAATGGATAATTTGAGTACGATATGAGGATACAAGTCGGATTGAACAAGTGATGCTATGTCTATACAAGTGGAAATTAAAAGTTTAGATATTCGATTGAGAAGTTTTATATGATAGCTTCGGGAGTGACCATAAGGATTGTTGGATAGAATTGTCGGATAGATTTTGTCGGTTGCGGGTAAGTCTAGAATGATGGGTATGACCCGAGTATGAGTACGAGTAGAAAGACTTGACCTTAGAATGTCGGTTGGTTGCCTAGAATGTTGGTTGGTTGCTTAAGTTTCAGATTGGTTGGCTATGTTCTTCAGTTGTCCGTATTGGGAATAAGTTCATAAGATTGGGGTGGGGTCCCATGTCCCTAAGTTGGTCGGACCATAGAGTTGCCCCTATGATGAGAATTGGCTGCCTCTAAGATAAGAGATAAGTATGTCCCTGATAGCTATCTATTTCATATGAGTTAGCTGATGCCTGTTTAGCTTAGATTAGCTGACCATAGAGACTTGACTGGATGCTAAGTTGACTGTTGAAAAACCGTAGGATGTCCATATTGATGTTGCGTGAGTATAGTCGGAATGAGTAAAATGTGTCAAAAAGTAAACTTTGGAATAGAATGAAGATTGGAAATTTTGATGTTATAATATTGGATGGGATGACAGATCATGTTGGTTTCGAAATTTGGTTGCGTTTGTTAGAATGCTGGAAATTACTAAAGCTGGTTGGATTGGTTGATTAATATTGAGCTGTGTAAATTGATGGTAGTGCCTTGAGACAGTTGGGATAATTTTATTGATCGGATCAGAATTGAGGATAAGTGTAACGACGAAATGGGATGGTGCATGTGGCCGAGATCGGCGAGAGCGAATGTGATTAGGAATGACCCTCGGGATTAATGTTGCTGGAATATAAGAGTTACTTATGCGAGAGGATAATATGTTGGCTTGATCAATACAAGAAAATGTTGGAGTACAGCGAGAAATGTTACTAAGAGTGGAAGATGGTACAATTTGATAGATGAATCACGATCGAGAAAGTTATGAGTTGTAAACAAAGTGTATGGATACGAATGATGACGAGTACAAGATTTGGCCGATGAGTATCGAGGTATCGAAATAAAATGTGGCAATAGGATTCATCAATTTTGGTGGCATGAATGAAAATGAACTTGAAAGGAATACTTGATACAGCTAAGTCTGAATACTTTGGAAAATGTTGGGATCGATTGTGGAAAATTTATCGGGTTGGAATTGGCGACATCTATTGTCTTATTAGTTGGTTGGAATATTGAATAAACAAGTGGGATTATACGAGATGCTCGAAGAGAATTACTGATGTTCGGAAAAAAGAAGGTACACCGTAGCTCGTTCGTTTTCTCTATCACTGAACTTGGCTGAAGTGCATGTATTTCGGGGATGCCTAAAATATGTGTATGATTCCAACTAAGTGATATGCTGAATTCAAACGAAACCACGGAGAGGATTATCATGTGCTAAGGATTTGTACGAGTGTCGGAGGAAAGATCAAAGATGGTAAACTATTTTGAATCAATTGGGATGCTATAACGAGACGGTATATTAATTGAAATCAATCGAGAGATTGCGGAGTAATATTAAATAGTGCAAGTCGATCATTGAGAAGTTTCATAAAAAGTCGGTTGAAGTTTTGGGGATGAGTTTTGTTTTAAGTTTCGAGGACGAAACTTTTTCTGAGTGGTATATATTGTAGTGCCCCGACCCGCAAGATGCCTTATGATGGATGGTTGGTTCAATGTAGCCTTGTTGGACTTAGAATATGCAAGGGATCGCTTGGAAGGCTATGCGATCATGGCGGAAATCGTCCTATGAATGTGAGTAGTGTTGAACCCTTCAAAGATCCTTTAGCTTCACGCTTAAAATAAGGATAGTATGCTATGTTTCTTATTGAGTTGTTCAATAACACCTTGCATGGAATTCGAAAAGATAATAAAAGATAAATAATCACCTGAACGTAAGCTGTATTGCTAGATGAATTGTATGCTTGTACATTGTCGTAATGAATTGCATAACAGGTGAAGGCAAAGTCCCAAATACTTGGACAGTGAGTATTCTTGATTTACATTCGAATGAATATTTGATAAACAAATGCTAAGTCCCAGGAATTGGGCGGTGAGTACACTGAGTTTGGTTGGAAAGATGTATGGTATCAAAGATATGGCAAAAAGGATTGGGTAACAATATTCTATTATCCTGTCGCCGATGTAGAATGTTGATTACACCAAGATCCTGGAAAGAAGACAAGATGGCAATATGAATGAGAACGGTGGCTGAATTACTTAGTTTTCCTTATCATGCATTATATGTTTTCTTCTTAGATAAGTTGCATATAGTTGCATGGTCATGGACAACTTATCGACAAGGTAGTTTTTCGAACGGTATTCCTGGGCCATGGAACCCGGTTCGTCCTGGGGGAACCAATGCTGAAGTAGTAGCAGTGCTGAAGTAGTAGCACGGTATACAGGACTTGCAGTGGGGCTAGCTACCTGCACTGGCAAGGGCGCTGTATACATGTAAGTCGGTCCAAGATGGCGTATCGCCAGTGACCTTCATATAGATAGGTCTAGTGCTAATGATGTCTTATGCAGGCAAAGTAAGTTATTACTCAAATACAGGAAAGGAGATCGGCTGTTGGTAAGAATCACCTGAACGGTAATATTTATATTAAATCAAGATATTGTTCCTAACAATGTCTTGTGCAGGCAGAGTAAGTATATAAACGTACAGGGATGGCTACACGACCGTGGGTAAGAATCACCAAAGGGTGATAACTGCATGCTTTAAATTATGTTGGCTATGAGATCTGCATGCTTTATTTCTTGTCGGCTATAACATGAAATTGACCCTAAGGCAATGAGAAAGACCACTGTTAATAATGTGCTATAACATGATTACTTAGTGTTGTCTTCTTAGGTGAGTTGGGCCAGCACCGCTCGCCAGTACATTGATGATGTACTGACCCACGTTGTGGATAATATTACAGGTGTTTGCTTATGGAGAAAATCCTTTGATCAGTGCTTGGCATCGATGAATCGGATGGGTGTGCAGAAGATCTTCTTTCAAGACGATGTCTTCTGCTATACGAGACATAATGTATAGAATAGTGTAATTCAGTTGTACCAGTAAGATTGTAGCCATATTGGCAAGTTCAATGTAAATAAGTTGGTATATTCAGTTCTAGCCTAATGGGCAAGTGTATACACTCAGTTGGCTATTCAAAAGTCTTGTAATCAGTTGTAAACTCTGTATTCCGCTGCAAGTCTTGTAATCCATTATGATTATCAATAAAGAGATACATTTCTTCATATCTTGTGTGACTTCAATTTATCTGCTTGGTTTTGCTGCGTTGTTGATGTTTTCTAAGAAATACCAGGAACTGTAATGGTTTTGCCTTGTACAAGTACAATTTAGACTTGTACGACATCACGTCCAGTGGCTAGTTTTCGATCCTCCGGGATCGGGGCGTGATAATCCGCGCGTATGTCTTTGGAATTGAGTCGAGTCGAAGGTGTATACAAGTTAGAACATGATGCTTGGGGCCTAAGATGTGGCTTCAACATAGGCGACATGCTTGGCACAGGGGTGTGGCATCGAGTCGTAAGTCTTGGCATATAAGTTGCATTTGTTGGATCTAAGTTGTCTGGAGTTTAAGTCAGGAACCGCCGCAAGACAAAGTCGGTCGACACAAGTTCAGATGTCTTGATTGGGTCAGTTGGTGATAAAAATAGCAAGGGCCGCGAGGAGGCGATATGATTGAGTCTCATCTGAGTTGCGAGGCACGGCCTCAGCAAGAGTTTGTAGCACGGTCACACGGAAATATAGTCTATCGGATAGTTGCGTCTCTGATTTTGGGCCGAAAGGCAAACACGACTTGATAGGTTAACGTTGTTGGCACGAGAAGGGTCTAGAGGCAAGGTATGGGCTAACATTTTTGTTGCAAGCACGGGATGGTATTGAGACACGAAATAGGCCAAGACGTTTGTCCTAAAACTGATCCTAAGGCAAGAGTGGAAAAACAATCGTAAAGGGGCTATGTTGCACAAAGTAAATTAAACGTGTTGGTTTTGTATGGGTGGGCGAGGAGCTCATTCCACCAGTACCGTTGAGTACTGACACCCACATAGTTTTTATATGCAGGCACAGATAGAAGCTCGTGGTGCGGAGCTCGCTTGGATGCGTCCAGGCACGTAGTTCCTTAGCGATTCGAAGCATGCGGCCGCATGGAGTCAAGACTTATACGGGACATAATGTATAGACGTTGCCTTCTGAAGCATCCGCTGGCTCAAGACTTGTATTTGACAGATGAAAGAGAGCTGAGTGACTTGTAATGTGAGCTTGAGTGAGCTTGAGAGACTTGTAATCTTGGCCTTGTGCCCCATTGTAACCTTTGTTTCAATATAATAAAAGAGTGTTTTGCAATGAATTGTGTTTTGCTTTAAATTTTGCTGCTATTATTCAATGTCTCTGCTTGGGACTTCTGTGCGACGACTCCGTCGCAGCCACTGAAATCGGCCGTTATGGAACCTGTCTTGTACGAGCGCAACCTAGGCTCGTACGACATCATACCTTAGCGAGGACGATCGCTCCTACGGGAGCGGGGCATGACACGCTCGATCCTTTGAGTAGACGAGAATGTCGTCGATGAAGACTACTACGAATTTGTCAACGAACGGATGGAACACCCGATTCATTAGATCCATGAAGACGACAGGGGCATTGGTCAGACCGAACGGCATTACCAAGAACTCGTAGTGGCCATAACGAGTGCGGAAGGCAGACTTTGGCACGTCATCTGGCTTGACTTTGAGTTGGTGATAATCCGATCGCAGATCAATCTTCGAAAACACCGTTGCACCTTAGAGCTGGTCGAACAAGTCGTCGATACGGGGCAAGGGGTATTTGTTCCGGTCGGTGGCATTATTCAATTCTTGATAGTCGATGCAGAGCCGTATCGATCCATCCTTCTTTTTCACAAATAGTACGGGTGCACCCCACGGCGAGACACTCGGACAGATGAACCCTTTGTCAAGTAATTCCTGTAGTTGTGCCTTCAATTCTTTCAACTCTGCAGGAGCCATTCTGTACGGAGCTTTCAAGATCGGCCGGGTGTCAGGGAATTTGTCGATTGTGAACTCTATCTCTCGATCAGGCGGCATGCCGGGTAGCTCGTCCGGGAACACGTCTGGGAATTCTGCCACAACGTCGGTCTGACCCGCATTTGCACCATCCTGTCTCATGTTGTGAACGAATGCCAAGTAGCCTTCGTATCCAGAATGCAGCAGCTTCCAAGCCAAAATTGACGAGATCACCATGCAGGTCGGCGATGCTTCACTACACGAATAGTAGAATTCGGGCACTCCAGGTATGCGGAAGGTGACATTCTTTCCTGCGCAGTCGATGGTAGCGTTGCAAGGACCGAGCCAATCCATGCCCAGTATGATGTCGAAGTCCTTCATATCTAGAACTATCGCATCAAAACTGATCTTTTGACCTGTAATACATATGGTTCCTCCCCCGCAGGCTAAATTTGTGAGTAGTGGCACGTCCGAAGGCATCCTTACGCTAAGATCGAGGTCTAACGATGTTATAGGAAATTTGTGTTCGGCGGCGAAGTCCGCCGATATAAAAGTATACGAAGCTAGCGCCTGAATCAAATAATACACGAGCAGGTATGTTATTGAAATCAATATACCTATCACAACAGTGTCGGAAGCGAATGCCTCATCTCGAGTCAGGGCGAAGATGCGCCCTTGGGCATTAGGACGCCGGTCTTGGTTGTTAGGTTGAGCGGGCTGAGGAGGTCGAGGCGCCTGTCCTCGGTTCTCTTGACGGTGTTGTTGTGGCGGGGCGTTACGATTCTATTTTTGGGGGCAATCTCGTGCTTGGTGGCCCCTTGCTCCGCAGTTCAAGCATCCTCTGTCGAGAATATGACAGTCGTTGGCATGGTGACCGAAGTTTTGACATTTGGCACAAGGAAACGGTGGGGTTCGTCCCTTGTTGCCGCCATGGTTTGGATGCTTTGATGCGTAGTTGTTGTCTCCCGTATAGCTAGGACGTTTGTGATTGGAGTGGCGCACAACGTCGGCAGCAACGGAAGGGTATTCACTCTCAAGGCGGAGAGCGTGATTTAGAGTCTCGCCCGTGGTCTTGTACTCTGGGACCCCAACATGTGCACCGATAGAGCGTCGCAGACCCACTTCGAACCGTCGCACACGGCACTCCTCTGTAGGAAGAAACGTACCAGCAAATTTTGATAACTTGTTGAATTCTGCGGCATACTGTTCCACTGTCCGGTTCTCTTGCCTCAACTGCATGAACTCATTTTCCTTCGCTTGACAAACGGCTGACGGAAGGTACTCGACTTCAAAAGCTTTACGGAACGTGGCCCAAAAGATCGGCACTATGTTGTTGTCGCGTCAGATCGCTCGCTTGTGCACGGCCCACCAGTCGTGCGCGTTCAACCATAGTTGAAGTTGTGCGCAGGCGACTTGCTTTGATTCTTCAATGTCGAGGAGCTCGAAGTGATCTTCCAGCTCTTCCAACCAATTGATTGCCATAGAAGGGCCTTCGGTGCCGCTGAAGGAAGTGCGGCACGCTTTCTTGAATTCTGACACTTCAAAGTTGTACTTTTTTGGTGCCGTCGGTTGACGCTCGGGCTCCTCCGTGTCGACTTCAATGGGTTGGATCGTCAGCACGGTGAAAGTAGGTGCGGTGACGGTAGGCACAGTCGCATAATTTTTGTTGGCCATAATTGTCTGGACGATCTGCTGTAGAGTATCCAGCTGCTTTTGTTGAAGTTTAGCTTGTACGTCGAAGCGAGCTTCGAACTGGGCCTATCGTGCCTCTCTCTGCTGATGTCGGTTCTCGGACTGGTTCCGCTGTGCCTCCATCATGCGCAGCATCCTTTCGATGGTATTGTTAGAAGGTCCGGCCTACGAACGACGCGAACTACTAGAGCCGCTAGAAGCGCTCTGCTCTTGCTCGGCCATGGGTTCTGGCACTTCTGCAATACGAAGGCAAATGCATCAGTCACAAATTATTACGGACTCATTGTATGGAACAACTTATCTCATCGATGCGAGGTCAAAGGTTTGAAACTCTAGACGCGAGGCTAAAGGATGTAAAGCCGTGCTCTGATACCATTATGTCATGTCCCGATTCCGTAGAATCGATAGTCGTCCTCCGGGCGTGATGTCGTGCGAACCTAAGTTGCGATCACACAAGGCGCAGTCATAAGGTTATCCGAAACACAACATCAAGTTAGAGTACGCAGAGAAATTGATTGACACATTTGAAATAGAAGTAGACTTTTTATTAATAATAAAACTTTATTTACTTTGACCCCATTACAATCATTGCCGCGCGGGCTACAATATGACTCAACTTACAAAACGAATGCTGATGAGATAGTCGTTCTATACATTACATCCCTTTTTACAAGCAAAATAGTTATACTTTTTACCTGCGATCAAGGGAAGCCGAGTCATCATTTCTTTCTTTTGTACTGAGTGCGGAGTCTTCAAAAGGATTCAGAAACAAGCCTTCAACACACGGACTAGGCTTCAAAAGTGTTCACGCCGCCTTGAGCTTTAAGTGGCACGCCCTTCGTTGTTCGGGGTACCTGCGTGGAGAGCGAGGATCAGTACATTACACTTTGTACTGGTGCGTGGCTATTTAAGTTTCAAGCTCTCATTTGGTTGAAGAGTTTATATGACTTAGTTTATGAATGTTTCTAACCATCCTAATGGATTTTGAACAAGCATATGACAAGCATAATGTAAAAATACGTTGGAACTTACCCACGGCGGACCGTGCCGCGTCTTATGAAACTTACCATGTTCTTCCCTGTCAATTGTTATCATTTACATACCAAGTGCAATATGACGTGTGTTTGGTCACTGACATCACAAGCCATCCTAGACTATAGCTTTGTTAGCCGGAGCCCTTGCAGCGCAAGTAGCGAGCCCGCTGCAAGTCCCCGCTTAACCCGTGCTATCATCCAGCACAGCTATACCGTGTTTCCTCCTAGGCCGAGTCGGTCCCGTGGCCCCGGGTTATCGCTCGAGGAAACTCTCTCCTTGTCGACAAGTTGTCCAATGACCGAGTTAAGACATTATTTAGTTATTAAGGTATAGCCTACGTTCTCTTTAAAAACTTGATCATTTTACCGTGCCCGTGCATTCATTCTTTTATTCGCAACAACACTATCGATTTACCTAAGAAGGGGTCGAGAAGAGAAGGGTCAGCCACTCACCTTGAGTTTACTTCAGGCGAGAGAATTTGTTGGTCGTGCTAGACGTCGCCTACACAATTACCTGAAATTGCACAAGCAACCGATTAGAACCCTGCATTATTCAAGAAGTTCGATAGGAAATGCGAGTTCGAAATGCAAGCCATGGAAACCATCGTAAACATTCACGAAAATGCATTCAGAAAACAAAGCCAAAACCAACGCAAGCGGCGTAAAAAAGTAGAGCAAAGGGAGGTCTCTCCCGACTCAGCCGCAGAGTCAATCCTTGAGGCGCAACCCGCTGAATATGGGACTTGGTTCCGAAGAAGCTATTCCATAACGGGGAATGGATCTTAATTCAACCGTTTCCGTTAAATCGACTCGATCGATCCCGACCTATCGGTCCTGACCGAATCGATAGCAACAGTGTTCCTTTCTCGCGCACCCCGTAGACGGAGGACGGGGCACAATGTAGGGACGGGTGTCACGACCCGTTACCCAAATTGTTGGGTCGGGCCGAGTCATGTCCAGCCTGCGTTTAGGATAAAACGCAGTAAGCTGTTCTAGAGATAACAAGATAAGACTAAATGTGCTAACAGTTCTATAAGTGAATAAAAGTCATAAATGCTCCAAACACAAAAGTTGTCTCATATAGAAATAAGTCCAAAGTACAAGTCTGAAATGTAAAACTGGATACATGCCAAGTTACAAAATACGTAGTCTAATACATGACTACTCTAAATATCCCAAGCAACTACGCAAACTAGACGAGTTTCCCCGCAGGAACATCCTCGTAAAGCAAAGCCGAGTCCTCGGCAGTATCTCCATAATATGAGTCACAGAGCAACTCCTCCTCAGTAAGTATACCTACAACGTTATCCTGTCAGGACGGGAGCAAGTACTGATTCTAGCAAACTAAATATACGAAGCATGAACAAGAATGTAATAAACTGGAATGATGGCATATCATGGTTTAATTGGTTCTTTTAGAAATGACAGCATATAGTTTAAAAGTTTAAAACCGTAGTATGTACGTGAATCGGTCAATAGGTGAATAGGATGTACAACGGTACATATTAAGTTTTTCTGGCATGCACATACGTGCACGAACGGCATCGGTGTATATCCATACACAAACGCGAGATCAGAACCTACGGCAAAGTTACATATAGAATGTTACCGTGCGCGGTAAATACATACGGAGAAGGGGGTCATGTTCACGTACACTATTAGCAGTTTTCCCTTAACTCGTTATTTTAAGCATGTGAGAGATATGAGATACTGTCCTAAACATGGTAGAGACTGAAAGTAATACAACATGTAAAGTTTTAACTTGCTACCCCAAGGATCAGCATTTAACATGGTTGGTAAATCGCAGTTTATTGTTATAGCAGTATGTAAAATTTGTAGAAAGTACTTGCCTCTAGCAAAGCAAGCTGCGATAAAAGTGCTATAGATGCCTGGTAACACGTCACTGTAGAAATAAATACATAAACTTAGTTTTTATACTAAGCTAAAACACTAAGACACTAATTGGTGCAACACGACTTGTGACTGGGCACCTAGCCAAAATGATGACTTTAGCATAGGAGACCAATGTGGGGTGACACACTACTATAACTAACTTTCTAGGATCTTTACACTAGTGAGGGATGAGGTTCAACACGGCTATAACTCAAAATAACACAAAAAGTTGCAAGTCGTAATTATTCAATAAATAAATCAAATGAACATTGTGTTCCAACAATTTTGAGATAGACAAAAAGCTTAATTTTACATAAAATAAAGTACCAAAATGATCTTTGTTAATTATAGAAATTTATTATAATTTTTTTGGAATTTATTAGCCAGTACGTATATTTTATAAAAATCAGTTTTCCTAAGTACAAAGAAAATGAGTTCTGGTTTCATATGCCAAGATAGTGGCAAAACTATAAATTAAATACTGTAAAAATTATACTAAATTAGCTAAATTAACATAGTATCTAAATACTATTTTTCCAAAATTTTAACAGCAATTTAAGTATTTTTAGAAATTCAAAAATAGCATTGTACACAATCGAAATTAAATAATTAATTATCTGCGTATTTTTGTCCATGTACATAGTTTGAACCAAAGTTCAAATACAGGACCCAAGGCCATGAATCAAGTCCAATATGACTTGTACAGGTCTTGAATGTATGAAAACACATTTGGGCCCAAAAACCCATGCTAGGCTTGGACACCAAATGGTTGCAGAAATTAAAATACACAAAAAAATACAAAGAGATAAAATATACATAATAAATATTAATATTTTAATAGGGTAAAATTATACATAGTGGTCATATAAATATGACAAGTATATTTACATATATTAAAAATATACATATGTATAATATTACGTAAATTACTTAGGCTAAATAGTTATGTATACATACATATACATATATAACATATATGTATATATATAGAAAATACATATATATACATAAAGGAATAAATATATAATATATACATATAAACATAATATATATATATATGTATAAAACAGTAAATATAATATATAATAATATACATATACATAAAGAAATACATATACATATATACACACACACACATATATATATATATATATATATATATATATATATATATATATATATATATATATATATATATATATATATATATATATATATATATATATATATATATATATATATATACATTATATAAATAAATAAATAAAAAATATACATTATATAAATAAATAAATAAAAAATATACATTATATAAATAAGAATACTAAATATAATATACATATACACAAATATAAATACTGTATATATATACTTATAGAACAGTATATAATAATACATAAATACATATATATATATATATATATATATATATATATATATATATATATATATATATATATATATATATATATATATATATATATATATAAAAATATATATATATATATATATATATATAATAATAATAATAATAAAACAAAAAGAAAAACAAAAGAAAAAGAAAAAGGAAAAGAAACAACGGCACAAAGGGGGGGCTCGAACTCGGCCCTATGGGTCGGGTTTCTGAGTCGGGTCGGGCTGGCCAGGGGGTCAGCCCGTTCGTTGTGTTAGGGTTAGGATTTAGATTTTATATAGTTAGGTTTTAAGTTAAATAACAGTAACCCGAAAAATCACTCTGTGTCTTGACAGTTTGGGACACAGAGTCTACGTGTCCGTGCTATGCACGACACGCACAGGCCCTAAAATACGTGTCCGAGCCATGCGTTGGGTTCGTTGTGTGTTGGCGAGTCCCACAAGTGAAAATGAGATACCATATGACACGAAAACAAACTGACACGTACGTGTCCGACTTCACAGGGGGGGTTTCGAGAGCTGTGGACGGCGGAGGAAGCGTCGGCGAGGCGGCGCTTGGGCGACGATCGTCTCGTCTCAGCGTGGCGAGTCAGTCGATGGTGGTTAGGGGCTTTGACGGTCGTCGTAGGGGCTGGACGAAGGTTCGCCGGAGTTAGGGTTAGGGTTAGGCTGTCGGGGAAGAAAGGGGGTGGCTGGGTGGTCGTGGGGTTGTTCTAGGGTTAGGGTTTAGTCTAGGGCTTCATTTATAGGGAAGGGAAGTCGGTTGTGGGCGGTGAGCTGGCCGAAAATGGCGGAGAACAGCGAGTCGGCGGTCGTCGGGCAGTCGGGGGGCAGCCTGGTCGTCAGGGGTGGGTAGATTAGGAATTACAAAAAACCCCCTAGAGTTTAGGTTATAACACAAAGGTCCCTAACAGACTAAATGCAAATATAAAATTTATATTCCACATTTAAAAACAATTGATTAATTACAAAATGCTATTGTAACAATTTAATAAATTACATAACTATATTAAAACAATTCTAAAAATTACAAACAAATATTAAAATATTTAAATTAATTACAAAATAATATTTTTGTATTTAAAACTCATTTAAAAATTATTTAAAAATTCTGGAAAAATTCTTAAAAATCCTAATAAATATTTTAAGGCTAAATATAACATTAATAATTAATTAACACTAATTAAATAAATTTTTGAAAAATAGGGGCTCACAAGTCTTTCCTCCTTGAAAAATTTCGTCCTCGAAATTCACAAGGATTGAAGACCCTACAATTTTCTAACATAGCAAGCAATGCAACAAATGACTAAGGCTACGATCAAAACTAACCTTCCGAAATCTGCTCCGGCTTCTGCTCAAGAGCTAGACTATAAGCCTTCCCCTGAGGTCCCTTGTCTACTGGGCAGTCCCGAAGTTGATGGATGGCAGACCCACATGCTAAACACTGCCCCAACCTCTTCCTACAAACGAAAGCGTCGTGGCCTACCCTCTTGCAGAATGCACAAAAACCTCCCAGCGGCTGCTATCGGGGTCCCGGGGCTCTAACTGGCGGGGTCGGGTGATATGATGTGGGGGACGGTAAGTCTGCTGGGGCGGCGTCGGTGCTCTCGGCTGGAAAGCCTGACGCTTGGACGGTCCCTCGGGGTGTATAGAAGCCGGCCTCTTGCACGATAGAAGATGCCCCTCAATGCTCCGGGCCAACTCTAGGCTCTGGTAGTAGTCAGTCGTACCGTTTGCCACTATAAGAATGCCAATGTCTGGAACTAGACCATGGCAAAACCTACTGGTCATCTCCTCTGGGTCTGCAACCAGACTAGGAGCGAAACGGCTCAAGCGACTAAACTCTGCCGCATACTCATCAACAGAACGGTTCCCCTGCTGGATGTTCTGGAATCGTAGCCCTATGGCTACTCTAGCAGTGGTCGAGAAATTTTTTTCTTGAACTGGGTCTTGAACTGATCCCAAGCGGCCCTCCCTCTCGCAAACAACGGCTCATTTCGGAACCAGACTCCTGCCAAGTCTATCAGCAGAAATCCTGCTGCCTCGACCTGGAGGTCACCCGGCATCCTAACTCCAAGGAGCTTCCTCTCTACCGAGTCTAGCCAGCTATCTGCTACTACTATGCCCTCAGTCCCTGAGAACTCCTTGGGGTTCAGACCCATGAAGTCCTTGATCGTCCCAGCTCTCTGCCGTGGCTCTACAGGTGGTGGGATCACGGTACGTTCCACAGAACATTCCATGCTCTGGCGGAATAGGGTAGTCTGCTCCTGATGGGTTGTTAGGAACCCCTGGATCATAGTGGGCAGTTGGTTCCCGTCGAGTGTGACGGAAGCCTGGGTAGGTATAGTGATAGGGGTGGTGGAAGTATTGGGTCCTGCTGGGACTGTGATGTGGAAGGTGGTGGAGGTATCTGGGTTTGTGGATCTGTGGAGTGGAAGAATGTGGTAGGTGGAGATGGAGGTGTATCAGTCAACTGGTCAGCTGACTGGATATGGAGTGCGCCATTCTCAGGGGTGACGTATTGGGATGAACAAGTAAGCACCATCTAATTACAATAAAAATGACTTATAAGGACTTGTTTAAAGTAAGCAATCATAGACAAGAAAATCTAATTATAATAGCAAGCATGTGATGTATTTTCTATGTTGCAATCCTAATATTCCTCTAGGTGTTCTAAGCGTCATTCCTAATGTTGTCTAATTACCTTAAGTTCCTAATTGCAGGCATGCTTGGTACAATAACGTAACCAAACAATTTAGTCAGGACCTGCATGGGCCACCACTAAAAACATGTCACGACCCGTTACCCAAATTGTTGGGCCGGGCCGAGTCATGTCCAGCCTGCGTTTGGGATAAAACGCAGTAAGCTGTTCTAGAGATAACAAGATAAGACTAAATGTGCTAATAGTTCTATAAGTGAATAAAAGTCATAAATGCTCCAAACACAAAAGTCGTCTCATATAGAAATAAGTCCAAAGTACAAGTCTAAAATGTAAAACTGGATACATGTCCAGTTATAAAATACGTAGTCTAATACATGACTACTCTAAATATCCCATGCAACTACGTAAACTAGACGAGTTTCCCCGCAGGAACATCCTCGTAAAGCAAAGTCGGGTCCTCGGCAGTATCTCCATAATATGAGTCACAGAGCAACTCCTCCTCAGTAAGTATACCTACAACGTTATCCTGTCAGGACGGGAGCAAGTACTGATTCTAGCAAACTAAATATATGAAGCATGAACGGGAATGTAATAAACTGGAATCATGGCATATCATAGTTTAATTGGTTCTTTTAGAAATGACAGCATATAGTTTAAAAGTTTAAAATCGTAGTATGTACGTGAATCGATCAATAGGTGAATAGGATGTACAGCGGTACATATTAAGTTTTTCTGGCATGCACATACGTGCACGAACGGCATCGGTGTATATCCATACACAACGCGAGATCAGAACCTACGGCAAAGTTACATATAGAATGTTACCGTGTGCGGTAAATACATACGGAGAAGGGGGTCATGTTCACGTACACTACTAGCAGTTTTCCTTTAACCCGTTATTTTAAGCATGTGAGAGATATGAGATACTGTCCTAAACATGGTAGAGACTGAAAGTAATACAACATGCAAAGTTTTAACTTGCTACCCCAAGGATCAGCATTTAACATGGTTGGTAAATCGCAGTTTATTGTTATAGCAGTATGTAAAGTTTGTAGAAAGTACTTGCCTCTAGCAAAGCAAGCTGCGATAAAAGTGCTATAGATGCCTGGTAACTCGTCACTGTAAAAATAAATACATAAACTTAGTTTTTACACTAAGCTAAAATACTAAGACACTAATTGGTGCAACACGACTTGTGACTGGACACCTAGCCAAAATGATGACTTTAGCATAGGAGACCAATATGGGGTGGCACACTACTATAACTAACTTTCTAGGGTCTTTACACTAGTGAGGGATGAGGTTCAACACGGCTATAACTCAAAATAACACAAAAAGTTGCAAGTTGTAATTATTTAATAAATAAATCAAATAAACATTGTGTTCCAACAATTTTGAGATAGACAAAAAGCTTAATTTTACATAAAATAAAGTACCAAAATGATCTTTGTTAATTATAGAAATTTATTATAATTTTTCTGGAATTTATTAGCCAGTACGTATATTTTATAAAAATCAGTTTTCCTAAGTACACAAAAAATGAGTTCTGGTTTCATATGCCAAGATAGTGGTAAAACTATAAATTAAATACTGTAAAAATTATAATAAATTAGCTAAATTAACATAGTATCTAAATACTATTTTTCCAGAATTTTAACAGTAATTTAAGTATTTTTAGAAATTCAAAAACAGCATTGTACACAATCGAAATTAAATAATTAATTATCTGCGTATTTTTGTCCATGTACATAGTTTGAACCAAAGTTCAAATACAGGACCCAAGGCCATGAATCAAGTCCAATATGACTTGTACAGGTCTTGAATGTGTGAAAACATATTTGGACCCAAAAACCCATGCTAGACTTGGACACCAAATGGTTGCAGAAATTAAATACACAAAAAAATACAAAGAGATAAAATATACATAATAAATATTAATATTTTAATAGGGTAAAATTATACAAAGTGGTCATATAAATATGACAAGTATATTTACATATATTAAAAATATACATATGTATAATATTACGTAAATTACTTAGGCTAAATAGTTATGTATACATACATATACATATATAACATATATGTATATATATAGAAAATACATATATATACATAAAGGAATAAATATATAATATATACATATAAACATAATATATATATATATATATATATATATATATATATATATATATATATATATATATATATATATATATATATATGTATAAAATAGTAAATATAATATATAATAATATACATATACATAAAGAAATACATATACATATATACATATATATATATATATATATATATATATATATATATATATATATATATATATATATATATATATATATTTCATATATATATATATATATATATATATATATATATATATATATATATATATATATATATATATATGTATTTATGTATTATTATATACTGTTATATAAGTATATATACAGTATTTATATTTGTGTATACTGTATATATATACTAAATATAATATCATATACACAAATATAAATACTGTATATATATACTTATATAACAGTATATAATAATACATAAATACATATATATATATATATATATATATATATATATATATATATATATATATATATATATATATACATATATATATAAATAATAAAACAAAAAGAAAAACAAAAGAAAAAGAAAAAGGAAAAGAAACAACAGCACAAGGGGGGCTCGAACTCGGCCCTATGGGTCGAATTTCTGAGTCGGGTCGGGCTGGCCAGGGGGTCAGCCCGTTCGTTGTGTTAGGGTTAGGATTTAGATTTTACTTAGTTAGGTTTTAAGTTAAATAACAATAACCCGAAAAATCACTCTGTGTCCTGACAGTTTGGGACACAGAGTCTACGTGTCCGTGCTATGCACGACACGCACAGGCCCTAAAATACGTGTCCGAGCCATGCGTTGGGTTCGTTGTGTGTTGGCGAGTCCCACAAGTGAAAACGAGACACCATATGACACAAAAACAAACTGACACGTACGTGTCCGACTTCACGGGGGGGTTTCGAGAGCTGTGGACGGCGGAGGAAGCGTCGGCGAGGCGGCGCTTGGGCGGCGATCATCTCGTCTCAGCGTGGCGAGTCAGTCGATGGTGGTTGGGGGCGTTGACGGTCGTCGTAGGGGCTGGACGAAGGTTCGCCGGAGTTAGGGTTAGGGTTAGGCTGTCGGGGAAGAAAGAGGGGTGGCTGGGTGGTCGTGGGGTTGTTCTAGGGTTAGGGTTTAGTCTAGGGCTTCATTTATAGGGAAGGGAAGTCGGTTGTGGGCAGTGAGCTGGCCGAAAATGGCGGAAAAAAGCGAGTCGACGGTCGTCGGGCAGTCGGGAGGCAGCCTGGTCGTCGGGGGTGGATAGATTAGGAATTACAAAAAACTCCCTAGAGTTTAGGTTATTACACAAAGGTCCCTAACAGACTAAATGCAAATATAAAATTTGCATTCCACATTTAAAAACAATTGATTAATTATAAAATGCTATTGTAACAATTTAATAAATTACATAACTATATTAAAACAATTCTAAAAATTACAAACAGATATTAAAATATTTAAATTAATTGCAAAATGATATTTTTGTATTTAAAACTCATTTAAAAATCATTTAAAAATTCTAGAAAAATTCCTAAAAATCCTAATAAATATTTTAAGGCTAAATATGACATTAATAATTAATTAACACTAATTATAATAATTTTTTGAAAAACAGGGGCTCACGACGGGGCACTACAAGAATAGTACACTTCGTGCCCTGAAGTTAGAATAACTCATCGTACCAGCATTCTGCACCCTAACACAACCGTATAGGTCACAAACAACCAAGCGACGCGAAGTGACAACATCATCATCCTCATTATTGTAGTTGTTTGTCGTGAAAAATTTGTTCTTCTTAGCAACTAAAATACACAAGTCCCTGAAAAGATCATGGATTCGGAAATTACGGATCCTTCCGTTAGTCCGACTTCTCTCGACTACTTGAATCATGCACCTCTGAGTAAGCTCATCCAAGTACCCCATTGCAGTCTCTTCCATTGCTACGAAACCCTCTCCTATCCATAGTCAGACCAACTCTGATGCTTTGATCACGAAATCCTCAGGCCAAGAGCCTAAATACAGGAAGCATGATTTTAACCGGTGGTCCGGTAAGTCGTCGTAGCTCAAGGCTAGTATCTCCAAACATCCCTTTCAGACACACTGCTTGAATCCCAGTTTAAGCTATCAGCCATATCTTTCCAAACATTGAAGGTTGGCTCCTTCACTGAAAGTAGACCTAATACAACCAGCTCGAGAGGTAATCCACCACATTTCCTTACTAGCTCATCTGCCGCTTCCTCAAGCTCATCTGGACAACTTGGCTCTGCGTCCTGATGTGTGGGAAATGCCTTCCTTAATAAGAGCTCCCTACTCTGCTCGTAGCTTAAATACGACAGCTCAACTAGCAAAATCATGGGGTCGACGGATTTTGCAACATCCATAAAGCGTGTCGTAAACATCACTTGGCTATCGTTCCTTGCATTTGGGAAAGCATATTTTACTTGTAACCATACATCTGTGTCTCAGATGTCATCCATGACTATCAAGTATTTCTTCCCTTTCAACAAGTTGTACAGATTGAATACTAAGTCATCAACCAAATCAATATTTTTTTGAGCATGATTGACCTTTCTATTAATGTACCTCAAAAGCTCCGTGGTATTGTACTCTTGAGAGACGGTGATCCAAGCACACGTATTAAAGTTTGATTTGATCTTGTTGTAAACTTTGGAGGCAAGAGTGGTCTAGTACGGAATGCCTTTCTATATTGGTAACAACGGAAAGTACGCAACGCCTTTCCATATTGGTATCTAGTAAGTGAGCAATGATTACTTTCTTGGGCTAATTATAAGGGCACAGCTCCTTTTGATCGGGGCTAGCCAGGATTAGGGCTAGCCAGGTTTTGAGGAAATTTTACTCGGGCTATCAAAATTTTCCATTCAGGGGGCTGTCCAAACCCCAAAGCCCCCCCAAACCCCAAAAATCACTCTCATTTCAAATTTTCACTCTCTCTCTTCACAAACCCTATTTTTCCTCCTCCTCTTCTTCTTCTTCTTCTCAACCATTTCCCACTCCTGAAGGTACATTTTTTTGGATCCTCATCTCCACCATTTCCCAACCTTCTTCACCATTTTCCAACGATCTCTCCCTACGATGGCACGCAAACGTTCCTCTCAATCAAGGTAAGAACCCTAATACTTAAAGTTGTCAATTTCTCCCCAAAATCCTATTAATGTAGTTCAAAAAACCCAAGTATACATTGTAATGGAATGGTAGTTAAGATGATCACGAATTTGTAATAGAATGATAGTTAGGCATCTCGAGTCGACTACGACTGCCCATGTTTCTGACAGTCCTATGTACTGTTAGGACTGCCAGAAAGAGCGGCAGTCCACTTGTACAGCAAGTATAACACAGGACTGTCGCACTTTGTGGCAGTCCTTTATGTATAAAGGACTGCCATAAAGTGCGACAGTCCTGTGTTATACTTGCTGTACAAGTGGACTGTCGCTCTTTCTGGCAGTCCTATTGTCACGTCCCAGAACCAGAATACTGGACGGAGGCGGACATAGCCAGCTACGCAATCCCAAAGTACGTTAATACTCTGAAATCACGTATAAGCTGTCAAGACATGGGGGTTACTCTACAAGCCATCAGTCAATCCTAAGGTTTAACAATTCTAGGTATCTCAATCACAGGCAATTATACAAAAGCAAAGAGTACGATCATCATACATACAATAGTAAGGCGTCCCAAACCATATATATACAAGAATGATCATGAAGCCAGTACCACAGAACTGATGACTAGCTAGAGTATTAGTCGTACATGATAAGGACTAGCTATAGTCTAGAATACACATATCATGTTTATGCCCGTAGGCTACAATATCAAGAAAAATACCAAAACATGAGCTAAACACGTGCTCGGGGCTAAACGTTACAAGAGGAAAATTTACATATCAGTGGGAGGATGAAGAAGAAATCCACTGAGGCACTCTGGTGCTCCGGCTAGTCACCGTCGAGTAGGTGGTGCGATAGATCCTTCGGGCTCTTCTATTAGAACCTGGCCATGCAAAACCAGTGGGGTCAGACCCCAAATAGCAAGTACCACAAAGGAGGCCGAACTATGAACTTAAAACCAGCAATCATAGGCAATCAACAGGAAGAGAAAGCAATAAGTAAGGGAGGATCGAGATTCGTGCAGTACCAATGCACTTATCCCGAACATAGGAAGACAGTAAGTAAATCATCATTTGACATAAAGTAAACTAGAGAACAGGTTAAATTAATAGAACTGGGCAATATACGAAGAGAGGACGAAGATACTGTTCCGGAAGCCAGGTTACAACCCTTAAACCAAATAAGGACCGGGATTGTAACCCTTCGCCCAAACAGAACTTAATCTCTGATCATTTATTGCTAAAGGTGACAATCATTAAGTGACAGTGAGAGAGTGACAATGATAAAAGTGACAATGAAGAGTACAATATGCTAGAGTGACAATAGAGTACAATCATTATAGTAACAATCTGGAGTGACAATCATTCAATCATTCTGGTACAATCTTGCAATCAATCACTTCTAGACAATACTATACTGGACTAGACTCCATCCAATCAATCACGGCCAATCATTGCCTACGGCTTTCTACATTAACTAACTAGGGTTATCACAATCCTAGTTACTAGCAAGATGCAATGAGATGCTCCAAGTAGTCACAGGCCCTGCAGCTACCCAGGTTATCCAGGCGAACATTATAGTGACAATTTAGAGAGTTCAATCATTACAGTGACAATCAGAGAGAGTACAATACACTAGAGTGACAATAGAGTTCAATAATTAAAGTGACAATAGAGGGTGCCCCACATAACAGTGGGCTGGAAATGTGGCCTACTCGTCGACAGACTACAAGTCCAAACATTTGCGGCCGAAATAACGGGGTCGCCTGTAACTGGGGAACATCTCTTCATGACTAGTGAATTATTCTAGTTATTAGCCTTAATCAATTTCAGTGGGTATCCCTGACCGTGGTACTCAGGGGTCCCAGTCCTAGACATGATACAAGACAAGACTGGTTTATTTGTACAAGCACAATCGTCCACGGTGTCCAGGTCATTCATTCTTGTCGTGTCATGTTAGCCGTCGCAACAACATTTCGAGAAATATCATGTCAGGTTTTTTTGTCAAGAGTGCGCCACGGCGGGCCACTATCATGTCATTATCATTATTACTTATCAAGAGTGTGCCACGACGGGCCACTATCAAGTCATTATCAATTCAAGTTATCATATCAAGTTTACTGGTCAAGAGTGCACCACGACGGGCCACTATCAAGTCATGTCGTGTCAGGTTCAATTATCACTTCTAAACATATTAAATAAATTCTTGATTATCTAGTTCATGACAAAAGACGTAAGGATATAAAATGGGCATAAAAATATACAATAGGGGGTTACAAGACATGGACAAATAATAATAAAATAATAGTACACAGGGCTATAGGAAGCCATACGGCTCAGGCATATGCGGCCAAGAATGATCTCATGCGGCTGGAAGGAGAACAGTCCATGCGGCTGAATAGGGTCAGGCGTATGCAGCTAAAAGAGGAAGGCTTATGCGGCCAGGAATGATCTCATGCGGCTGGAAAGAGAACAGTCCATGCGGGTCGGGATTAAGAACCCATGCGGCTCGGAACAAGAGCAACTCATGCGGATAGCGGAGAAGCTGTGCGTATGCGGCAGGCTACCCATCAGTTATATGCGGCCAGGAAGGGGGGAAAGGGCGCATGCGACTAAGTCATAACATTCATGCGGCTGAGAAGTAGATTCTCATGCAGCTGGGGAATGAACTGAGTTCCATGCGGCTAAATGATCACGAGCATATGCAGCTGGAAAAGGATGAGCGCACATGCGGCTAAGGAATGAGTTCTCATGCGACTGGGTCAAGTAAAGTCCCATGCGGCCAGCGGAAAGAGAGGGCGCATGAGACTAAGTCAGAGCATTCATGCGGCTGGAAGAAACGGGGTCCTCATGCTGCCAGGGAGGGCGCATGCGGCTAAACGGGTAACGTCTCATGTGGCTCAAGAAGTGCAGAGTATATGCGGCTGGGGATTGAGCGAGTTATGCGGCTAGATGAGTTCGGCCCTCATGCGGCTCAAGTACTTCCAGTCATGCGGCTGAAGAGAACACTTGCCGCATGAAATATTCATGCGGTCAAGTCAAGCACAGTTCATCTTCTCCAAAAATTTTGAGAAGAAGAACACCATGAGAGCCAAGTTCTCAAGCTCTATAACTCCATCATCCGGAGCCCAAATCCGAACTTTCATAAGTCAAAATGGGGCAGAACGAAATATTCTATAATATGGAACCATCAATTGACAAAAATATACAAGTTAAACAGATCAAAACCCATGAAAACCGAAATCTCTTCAAAGCTAGATCTACAACAATTGAACCATCAAAATGGAAAACTCCAAGTTCTAAACATGCTTAGAATGTAACGATAAAAAGAATAGAACAAACGAAATCGAAATCGTCCAACATTCGACAAGGTGTACTTGCCTCACTCCAATGGCTAGGGTTTTGGTGGAAGAGAAATGAGTGAGGGTGAATGAGGAGGGAGAGAGAAAAAGTGGCTTATATAACAAGTCCAAGTAATCTCCACCATTCATTCCTCTCCACTAAATCTAAACCATCCACCTCATCTCATGAGAAACCAAACTAACCCAAACCAAACCAAGTCAAAGTGGAACCGAACAAAATAAAACCAAATCCAAGTTAAACCAAGTCATGAAAATCCTACACTTAGGAAAATTTTAAAATATCACTCAAATCGAAAAATACGAAATATGGCTCAAATAAATACGTATCCGTATAAAATACCGATACAGTGAGACAGGTCTCACACCTATGTACTGTTATGACTGCCTGATACTGTGGCAGTCCACTTGTACATCAAGTATAACACAGGACTGTCGTACTTTGTGGCAGTCCTTTATGTATAAAGGACTGCCATAAAGTACGACAGTCCTGTATTATACTTGTTGTACAAGTGGACTGCCACAGTTTCAGACAGTCATAACAGTATAAAGGACTGCCAGAAACATGGGCAGTCCTGCATTGCACGTCTTGTTTGCTGTTTGCTAAGTATTATTCGATTGATATTAAATATTCGTAGTCACGAACCGAATCCGAAGACGAAGAACATTGACGTCGAGGGTGAAAGAAAATGTCCTACCGTATCGGAACGAAAGGCACGTGAAGCTGAGCGGGTTCACAAAAAACCAATAACGATAAGAGAACCGGAGGCACCCTCTCAGACTACAATATGTCGAACCAAACGCGTTGCAAGTAAATCGAAGCAACAGAAGACTCGTCCTGATTCTCCCTCCTCCGATGATGATTTGCCCATTGTTCATAGAGGGGGGACGATGGTTCCGGACCTTCTCACGCGAAGGCCGCTTCTGATAGAGCTGATCGGGAAGTGAGCCCAATCGGTTGCTCACTATTGAAGTCTCTGCCTAACCACATATCTTACCAAATTTGGAAGGATCTGGCAAGTTCATTACCTTAGATGTAAATTGACTTTTAAAAATAATAGTTATATTTTATATTTATATATTTTTTATCTTATTTTATTTTCAGAAAAGCTCGCGTATCTTGCGGGTCATTAACCACGCTAAGATGTGCAGTACATGGGATTTTGACAATTTGAAACAAGGTATGAAGGCCAAAATCATCCTCACTGGGTTGCAACATATTGCGAAACACTCGTATAAGATCTTGGATCACGCACTGATCTCTGCGTTTGTGGAGCGGTGGTATCCCGAAACAAACAGTTTTCATTTCTCATCTGGGGAGTTGACGATCACCCTCGACGAAGTCCACCACATTTTGGGACTTAGAGTTGATGGTCGTCCAATGCTGATGAATTATTCTACGGGCGACTTTGAGATGTATGATGAGATGGTAGAATTGGTCACCAATTCACTCGATATTGAGGTAGAGAATTTTGTCAGTCTCTCCGAGTTTAAGAAGTTGTACGGAGTTCCTTTGAGTTTTCTTAGGAATACACACATTAATGATGATGACGATGAGGACGATGAAGATGACGATGAGGACGATGCCAACGACGATGTAGTGGCCCGGGCATACATGTATTTTATCTTGGGAGCCGTCTGCATCTCGGACAAGTTCGGAACCTTGATTCACGCCAAATATGTAAACAATTTTATGAACTTAGGCACTTTGGATCAAATATCCTTTGGAAGCGGTATACTAGCTTATCTCTACCGTGAACTTGGCGCTGCATCTCGAGTCGGATTAAAGACTATAGCTGGTTGTCAAACTATGCTCCATGTGAGTCAAGTAAATCGTACTTTGTTTATAGTTTAAATCAAATTAGGTCGATTAATATGTGTGTCTTCTACATTTCATGTACAGGCATGGATAAACGAATATTTTCCGACGCTAAAGAGGGCTACTCTTAACAAAGACTACGATGAGCAGCTACCTAGGATGTGCAAGTGGAATCCAGTTAAGATAGATAGCAGACATCCGCATACTTTGGCTTCCCTGCGTGTCGTACTTGAAGATATGAACGAGAAGGTGGTGAGACAATGCTAACTTAAATTTTTATTTAATTAGGATTTTATTCTAGTAAAAAATACTAACTTCTGAAGTCTTGATTACTTATACTATGATGTAGATTATTTGGCATCCATATCAGGATATTCAAAATAGTTCTTGTCCGTTGCAAGGAGTTTCACTATTTCAAGGTCTGATATCCTGTCATGAAATTGAGGAGCCTCATATGCCAGACAGAGTGCTTCGTCAGTTTGGCTACGTGCAAACTATACCGGGCACATTGAATTTGAGGACTTCTTCAAAAGGGACCAAAGTATCAACCTATGTCCCGCCGGACTACCGTTGGGGCTCTTACTTCTTCACTGAGTGGCAACGTCACGTAGTCGGTAAAACTTTACGACGTCCGGTGGTACAGATATGGGATTGTAGTGATGACTATATAAATTATTATGTAGAGGTCGAACATGGTATGATGTTGAATCCAGATACGCGAGGTGATGAAGTGCCGGTAGCTGCTCCTCTACCAAACAAGGCAGGCCTGCTTGATGCACTGCAAAAGATGGCAAGTAGTAGTATGTCGAATTAATGTTTACCAGTATAGTAACCTAGCTAATTTAAACCCTTAATTTTTTCTTCAGGCTTCCAAAGTAAGAAACTTGGAAAAAAGTCTCGTGCTGTGCAAGGGAGAGAACTACGTAGACGTTGCTAACCAGATGCAGAACATCGTATCGAACTATCCATTTCTCAAAAACGAACGACGGACTAAGATGCGTCATGAGAAAAATTGACTTTGTTGTATTTGTTTGAACAATTTGTGTGCCGCTTTTGTTGTACTGTGTTTTGAATACTTATTGTCATCTTGGTTGTAATATGTTTTGAACACCGACATTTTGTTGTAATATGTTTTGAATACTTAATGTCATACTTTCGTATCATATTGCATTTGAGCATCCTACTTGATTGAGTATCGTTTGAGTGTCGTATTTGATTGAACAAGGACTGCCCAGTTTCTAGTTAGAGTGTCCTACTCCATTTGGTTGTAATATGTTCTGGGCAGTCCTTGTTCACAGCAAGTTTAAACTTGGACTGCCTAGTTCTCTGGCAGTCCTTCATTCATGATGGTCTGCCAGAGAAATGGGCAGTCCAAGTTTTAACTTGCTGTGAACTAGGACTGCCCAGGAAACTGGGCAGTCCTTGTTCACAGCAAGTTTAAACTAGGACTGCCCAGTTCTCTGGCAGTCCTTCATTCATGATGGACTGCCAGAGGTCTGGGCAGTCCTAGTTTAAACTTGCCAGAGAACTGAAATATATTTGCGATACTCAAATGTCATACTCAAATATAAATGTGATACTCAAATGTCATACCAAAAGATATAAACTTTCTTTTTTCTGTTTACAAAATCATGTAAAATAGTGTCTTCAAGTAGTAATATAGACTTCCTTCTTTCTGTTTACAAAATGTGACAAAAGATATAAACTTCCTTCTTTCTGTTTACAAAATGTGACCAAAGATATAAAATCCTTCTTTCTGTTTACAAAATGTGACAAAAGTATCGGTGTAGGATCCACTATCAGTCAATCAATACATCATAGTGGTCTTTCGGCATTGGTATAGGTTCCACGTAGTTTGTTTTCTTCTTGTAGACACTGATCGCATCGGTGTAGAGTGTCGTCCAAGCGATCGATTTTTTCAGAGCATATTTATACCAGACTGGATCAGGGGGAGAAATAGGACTGTGCCCGATCAACTGCGGGATGACGAAGTGATTATCATCAAGTCCAATGGCATATAGAGTGGACATAGTGTAGTCTGCCGGAGGAGCGGTCATTGGGAAGAATGTGTTATTACTTCTCTTGGACAGAACGATAATTGGGATCTTGTACCTGTAAGTGAATACAAATGCAGTATAATTATTTATCAAACTTTTCACGTTAGTAAGAATGTGTCGGTATATTGTACCTGTTAGCGAATAGATATGCAGCAGAAGGGATATCCATGTAATATTCCTCTCCAGTAGTCTGATCGGCACACAGAATGCTTGTCAACAATTCTCCAACTGTATCTGGGCTTAGTAATTTGCTGTAGAAGGAAAGATGAGACTTCAACTCCTCGTACAGCTCTGCTCTAACCTGTCTCCATCCGTCTTTAACAGAATAGCCTAGATGTCTTGCAAGAACGTGGTACCCACAATGTCCATCTTTAGGCACATCTTCAATAGACCGAATGTACTCCCGTATCGCAGGATTAAATATATGAATGTACATGTCGAATGTGATACCAACTCTTGTTTTATGTTTCTTTCGTTGAATAGGAAGCTTGTCATTCCTCTTTGGACAAACGAACCTTTCCACGCTTCTTTCAATATGCTCAAATAATGATAGTTCTCTTCTAGTAGACTCAAGCTTCTTCTTTGTGTTCTTGTAAGTCTTCTTGGTGGTCTACCCTTCGGGGCAACGACAACAGATAGCTCCTGCACATGACTACTTGCCGGGTGGACAAGTTCTTGAATTTTACGTTCAATAGACTTCCTCTCAGGTTCTAGTGCAGCACACCATCTTGCATGAAGGAGTTTAACTTCTGGCAAGGAAAAGAAATTATCGTGACGGTCCACCATAGGCAGATTGACAATTGTCTCCAACGTTGATCAACGACCACTACTGGAATAGGTCTACATTGACGTCGATATTCATTGATCTCATGAGCACAAGGAAGGCCGAGAGAATGTTGTTGTGTACAACCACATTCTTCGGTATCAAAACCAACTGAATTTGCCCGAGCAATCTCATCAAATATCAACCCCAATGCATAGTGAGACAATACATGGATTAAATCAGACAAAATCTTTTCTTTCCTATGTTCGTGCTTTACAATATTCAGGCTCATCTAAAATGAAGCCTTTATCTCGTTCACCGTCGAATTGGTCATTAGATTTATCGACTGCCAAACTGACACAAAACCATCGACCGATGAACGTATATATTTCTTCAGTTTTGAGTGTGAACCTTCGGCACGGTTGGTAGTGGTCGTGCCGTAATGCTTCACCTTATTCGTCCATGCTAAGACGAAATCTTCTTTAAATGGATCAACCCATGTGTCTTTGATATAAGATATACATGGCTTGTTGCTACTTTCCTACTTCTCTTTGAACTCCAACTATGCTTTGTCAAAAGCGTCTATAGTACTTGCTCTCCACACAAGGGTCCAATCGTAGTAGAATTCTGTGAAGCGGTCCATATCAAGTTTGTCGTCTACTTTTTCAAACCTGCTCTTGCATTGTGCTTGAATATTTCGATTAATATGCCATGTGCATAGTAGACTACGAGCATGAGGAAATACGATATCTATAGCATTCATTAATGCATATTCTCGATTGGTGACAAAAACAAACGGCTCTTTGTGTCCAGTGTAAAGTGTCTACAATTTGTTCAATGTCCATGTATAGTCATCTACGGTTTCATTCTTCAAGAAACAAAATGCAACTGAAAATAATTTACCTGTTGACGTGAAGCTGACAATATGGAAAGTGGCATCTTGAATTTGTTAGTCTTGTACGTGCAATCAGCCACCAAGACATCGGCAAAGGACCGTGCCAAATGCGCACACTCCGGATGCGCCCAAAACATAGAAGTAATTTCATTAGATGGCGGATGTCTTTTATGGTAGTCCATATAGTGATTGTCGGCAAGTAACTTCAAAACTTGTTGCATCGCCATTCTTCCTCTTAGGGTATTTGTCCTCGATCTCGAGAGTGCATTGTAGATTGTCCTCATCGTTGACTTGTTCTGTTCATTCTTCTGGTGCACCGCGGAATAAATTTGTTTCGGGCCAACTTCGGAGCAGGACAATTTTTCAACTAACTTCTTCTCCTCTTCATTCAACCTTTCGGCATAGGGATGACCAGTAAGTGTCTCCGCCAACGTTTGATTATGCATCCCATTTCTGACATCAACTGTCCACTTTCCATCATGTCTTGAGACAAGCACTATCTTGAAAGGACAACCACACTTTCTGGACCCTACCGTCTTCTCCGGGACTTTTTTTCGGGCACATTCTTCTTTCCTTCGGTGAAGCCTAAATGTCCCACCTCTTTCGCATCCAAGATCAACAGTTTTACGATACGACAGGCCTCGTAATGACCTTGAAATGACAAGGACTGTGTTTGCTTGCCTTTCGACTTGTCTGCACCATTCTAATGCTTCTTCATAAGATTCAAAGGCGACATCCATTGAGAATATATTACTCAAGTCAATGGAAATAGGAGGTGGTATGCCCTACATTTAATTTCCAAAAAAAATTGCCAATCACAATTACAATGAAAATTACAATATCAACAACTTCAACACTGTCAAGGAAAATTGGCATTCCTTCAGGACTGTACAACAGGACTGCCAGATGTTTTATAGACTGCCAGAAAGTCTGGCAGTCATATTTTACACTAGTTCTGCACATAGACTGCCGAGTTATGTGGCAGTCCTTCGTGTTTTATAGACTGCCAGAAAGTCTGGCAGTCCTATTTCACACTAGTTCTACACATAGACTGCCGAATTATGTGGCAGTCCTTCGTGTTTTATGGACTGCCGGAAAGTCTGGCAGTCCTGCTGTACAGTGTTTCTACATATAGACTGCCGCATAATCTGGCAGTCCTGGTTACTTCTTGGACTGCCATGTTTTGTGGCAGTCCTATTTTACACTAATTCTACAAATAGACTGCCACGTAATATGGCAGTCCTTCGTGTTCTATGGACTGCCAGAAAGTCTGGCAGTCCTGTTGTACAGTCGAATACGTATTTGGTCGGTCGGAAATTTACCGAGAGTTCTTCTGATGTTTTGTCGTGTTCTTCGGAAGATCAAGGTTCCTCGATTGATAGACGTGATGATCCACTTTCTTCCATAATTTTTACATTGGGACAAAATATAAGATTACTTCAAAAAACAAATTATTTCAGAAATTTTGTCGTTTAGCTGACGTAATCGTACCGAATATTCTAAGAATCTTCCTTGGGGAATCTTCTAGGGTTTGGAGAAATGTGGGGTTGAGAAAGAAGTGGGGAACAGAACTAGGGTTTAGAGAAGAAAGAGGGAGAGAGAATGGAGAGTGAGGAAGAAGAAAAAATATTAAGAGTTATCTTTTATACCTATCACTTGGATAGCCCCGATAAAAAAGAGCTGTGCCCTTATAATTAGCCCTTTCTTATGATCAGCAAATCCAACGACAACTGTGTCGTCGTCCAGATGAGGATGCAATTGTCTAAGAGGTGGTGGTTGGGCTCTGCTTGATTCTGCTCTGGTTTCATGACCTAGATCAACAATACCGTATGTGTCTCTACTCTCTTTGATCCCACGGACTTTGGTCCTTATCCGTGCAATCTCTGTGCCGATATGGCACAGAGATTGTATCTCGTTTCCGGTTTAACACTTAAAATGGGGTGACAATGGTGTTGGTAATTTAGTCTCACATCGGGTAGGAAATGGATCAGATAGGAGGTGGGATCATAAGGTGTAAATAATTGGAATGATCTTACCTCATAGGCAAATTCCGGTTCGGATCACACCGCGTTCCCATCAAGAGGTATTAGAGCCGTCCAGTTTGATTTAAGAGTTGAAAGTTTCATATTCAATTTTTGTTGTTGTTCAGGAACCCTAGATCGTTCAATCTAATTTAATTTAGGGTTCCGATTGTTATATCAAAAATTTTATAATCCACCAATTTAGATACTCATGTATATTGTTGAACTTTTAAGCAACACAAAAATATTGGCTTCAAGAAATTAGTATTTCTAATTATAACTATTAATTTTTCTCGGTAGAACCAAATAACCATGAAATTTTGGGTCTACTGCCAGATTATTGGCAAAATATTATTATTATTATTATTATTATTATTATTATTATTATTATTATTATTATTGTTGTTGTTGTTGTTGTTGTTGTTGTTGTTGTTATAAAGGTCAATTATAAAGGCACTTCAAAATTTATTCAGAACTAGTCCAGGTTTGAGAAAAAAATTCTCAGGATAAATTATTTTTTACTTTTAGTGTTGCCCCAACCCAAGCCCACTTCTTTTGCTACACCATCTCCATCTTCTCCATCTCCGGCAACCCGTCCATCTCATCCTCGTCGGCCTGCCACGGGGCTCCCCCTCCCAGCAAACGGCACGCCCATGACGGGGACAACGTTAGCAGCACTGAGGCCCCCGGAGGATGGCGTCACGCCCCTGCCGGAGACGACGTCAGCAGCGCCGAGTCTGGGGAGTGGAAGTGGAAATTTTTCTACTCTAGGAGAGACGTATGTTATATGTGCATCAAAATATTTATTAACTGTGTTGGAGTTATCCAATAATGACTATTTTGTATAAGCATTATGATTTGTTATGATTTATTTTGATAACACAATCTTTTGACTAAGAGCATCTCCAACCCTATTATCTTGTTAAGTGTTGTGAGTCTTAGGTGGCTCCTATGTGGCATGAGCCACAAGACAATGTCTTGTTTATGTGGCAAAATTATATCTCAAAAGGCAACGAGATAGAAAAATTCTCTCCAATGTAAAAGTATTGAGGGGACTTCCAAGGCAACTCCTCCACCTCGTCAACTTAATTGATGATGTGGAGACAAAGTCATTATGAAGTACATTGTCTAGATATAGACAACCAACTTCACATTATCTTTGTCATGTCATTGCCATGTCAACTCCACACTTTATTTCATATTTGCATTGGAGAAGTACTTTTGGAAAAAATAGTTGTCATTCCTATGTGGCAACCATTTTTTTCAAACTCACAATAGGGTTGGAGATGCTCTAATTTTGGTTATGATTAAAGAAAATATCTTTTGGCATATATACATAATTCAGTCAACAAAAAAATTCACATGCTTATAATTATTTTATTTGATGTAATCTATTGACGTGTATATCTTCATTAGATTATTTGTTGTAATCCTTATGGATTATTTGATGTAATCTTTTAAACTTAATTTTAGTTTTTTTAATTAAATTTATATTGCTAGAAAAAGTTTCGTTAAAGGATACCACTTTGAATATCGTCCTAGAGTCCACACCAAAATAGTTAGATCCGGTCAAGTTTATCTGAACAGTCAGTCTAGTATAAAGATATGTGACAGTAGACCGGCTACCTGATCCTAGTATGACCAGTGTATTTCTAACAGGTCAAATTACGCTAGTAATCCATGACGAATCAATAATAGTACACATACATTTATTATTGTAAGAGCATCAATAATAATAGAAATATTTAGACTTTAGGTCTTAATTAAGTTTTAATATTAGTGTTTGGGTTTCCATATTATATATAATTAGTGTTTGGGTATCAAAAGTGTCACTATCTCAAAAGTGTCATCAAAAGTGTACCAAAAGTGTTACTAATTACTTTTGGTGGCACTTTTGAGACTCAAACACTAAATTATGTATAATATGGAGACTCAAATACTAATTTCGAAACTTATTTGAGACTCAAAGTCTAAACATCCTACAATAGTATGGTTCATTACAATTTCTAGGTTCTAGATTTAGAATGTAGAAGATTATTTTATAGAATAGCAAGGCACAATTGGAGCCCCATGATTCCAGTCCCAGGAGTTATAGCTTGGGTCTCAGAATTTTTACATTTAGAATGTAAAAAATCGTTTTGTAGAATCGTAAGACTCAGTTTGGAGCCCAATTTCTATATTCTAAATTTTATATTATTTTTTGAGAAAGAAAGAAGGATGACAACCGGGTCTATATCCACTCATCTCATTTGGGCCTCAAGATTTATTTTTTTATTATTCTCATGCAAATCTAACACATTCTATATTATTATTTTTATTACAAATTTGGACCTCAAAATACATTCTTGAGCTCGCGTTATATAAGATTAACCTTAAGAAAAGAAAAAACATACATATTTTTATACTAAAAACAAGAACAGTAGAGTTGAAAATGACAAAAAGAAGAAGAAATAATCCATAACTTCCAAAAAGAAAATATTGTTGGAAACGCCGTGTAACCCGAATCGGAGTTGGCCCATAAGATGCGATCAATATTGAATTGTGTCCATATGTCTTAAAAAAGAATTCACATGTAAGGTCTGAACCAGTTTCAATTATTTACACCTCATGATTCCACCTCCTATCGACGTGGGACTAAATTACCAACTCTATTGTCACCTCCTTTTGAGCGCTCAACCGAAAACGAGATACAATCCAACAAGTATCGCCTAACATAAGCTCTGTTAAGTATGGAAAGGTTTTATTTATTTATTCATTTATTTATTTGTTATTATTTTAGATAAAGAAAAGGGATCCCTGCTAAAGTTTAAGATAAAACATAAGGTGAGATATCGAATACAAGAGCACATATTTCAGGTTAAGCTCAACTAAAGATGCTACAGTGCCAAATTTAATATAAATAAAATTTGATATAAATGGAAAGTATATCAAAAGTCTCTCTTGGATTTCAAGAACATAATGACTATTAAGATGTTGATGATAGCGCATGTATATAATGTAAAAAGAAGGAATATTTAGACTTTGGATCTCAAATAAGTTTCGAAATTAATGTTTGGATCTCCATATTATATATAATTAATATTTGGGTCTCAAAAGTGTCACTAATGCCTCAAAAGTGTTATCAAAAGTGTCACTAATTATGTTGGTGACACTTTTAAGACCCAAGTACTAATTATGTTTAATATAAAGACCCAACACTAATTTTGAAACTTATTTGAAACCTAAAGTCTAAATATCCCTAAAAAGAACCATTAATCACTGGTCATTTAGCATTAATGGGTCTCGTTGTGTAGTTTTTAGTAGTTTCCAACGGCCATGTAGACTACGGGAATCATTTCCAACCACTTCATTTACATGAATTCATAGTTGAGAGGTGAAGATTGAACTGATGAAGCTAATAAAGACGTACATGAAACTTCATTCTTCCTGGCAATACACACCTATTGTAAAGATTGAAACATCTTCTCTGAAGATTATCACAAGCCTTGTTAGCAATTCGGCAGACGGAAAAAATTTGGGACGGCAAAAATACGAGTATAAATCGGCTCAGTGCAAATAAAATACGTTCAAAAATTCGGACAAATGTTCGAAAAATAAAAAATATTGATGTTAGAAACTTTACATTCTTAAATATGTTGTCAAATTTGGTTAATTAAACATGTTCCTAGCATGTTTATTGTACCAAATTTGTCAATAATTTATACAGAACATGTTTAAAACTTCGCATGCTTAAAATTTATGTACTGATTTGGATCTGTCAAAATTACGCAAGTATTATACGTTTATGAAAGATACGAAAAAATTTGCGTATAATACGAGTTTTATTCAGGTGATTGCTAACAAGGATCACAAGTAAGCAAATTAATTTGTTTAGTAAGATAAGCCACAGTAGAAAACTTCACTTTTATAGGCACATGAGATTTCCAAATTAATTTACTGTGAGCCCAAGAATCCCATTGCTGTTAACTCTTCTGTACATGGATTTAATCGAATATTCTCCCGAAGGATTGCATCTCCATTTTCTATTATAGCTTGCATTAGACTTCGTCCAGCAGTTGGGACTGGTGTGAATTATTGGAGAGATTGGGGTTTGAGGCTTAGCCTCGACGCTAAAAAAATGTTAAAAAAAAAAAAAAAAAAAAAAATCCTAACTTGCATTAGTTAAGGACGCTGAATCCAGATACATACGGTATAAAGATTCTAAATAAGTACTTTCAAAATTTTAGTATGCATGTCTTTTTTAAAATATTAGTATGCATGTCTGACATGAATACTACTTATTAGCATATTTGACATCAGTAGCAAGACACTATCAGGTCGAGTACGTGTCAGATACAGATGTATACAGAGAAAGATCACTCCTAAAGAGGGTAGTATATAATTAGAACATAGTTATTTGGTCATTGAACTCAAAACACAGGATGACTGGTTATATCATCAATCTTTATAATTCATTCACAGTATATACATTTGCTTTGGTCCCATCATACCCATCAATTGCCAGTTGAATGCCTTTTTTTAGAAAATAATAATACATTGTTCTCATTGCTAGAGTTTGTTATAATATATATAGTATCTATATTTGGACTTATGGGCCATATTTACATTACAAATATAATCTAACACCCCCCCTCAAGTTGGAGCATGCAAGTCACAAATGCCCTATCACGCCCCGATTCGTAGAGTCATTTCTTCACATATTTTATCTTTTGGAATCGATCGTCCTCGCTTGGGCGTGATGCCGTACAAGTCTGGTATTGCACTTGTACTAGGCAAAGATGGTACATAATCGATTATCTTCAAATAGAACATATCGCAGTGGCAGAAGCAGACAAATTGAAGTTAGTGAGGACAATCTTTCTCATTGAATAGAAGTACATCACTTCTTTATAGCAGCGGAGAAAAAGAGTAACTTGAAGCCACACAGAGATATATAGAACTTTATTCTCTTTATTGATAATTGAAGAAGAGTACAAGACTTGTATTGAAGTACAATGATTACAGTACATCTCTCTTTACATTGGAAACCAACTGAACAATGCTATACAGCTTACATTTGATATTTGGATACAATGGATGACAACTCGATATACCGACTTGGCTTACAATCTCACTGGTACAACTGATTACAATGTTCCATACATTATGCCCTTTATAAGCAGAAGACATCATCTTGTACAAGGAGAGCTTCTGTATGCCCAACAAATCTTCGATGCCGCGGAACCAATCAAGCCAATCTTCGGGTGTAGAATATTCCAAGCAAGAGCACCTGCCCACAAAATGTGGGTCAGCACATCATCTATGTACTGGCGAGTAGAATCCAACCCACTCGCATAAACCAACATTTAAAGTGATCATTTAAGCAAACATTTATTAGAATGGTCTTTCTACTTGGGGCCTAGCATCAGTTTACAGTTCATGGGCAATAATCAGAGTGAAGCATGTAAACATATTCTTTGTAGCATTCATGTAGACATATCTTTTTAACATTCTTGGTGTTATCATACAAAGGCATCATTGAGGCATACTAGGTGTTATCATGAAAAGGCATCATTGAGGCATCGTTAACATTAACATCTTAAACATTATGACAGTTCTCACTTCAAGCATCACTTAGCATATATGTTGTGTTTGAGCAATGATTAGCTAGGCATCTTTCTTAGCATACTGAACTTAACATGTTAAGCAGGATCTCATACTGAAAGGCTACATACAGCATCATCAAACTTATTTGGAACGTAAGCATGCAAGTTAAACCAACACATATATTGAATTATCACATTTAAGTGATTTCTTACCGATAGCCGACTCCCTCATACCTGCATCAAATACAGGTTAGCAGATATACTTACTCTGCCTGCATAAGACATTCATTAGCATGCATCCTGACTACATGGTCACTGGTGTTTAACCATACGGACGTTGCCATATAGGTCTTCGTTGGTAGTGCGATGACTCCAGAGAAGGTAGCTAGCCCCAAAGGATGCCTCGCAGAACCCGTGCCCCTACTGGCACGCCAATGTTTTCTCCTAGGCCGGATCGGTCACCCTAACGTCCCGGGGTACCGTCCGAGAAAACATATCCCCATCACTTATGCATAAGTTGTCCTATGACCATGCGAATGCGTGTCCATCTCAATCGTGAACATAAAATACATGGTAAAATATTGAAGTAAAGACAACAGTGCATCATCATTTATTTCATTCAAGTCATGTTCAATGACTTATTCATTCCCAACATTACCATCATTTTATTTGGTGATCTCAACGATCCCAAGCCTCATCAATTCTCATTCTTTGCTTCATTGCAACATTTCTCATTTGTTCCTTCTAAGGAGGAACAACAGTATTCATTCATTTCAAAGGGACCTGTAGCATTTCATTTATTTAATAGAAACCATAACATATTCAATTCTTTTCTCATGTATCATTCACGCAGCATCTCATTATTCAAGTGATTCATTCATTTCATCAATCTTAAGCATCAGGGACATTATCGATTCAATCTCAGGCATCATGTTACATTAGTGGTTCGAGTGTGATTCGTTCAGCAATTCAAAGTTCATGTGTTATTCATTCAAGGATTCCCAGCATATGAATCTCTATCGAATTAGCAACTAAAGTATCGCATCACAATTATTCAACATTCAAGGTAAGAGACATTAGGGACATATTCATAGCATCACATTATTCCATTTATTAAGCATGCGGGAATAAGGAGGAAGGAGGACAGTTCCACTTGCCTTATATAACGGTCTTCCTGCTCCAATCTCATCAAGCGTAGCTCCACCAGCGAGCCACATTCCAATACCCATTCCATCTAGCCAGCTAAGAAAGACTGCATCAGTCTCAATTCTTCTGATCTCCAACATACGTCACGGTCCAACATTCTGATCCCATCCAACAAGCCAACCAAATGCCTCGTGCAGAGCGGGGCATTACATAATATACCACTCAGAAAAAGTTTCGTCCTCGAAACTTAAGAAAACAACTCATCTACTAGATTCACTTAATCACAATGAGTTACTCATTCAGCTTCAATTCAATATTCATTTCAGCCCACTCGGTCATTTCAAAATAGCTGTCCAACAGTATCACTTTAATCAATCAACGATTCAATCCATCTATCTCTTTTTCCAAATATTGCAACTTCTCATTGATTCACCAACATTTTTCTTGCATTCTATCTTGGTCGCAACACATCACTTCATTTGGATCCATACACATATTTCAGGCGTCCCCAAAATATATGCATTTCAGCCAAAGTCTGCGCTAGTGCGATAAATTCTTCCAACAATATTATCTCAGTCGCAACCTATCACTTCGGCTGTATCCATACACATATTTTAGGCGTCCCCAAAACATATGTACTTCAACCAACTTCCATGATAGTATAATTCGATCAGCCACGATATAACTCTCTTTTCCAATCAGACTTAGTATCCTTTCACTTGACTTATCACTTTATTCACTTTGCCACAATTACTATTTTCCAGGCCACCACTTAACATCAGGGACAATCTCCATCCAAGCATAACATTTCTAACATTCGATCAAGGGTCTAACTTAGAGCCAATCATATCAAGGTTTCACAACAACAATCATTTTCCTTCCCAAATCCAACAATATTTTTCACCGAGGCAATTCATCTTTTCTAAAAGATACAATCCAACATCACCAGCTATCGATTATCCGAGTCAGGGTATAATTCTATGCAACAGTCAAGGTTAACCCAGCTACCCGACTATAGATACTTATCCAATATTTCCGTCATAAGCAGTCAATTCCATCTCATATAATAATTCACTATTCGATACATACAAATCAAGTCTCATCCCATGATTCCATTTCCCGCTATAGGCCGACACATAATTCTCAAGGGTCAAACATCTCTAAGGTTCATATTGGAGCATATACTTACAACTTATCATTCTTAGATCATACTCATCACCATCTCTCGTTCGATGCCACAAGATCATTCTATGGGTCGCCAAAGGCCATCTATTATTCGGTCCAGTCTCAATGGTTAGCTATACCGACAGCTATACCTAATCATTCAGGTGACTCCCCTAGAGTGGACGGCTACTAGGGTTATACTAGTTTCTGCTTCTTAGGGCCAACAAACAACCGGCAGTTCTAAGGAACTCTACTCAAACCTATGGGTATCAATTCAGTCTGAATAATGAATCGCCAATTGGGCTAAGCCAGCAATTGGTAAATCATCAACTGGTCGCTAGGGTCAAGTCTATCTATTCAGGGTCTTCCTCAAGGAAATAATTCCCACAGAGGCTCATTCTAGACTTACCCAACAATCGACTAAAATCGATCTATCAACATTACGGTCAATTCCAAATCCGACATACGATCTTCATCGTTCTAATAATCCATCAAGTAAATTTCCAATGATTCAATTTCTGGTCCGATTCCTTCGTACCCAAATAAACCTATAACCAAGGTTAACTATTCAAGGGTCATCGATTCCGATAGTTTTAATATAACTATAGAATCATACTATTCGGTCTGTATGACAAGGTTGCACCACTAAGTCATAAGCCAACAATCTATATCCCAACCAACAATCACCCATACCGACATTATCCAACACGTTTGAAATTTCTTGTTCCCATTCGTTTCTCAATCATTAAACTCTCTTACGGGCATTCTTAAATTTCTCTACCTCAAGGGTCGAGTAGTTCATTCCATTCAATCTGATAATTCATGTATCAATTAACCATCCTCTATGCAACACAAGGATTCAGGGTTGCTACTTGTCACTTTTCTGGTACCATTCAATTCTTGAGCATATATGCGCATAAGCAACGAATATCCTTTGGTGATCTAGATGGGTTAACATCTATTACACCTTAGGGTCAAGGCATAAATCTCTAATATTCCTTTGGTCACCGACAACTTTTTCCAAAACTTTCATCTTAGCAATCAACATTGTATTAGTCACAAATAATTTGCATCCAACCAATCGAAATCAACATTCAGATATTCTAAGCCACAACATTCTCTAGCCAAATCCATTTACTCATAGCATACTAACGGTCTTACTAGTCTGAGTCAGCACTCGACTAAACAATTTCTAACCATGCCACTGATTACAATTTTCGACAATCTCGCTATCTAACATAACATCACCGTCAAGGGACACTCGAGTCATCTAGCCACAATACATGACTCCCAGCTAAGTCTCGGCACTACCCAGTACTCACAGATAGTCTCACTGCTATCCCATGGAAAGGGTCAACATACATCTCGTTCTGAGGTGGTAGAGGCAATATACCACTCAGAAATGAAGCCATCCTTAAACAATACCAACTCAATTCTATTCCAGACATTCGTGATCTATGATGATCACAACACTTAGCCAACATCTCGGGGTCTCAATAGTATAAGCCAACATTCTTAGCGTCTCTAAAGCACTTAGCAACACACATGAGTCAATTCACCAGTTCTGTCAAACTCATCCATCAATTATTTCGTTCACAATTCTTTTCCAACATCACATGCAATTCTCATCTTGTCGCAGCATACATAGCCACCTTTCTTTTATTCCCGTATTCCAAACAACATTCACAATATAGCATACTATGGCATCGAGTCATTGTTAGGTTATTTGTGTCCAAACCAACAACAATTATTCGTTTAGGGGCATCACAATGTATATAGACTTATTGTATGGAACATCCAGTGAGCAGCCAAGAGGGTCAATAAACTTTCAAGCACAGATAACATAAGGATGATTACCGGACAACAATAGCATAATCGCGGAAGCAATCTTTGATTTAATCACGGAAGCAACGTTGAGTGATCGCGGAAGCAACTTTAGTCAATCATCGATGCAACTTTGATTTGAAATGAATCAAAGAAGAGACCAAGGACGTAAAGCCGTGCTCTGATACCAATTTGTCACGCCCCGATTCGTAGAGTCATTTCTTCACATATTTTATCTTTTAGAATCGATCGTCCTCGCTTGGGCGTGATGCCGTACAAGTCTGGTATTGCACTTGTACTAGGCAAAGATGGTACATAATCGATTATCTTCAAATAGAACATATCGCAGTGGCAGAAGCAGACAAATTGAAGTTAGTGAGGACAATCTTTCTCATTGAATAGAAGTACATCACTTCTTTATAGCAGCGGAGAAAAAGAGTAACTTGAAGCCACACAGAGATATATAGAACTTTATTCTCTTTATTGATAATTGAAGAAGAGTACAAGACTTGTATTGAAGTACAATGATTACAGTACATCTCTCTTTACATTGGAAACCAACTGAACAATGCTATACAGCTTACATTTGATATTTGGATACAATGGATGACAACTCGATATACCGACTTGGCTTACAATCTCACTGGTACAACTGATTACAATGTTCCATACATTATGCCCTTTATAAGCAGAAGACATCATCTTGTACAAGGAGAGCTTCTGTATGCCCAACAAATCTTCGATGCCGCGGAACCAATCAAGCCAATCTTCGGGTGTAGAATATTCCAAGCAAGAGCACCTGCCCACAAAATGTGGGTCAGCACATCATCTATGTACTGGCGAGTAGAATCCAACCCACTCGCATAAACCAACATTTAAAGTGATCATTTAAGCAAACATTTATTAGAATGGTCTTTCTACTTGGGGCCTAGCATCAGTTTACAGTTCATGGGCAATAATCAGAGTGAAGCATGTAAACATATTCTTTGTAGCATTCATGTAGACATATCTTTTTAACATTCTTGGTGTTATCATACAAAGGCATCATTGAGGCATACTAGGTGTTATCATGAAAAGGCATCATTGAGGCATCGTTAACATTAACATCTTAAACATTATGACAGTTCTCACTTCAAGCATCACTTAGCATATATGTTGTGTTTGAGCAATGATTAGCTAGGCATCTTTCTTAGCATACTGAACTTAACATGTTAAGCAGGATCTCATACTGAAAGGCTACATACAGCATCATCAAACTTATTTGGAACGTAAGCATGCAAGTTAAACCAACACATATATTGAATTATCACATTTAAGTGATTTCTTACCGATAGCCGACTCCCTCATACCTGCATCAAATACAGGTTAGCAGATATACTTACTCTGCCTGCATAAGACATTCATTAGCATGCATCCTGACTACATGGTCACTGGTGTTTAACCATACGGACGTTGCCATATAGGTCTTCGTTGGTAATGCGATGACTCCAGAGAAGGTAGCTAGCCCCAAAGGATGCCTCGCAGAACCCGTGCCCCTACTGGCACGCCAATGTTTTCTCCTAGGCCGGATCGGTCGCCCTAACGTCCCGGGGTACCGTCCGAGAAAACATATCCCCATCACTTATGCATAAGTTGTCCTATGACCATGCGAATGCGTGTCCATCTCAATCGTGAACATAAAATACATGGTAAAATATTGAAGTAAAGACAACAGTGCATCATCATTTATCTCATTCAAGTCATGTTCAATGACTTATTCGTTCCCAACATTACCATCATTTTATTTGGTGATCTCAACGATCCCAAGCCTCATCAATTCTCATTCATTGCTTCATTGCAACATTTCTCATTTGTTCCTTCTAAGGAGGAACAACAGTATTCATTCATTTCAAAGGGACCTGTAGCATTTCATTTATTTAATAGAAACCATAACATATTCAATTCTTTTCTCATGTATCATTCACGCAGCATCTCATTATTCAAGTGATTCATTCATTTCATCAATCTTAAGCATCAGGGACATTATCGATTCAATCTCAGGCATCATGTTACATTAGTGGTTCGAGTGTGATTCGTTCAGCAATTCAAAGTTCATGTGTTATTCATTCAAGGATTCCCAGCATATGAATCTCTATCGAATTAGCAACTAAAGCATCGCATCACAATTATTCAACATTCAAGGTAAAAGACATTAGGGACATATTCATAGCATCACATTATTCCATTTATTAAGCATGCGGGAATAAGGAGGAAGGAGGACAGTTCCACTTGCCTTATATAACGGTCTTCCTGCTCCAATCTCATCAAGCGTAGCTCCACCAGCGAGCCACATTCCAATACCCATTCCATCTAGCCAACTAAGAAAGACTGCATCAGTCTCAATTCTTCTGATCTCCAACATACGTCACGGTCCAACATTCTGATCCCATCCAACAAGCCAACCAAATGCCTCGTGCAGAGCGGGGCATTACATGCCCAACTTGGGAAGGAAAGAATCAAACACATGCTTTCCAAGGGGCTTGGTGAAGATGTCAGCCAGTTGAGAAGAAGTAGGAACATGCGAGGCTATTACGGTGCCATCACGAATAGCATCACGAACAAAATGCAAATTCACCTCAATATGCTTACTGCGCTCATGAAATACCGGGTTCTGAGCCAGGTGCAGGACAGACTGACGGTCACAATACACCGACATAGCAGACTCCTGGCGAACGCCCAAACACACCAATAATTCCTTCAACCATTTCAACTCACAAACAAGCGCAGCAAGAGATCGGTATTCAGCTTCAGCGGAAGATCGGAAAATAATTGATTGCTTCTTGGTCTTCCAAGAAATAGGAGACCCCCCCAGAAACACCAACCAGCCTGTAACAGAGCGGCGAGTCAAGGAACAACTGGCCCAGTCGGAATCACACCAACCAGAAAGACGGAGATCACAATCAGCTTTCAAAAGAATACCCTGTCCCGGTGCATGTTTGAGATATCTGACAACTCTCAAAGCAGCATGTCAATGATCTTGTCAAGGCTCCTGTAAGAATTGAGACAAGATATACACAGCATAGGCTAAGTCAGGGCGAGTAAACGATAGATAAATCAACCTCCCAACCAGCCTCCGATAAGTCACTGCATCCGCCATCTTTGGACTAGTCGATTCTGCCAGCTTGTGATTGGGCTCCTTGGGAAAGCCAGCAGGTCGAGATCCCATCAAACCGCATTCTGAAATGATGTCCAAAGCATACTTTCTTTGACACAAGGAAATTTCTTCTGCACTCCGAGCCACCTCTATGCCAAGAAAGTACTTCAACACACCAAGGTACTTCATGTGAAAACAAAAACTAAGGTACTTTTTGAAAGCATCTAAAGCACCTGTGTCATTACTAGACACAATCATGTCATCCACATAGATCAAAACATGCAACTCTACCTTCCCTTTAAAAAGAGAGAAAAGGGAATAATCGGAATAAGATTGAATAAATCCATAGGATATCAGAGAAGCAGCAAGCTTAGCAAACCAATAACGTGGTGCCTGTTTCAATCCATATAGAGACTTACGCAGGCAACACACTTTGTTGGGTTCACTATGCGAAAAACCTGACGGCAACTTCATATACACTTCTTCTGTCAGATCTCCATGAAGAAAAGCATTGTACACATCCATCTGGTGCACAGTCCAGCTTCTCACAGCTGCAACAGCTAAGAACGCCCGAACTGTAGGCATCTTAGCTACCGGGGCGAATGTCTCTGAATAGTCGATACCCTCAACCTGATGATTACCGAACACAACCAGCCGTGCCTTTACGCGCTCAACACTGCCGTCGGATTTGTACTTTATTTTGTACACCCATCTACTTCTCAATGCTTTCTTTCCAGGAGGCAAATCGACAAGACTCCATGTCCCATTATCTTTCAGAGCCTGTATTTCAGTTTGCATAGCCACGCGCCAGTCCGAATCTCGCGAGGCTTGACGATATGAAGTAGGCTCAACACCTACAGTGATAGCTGCAAGAAAATCTCTGTGTCCAGCAGTAAATATGTCATAACTTAAAAATTGTGTTAGAGGATACGAAGTACATGAGGAAGTGACGGGAACAGATGAACTGTGGTGAAGGGGGGACTTTTACTTCGAACAGCATTCGTCACAAAATCCTGTAATCGCACTGGCTGTGATTTCTTTCTCATTCCTCTTCCCAATACTACCTCGTCGGGCACCTCTGGCAACACTGTATCCCCTGTATCATCAGTAGTATCCGCATCACCCCCAGCGGACTCTACTGTCAATACTTCTGCATCTACCTGTGCATCCTTGCCACTCGGTGTCGAGCCACTATCGACCACTCCGACCTCAGCAACCGTAGCCGGCACCATCTCAAAAGCCTCTATATCGTCTCCCGGCACCTCAATAGATGGATGGCGTGTCGCAGAAGACATCTCGCTAACAGAGCTACACCCAGAAAATTCTTTTTCATAAAAAGTAGCATCACGGGACACAAAAAATTCACCAGTCTCCAAATCATACAGTTTTCATCCCTTTTTATCAAGTGGATACCTAACAAAGATACATTTTCTGCTCCTGCTAGGAAATTTATCATGTCGAGATTTCAAATCGTACGCATAGCACAGATAACCAAAAATACGTAGATGATCATATGAAGGAGCCGAACCATATAAAACTTCATAAGGAGACTTAAAATACAAGATACTAGAAGGGGTTCTATTTATCAAATAACATGCACCAAGAACACATTCTACCCAAAATCCACGGAAAGAGAACCCTGAAATCTCAATGCCCTGGCTACATTTAAAATATGTCGATATTTTCTTTCCACCCTTCCATTCTGTTGATGTGTCCCAACACAGGATGTTTGGAACAATATACCTTGAGATGAAAAATAATCTCGTAAACAATTAAATTCAGTGCCATTGTCACTCCGCACACGACGTATATCAGCCCCAAACTGACGCTTCGCCATAGCAATAAATTTAAGAAACATAGAATAGACAGCACACTTATCCATCAATAAAATAACCCAAACAGCTCTAGAAAAATTATCCACCAAAGTCAAAAAATATCGTGCCCCATTAGATGACGGAACACGATATGGTCCCCACAGATCACAGTGTATAAGTTCAAAGCATCTCAAAACACGACTACTACTATCAGGAAAGGCATCACGAGTCTGTTTAGCTTGATGACAAATATCACAAGCCTTATGAGAAAACACACTATACTGCTAGAGAGAAAAGGTAAAGTCTGCATTACTTTATCTGAAGGATGCCCCAGTCTACTATGCCAAACCTCGGAATCACTTTCTTTACATGCCAGAATCACCGAAGCCAAAGAAGCTGGAACCTCCCCCAAGAAGTAAAGTCCACCCCTTTGTTCACCTGCTCCAATCACCATCCTCGTACTTTGGTCCTGAACAAAACACAAATCAGGAGTAAATAACATATCACAATTTCTGGCACCAATCAATTGTGAGACAGAGATCAAATTGCAAGTCAATGTCGGAACATAAAGAACATCCGTCAACACCAACGAAGCAGTCAAAAATACTTTGCCTCTCAGAACAGCCTCAATAGTGCTCCCATCAGGCAAAATCATAGGGCAGACAGGGCCCTCAAAGCAATCAACTAAACAGTCACGAAAGCCTGTCGCATGAAGAGTAGCCCCAGTATCGAATATCCAAGTGACAGAAGAATTCTTATCTATCAGACGATCAGAGTTTGAAGAACCAGGGTTGGAAGGATTGTCGTTATCCAGCAGGCTCCTCAGTTTCTGCCATTGTTCATCTGAGAGTGGTGAAGGATATCCTCCATACAGCATATCCGCCGAACTCCCAGCAATACTAGCAGGGACACCATGACCAGCAGCGGCGACATGATGAACAACCCCTGCGCCACCAGTACCGCGTCCCTCGTCACGTCTCTGCTGTGGTGGCGGGCCTCTGCCACCGCCAGCACCACGTCCGCCCTCACGTCGAGGACGAGTCTCCCACCACTCTGGATAGCCAATCTTGGCAAATCAAGTTGTAACATCATGACCTATTTTCTTGCAATAAGTACAGATCATACCTGATTTGTCCCTGGAATCTGAGGTCCTACTATTAGAAGTAGAAGACGGACGAGGTGAAGTCTTGATAGCCAGCGTCAACACCTCCTCAGCAACGGATTGGACCTGAGTTTTTTTGCATATCCTCCTCCTCACGGACTGCCTGGTATGCCCGATCTAAACTTGGCTGAGGATCCTGAGCCAGAAGATTAGATCGGGTATGACCATACAACTCAGCATTCAACCCATACATAAAGTCCTGAAAGTGGTCTTCATCCCTCATAGCTTGTAGCTTTGCAGCAAGTTCACCACAGGTACAAGAAGGCAATAGAAAATAAGCATCTTGTTCATCCCACAAAGACTGCAAATTTCTAAAGTAGATTTCCACAGACATCGGAGCCGTCTGTTTACACTCAGCCAAAGTCACCTTAATTTGTTGCTTCTAAGTGCCAGTGCTAACAATAAATCTTTTTTCCAACAAGTTCCACAATGGACAAACCTCCTCAAAGTACGGCAAAGATTTCTTCAGAAACGAATCAATGGTATTAAGAACCCATTGAACCAATAGTGCTTGCACGCATCTCCAATCAAGCAATTTACTAGCATCATTAACAAGTTTGACTTCAGTACCTTCCAGAAAAGTGATCTTTCGCCTAGAGATCAGGGAGAGACGTATCGACCGAGACCACTCAGCATAGTTTGATCCACGGAAAATAATAGGAGTAATGAAATTTCTTGGTTGATCAGCAGAACTCAGAAAATATGGATCCTTCGGATTAGGATAATTTGGGTTGTGTGCACCGCCACCGCCAGTCGCGACGGAGTAGCTGGACGCATCATCATCTGCCATCGCGGAAGTCGGGTGTACAAAAATTTTGTACAACTCCGACGAATCGACCGCTGATGGACGGGGTCGGCGGTGAATCAGCCGCGATCAGGGGCGCCGGATCTGGCGCATAGGGGCGAGCGGATGTCGGGTGTACAAAAATCTGTACAACTCTGACGAATCGGCCGCTGATGGACGGGGTCAGGCGCGCGAATCGGCATGGTCGGGCGCGGATCGGCGATGTCAGGATCGGCGCGGGTCAGCGCTGTCGGGATCGGGATCGGGCGGGAGCTGGCACGTACGGCGGTGGGTCGACGCGTACGGCGGACTGTTCTGGGTCGGTGGCGGGGCTGCCACGGTCAGGCGTGCGAATCGGCACGGTTGGGCGCGGATCGGTACTGTCGGGATCGGGATCAGATCGGCGTGGATCGACGCTGTCAGGCGGGTCGGCGACGCGTACGGCGATGTCAGGAGACCACGCTGTCGGGCGGGTCGACGACGCGTACGGCAGTGGGCACGTACGGCGGCGGATTGGCGCTGTCAGGCGCGGAAGCGGTCAGGCTCGGGATCGGCGGTTCGTCGCGGATCGGCGGGAGCGGGATCGGCGGACGGCTCAGTCGGAGCCGGGAGGGGAAGGGAGATGTAGAGTCTGACGACTAGGATTTTTCGGGAGGCTCTGATACCATGTAGGAAATAATAATGCCTTGTTCTCATTGCTAGGGTTTGTTACAATATATATAGTGTCTACATTTGGGCTTATGGGCCATATTTACATTACAAATATAATCTAACACTTTTTATATTGTAGATAGATGTGGATAAGAGCATCAATAGTAAGGTCCATCCCAATTTCTAGATTCTAAATTCAGAATGTAGGAGCTCATTTTGTAGAATGGCAAGGCTAAATTGGATAGGGGTGAGCAGAATTCGGTTTTTTAACCGAAAACCGGACCGAACCGAACCGATATTCTCATTCGGTTCGGTTTTTTAAATTTTGGGTCGGGTTTCGGGTCCAAGATTCTGAGTATTCTTGTTTCGGGTCGGGTAACGGTTATTGGGTTCGGTTACCCGACCGAACCGAAAACCGAAACTAATTTTTTATTGATAGTGAAATTACTAAAATGCCCCCCTGAATTATATAAGGGCTCTTCTTCACTTGTGCCCTAAAATCTCTCTCTCTCTCTCCGTCTCTCGTCTCACTCTGTGACTCCGCCGCCGCTGCTCTGAGCTCTCCTCTCCTGGAGGGAAGAGGACTTGAGTCGAGTCTCTCCTGCTCTAAAATCTCTCTTCTTCAGTTCAGTTGTGCCCTAAAATCTCTCTCTCTCTCTCTCTCTCTCTCTCTCTCTCTCTCTCTCTGAGTCTCTCGTGCTCTCTAGGATTTTTTGTGCTCTCTCTCTAGGGTTTTTCGAGTTCCTAACCCTAGATCTGGGCCTCTGGCTCTCTCGACTCACAGATCTAGCCGACTACCGAGATCTGGTAAGAAAAAACTATAGTCTCTTAATTTTTTTTTTTTACAGATGTTTGTTAGTTTTATTTCCTTCTTTCTAATTATTTGGTTATTTTTCTTGCATGATTCATTGAAGTATTGAACTATGGAGAGATCTAACCTAGATCTGGGCCAACTGTGATCTGGTTTTGGTGGGTTCTTCTACATTCGGTAATCGGTTCTTGATAATTTCAGTTGACATTGTTGATTGTTTCTACTCAGAGAGTCAGAGACTACCAGACTCCAGAGCAACTGTGAGTGTGAGTAGATTGTTATTTAGTCATGATAATTTCAGTTGATAATTTGTTATTTAGTAACTGTGAGTGTGAGTGTGAGTAGATTGCTAATTTAATTTGTTAATTTTAGTAACTGTGAGTGTGAGTAGATAATTTCAGTTGATAATTCATAATTTTAGTAATATGTAAAATCTGTTAAATCTTGTTAAATTACAGTTTGTTATTATCAGTTTTGTTATTTAGTCATTATAATTTTGTTAAATTATCAGTTTGTTATGTAGTCATGATAATTTGTTAAATTCTCATGAAAATTTCAGTTGATAATTCATAATTTGTTAATTTCAGTTGATAATTTCAGTTGATAATTCATAATTTGTTAATTTCAGTTGATAATTCATAATTTGTTAATTTCAGTTGATAATTCATAATTTGTTAATTTTAGTAATCTGTTAAATCTTGTTAAATCTTGTTAAATTACAGTTTCTTATTTTGTTAAATTACAGTTTGTTATTTAGTCATGATAATCTGTTAAATCTTGTTAAATCTTGTTAAATTACAGTTTGTTATTATCAGTTTTGTTATTTAGTCATTATTATCAGTTTGTTATTTCTAGTTTGTTATTTCAGTTTTTGATTTCTCATGATAATTACAGATTGTTATTAAAATTTGTTATGTAGTCATGATAATTTGTTAAATTCTCATGAAAATTTCAGTTGATAATTCATAATTTGTTAATTTCAGTTGAAAATTTCAGTTGATAATTCATAATTTGTTAATTTCAGTTAAAAATTTCAGTTGATAATTCATAATTTGTTAATTTCAGTTGATAATTCATAATTTGTTAATTTCAGTTGATAATTTCAGTTGATAATTCATAATTTGTTAAAGATTGTTAGATTGATATTAGAGTTGATAATTACAGTTTTTCTCAGGATAATTGAAGTTGATAATTGTAGTTGATAATTTCTCATGATAGATTAGTTTATTATTAGATTGATATTAGAGTGCACTATGTTTGTGCATTTTAGATTCTTTAGAAAACTCACTAGAATTCAGCACCAACCCAATCAATGGGTTACTCATTGAATTGTGTATGTTGAATAGGTAGCACCACGAATTCAATCAATGGCAACCAAATCATATTCATGCAATGTGCGTATTTCTTAATTTTGTTTTATTGAAATTTGTTATGCATATTTTATATATTCAAAGTACAAATTATTGTTTTAGATGGCGCAAGAAGGTGATACTCAACCGCCAACTAGCTCTCAAGCCACAAATGATCCTATATCCAATCAAAATTCAAGGCTTCGAGTTTCAAGAAAGCCTACGAAGGAAAGAGCTCCGCATTGGAAAGATTTTAAGAAATTTCTTGATACGGAAGGTCGTCCAAAAGCAAGTTGCAATCATTGCGGGAAAGAGTATCATTGCCATAGTAAACTAAATGGGACTAGTAATGTGAGAAATCACTGGAATGCATGTCCACTAAATCCAAAGAATAATGATTCTAGTCAAACAATTCTCAACTTGCAATCAATGGCGAAGGGCAAGGACAAAATACTAACTAGCTGGAAATTTAACCAAGACGAGGTGAGAAAGGCCTTGACAAATATGATTATCGTTGATGAGCTTGCGTTTCGATTTGTGGAGTGTGAGGGCTTTAGACACTTCATGAATGTGGCGTGTCCTAGTTTTCGTATTCCGTCAAGATGGACTGTGGCTCGGAATTGTTATGAAATGTACTCTATTGAGAAGAGTAAGCTAAAAATATACTTTAAACAATCCAAGCAAATGGTTTGTCTCACGACGGATACTTGGACATCGTTGCAAAAAGTCAACTATATGTGTCTTACGGCACATTACATAAATGAAGATTGGGAGTTGAAGAAGAAGATTATAAACTTTTGTCCAATTACAAGTCATAAAGGGGAAGCCATCGGGAAAGCGGTAGAGAAGTGCTTGCTAGAGTGGGGTATTGATCGAATATTCACTATAACGGTTGACAATGCGAGCTCCAATGATGTTGCTATTTCTTATTTAAGCAAGAAAATTCAGAATTGGAGAAATAGCATTCTACAATGCAAGTATTTACACATGCGATGCATTGCACACATCATTAATCTTGTTGTTGTTGACGGCTTGAAATTGATGTCTCCATCGGTTGCTCGTGTTCGAAATGCGGTAAGGTATGTGAGACATTCTCCAAGTCGCTTTCAAAAGTTCAAGGACTGTGTTGAAGCCGAAAAGATACAAAGCAAAAAAATGTTGTGTCTTGATGTGAGCACTCGTTGGAACTCGACATTTTTGATGTAGAACACGGCCCAAAAGTTTGAAAGTGCCTTTGAGAGATTCGCCGGACAAGATCCATGGTTCAAAGTAGAACTAACGGAGAATGGCGGATATCCTATTGAAGATGATTGGGCCAATGCAAGGAGGTTGAGTACTTTCTTAGAACACTTCTAGGAACTTACTTTGCTATCTCGGGATCCTTATATGTCACTTGCAATAATTTCTTTGACGAAATCACATCCATTGATATTCTCTTGCGCACATCAAAGGAGAGTGATGACTATGACTTGTCTCTCATGGCCGACAAATTGAGGAAGAAGTATCAAAAATATTGGGGTGACATTGAAAAAATGAATATGGTGATTTTTATTGCTCCAATTCTTGATCCTCGACATAAGTTGGAATATGTAGAATATGCTCTTGATCATCTATATGGTCCGGAGAAGAGCGATTCCATGAAGAAGAAAGTAAAAAGTGTTGCGTACTCTATGTTCAATGAGTACAAAAATATGACCTCTTCAAAAAGTGGTGGTAGTGGTACTACTATTAGTGAAAGAGTTGAACCTTTTAGTGCAAATCAACCGTTGCAATTGAAGAAGTTCATGAAAGCCCAATTCAAGAAACATAAGATGGAATTGGGTGGTGGTGATGCTAAATCCGAGTTTGATCGATATCTAGATGAGAGCACCGTAGATGATGATGATGAGAGTGATGATTTTAATATTTTGGGATGGTGGAAGCTCAATTCTCCTCGTTTTTCGATCCTATCGAAGATGGCTAGGGATGTGTTGGTCGTTCCCATATTACCGTAGCATCCGAGTCCGCTTTTAGTACGGGTGGCCGTGTGCTTGATTCATATAGGAGCTCTTTGACTCCCAAAATTGTTCAAGCTCTTATTTGTTGTCAAGATTGGTTCCGGGGGCCTTTCGATCGACCTATAGTATCCATTATTGAAGAGGAGTTTGAAGATGTGTATAAAGTTGAGATGGGTAATTTTTAATTTGCTTATTGCTTGCATTATTTTATATATTTTTGTGTGTGTTTTAACTTGTTGATTCATTTTTTCATTTAGATTTGGGTAAGTTGACAATGGAATCAACGTCAACAAGCGAGGTTTGATTACTTATGCTCTTGAGTCTTGAACATTGGAGTAATATTTGGGAAATGGGAACACAAACTCTATGTTGGATATAATTTTGTAATATTTTTGTAGCACAAAATATCTGTCATGTGCTATACTAGCTGTCAGCTGATACATTGACCCCTTCGTTTCTGTGAGTGGCTGTTACATTGACCCCTCTGTTTTGGCTTTTGGGAGCTTTACTCATGGCTTGGTTAATCATTTAATGCTTTGGGGAGCTTTCCCTTCGTTTCTGTGTTTTGGCTTTTGGCTTTTGGCTTTTGGGAGTGTGCTTTGGCTCTGTTGTGTATTTTGGTTACTCATTTAATGCTTTGGTTACTCATTTAATGCTGGATTTTACTCATGTCTGGGTTAATCATTTAATCCAGCGCAAGCTGCACAACTCTGTTTCTGTGCTTTGGCTCTGTTTATGTGTTTTGGCTCTGTTGCTGGATTTTACTCATGTCTGGGACCTCTGGTCTGGGTTACTCATCTTTTGTTGGAGCCTGGATTTTACAGTTTTACTCATTTACTGCTGGAGTGTGCTGGATTTTACTCATTTACTGCTGAAAATTTATGTTGGACATTGTTTACATTTACTGCTCCTTCACTCATTTACTAATTATTGTTGTTTAATGAGGCACTGCAGCCATTTGGCTTTATTGGCGAGGCACTGCAGGCTGCAGCCATTTAACTGCTGTTTGATGATGGTGATGATGGATATTGTATTTGTTGGCGAGGCACTGCAGCCATTTAACTGCCATTTGGCTTTATTGGCGAGGCACTGCAGCCATTTAACTGGTGTTTGGACTTTGGAAGCATGCTGTTGTTCCTTGACCCTTCTCTTGTTCATGTGTTCCCCTATTGTAACATGTGGACTATTGTAATTTTTATTTGTTGTTGATGCTGTGCTGTATGGAGACTCTAGAGTCCTAGACTGGTAATCTGGAGTGGATACATCATACATTCGTTTAAGTATTATGAATTTTACTAATATATTTGTTAAGCTTTGGCGATGATGATTTGGCTGCAGCCATTGGCGCGGCATTTATTTGCAGCCAATTGGCGAGGCATGTACTTCTGAGCCTTCTTTGTCCCCAATTTTCAGGCAGTGATACTTGGGCCTTGGCTGCGATGATGAGTATACTGTTTGATACCTGGCTTATTTGGCGTTAAACTGCTGTTTGATGATGAAGATGATGGAACTTGGAAGCACGTGGACTATTGTATTTGTTGTTGATGGCATCCTGGAAGCATGTTGTATTGCTGTTTAATGATGATGATGATGATGGAAGCATGCTGTTGTTCACTTCCTTCTCTTGTTCAAGTATTTCCCTATTGTAATATGTGAACTATTGTATTTGTTATTTTGATGATGATGATGGAAGCTTGCTGTGCAGCACTTGTTCAAGTGTTCCACGATTGTAATATGTGAACTATTGTATTTGTATTTGTTCAAGTGTTCAACTATGCATTAATCATTTAATTGTACATCATGCTGTTTTTTAAAATTATATATTATATTTATTTGGTATTTGATGGTGGCTTAAATTAGTCAAGGATGTTATTTCTTATTGGGCCGGCCCATTTGGGCCCATGAAACCAAACCGAACCGAACCGTAAACCGAAATATTTGTTCGGTTCGGTTTTGGTCGGTTCTTTCATATTCGGTTCGGTAATCGGTTCATCAAAAACCGGTTTTCGGTTTTTTTCGGTTTTGCTATTTTTGGTTCGGTTCTAACCGAACCGACCCGATGCTCACCCCTAAAATTGGAGTTCCATGATGGTCCCAACCCACCCATAGGAGCTATAGCTTGGACCTCATAATTTCTACATTCAGAATGTAGGAACTCATTTTGCAGAATAGTAATGCTCAATTTGGAGTCCCAATTTCTAGATTCTAAATTTAACATTATTTCTTTACTACATTAATTTTTATCCACACAAAATTTGGGACCAAAGGTCATTTTATCATTTTTCTACTATTCCTCTACAGATCGAACCCATTCTAGATTTACCTTTTTGTTATAAATTTGGGTCTCACGATACATTTTTGAGCTTCATCTAATAATGATGCTATAAGAACACGACCCCAAAAAAAGAAAGAAAAAATTGATGCGGATATTGACAGTGTCTTACTTTCCTTCCAATGACGCAAAAATTTAAACAATTCAACCTTGTTTGAACCACTTCCAACAGTTGGAACATATAAAAGAAGTAACATAAATATTTTTCAAATTGAAATACAAGTGATAAGTGCTATTATGTTTTTTTACAAGGTGTTGATGTGAATGGAGGGTATGTGTTGTATCTTATGGAAGTCCTCCCCTCCCTCTCGGATCCTTCGTACAAAACCAGGTGGCATCCCAGACACCTCCAACTTCTTGAGAGACGCCAACTGCTCCAAACCTTCAGGCATCATTCTCAAGTCCATGCAGTGATCGATTGTTAGTTGGGCTAGATCCTTCATTGCCCCACTTTCTATTCTCAAGTACCTTAGCCATCCCAAATGTGCAAGTCGTAAATGCCGCAGACGAGGAAATCCACCTCTAACATAGATCCTTCATTTTTTTTTTCTTCACTAGATCATGATCTGAATGGAGGGTATGTGTTGTATCTTATGGAAGTCCTCCCCTCCCTCTCGGATCCTTCGTACAAAACCAGGTGGCATCCCAGACACCTCCAACTTCTTGAGAGACGCCAACTGCTCCAAACCTTCAGGCATCATTCTCAAGTCCATGCAGTGATCGATTGTTAGTTGGGCTAGATCCTTCATTGCCCCACTTTCTATTCTCAAGTACCTTAGCCCTTCCACGTCTGCAAGTCGCAAATGCCGCAGCCGAGGAAATCCACCACTAAAATAGATCTCCTCATCCCTAGGAAGAATCCTGCAACCTAGTATTTGGAGAATCACAAGGCCTTGCAACCCTTCAAGTGCAGTTACATCACGTTTTAGCAGCAGAATTCTTTGTAATGATAGGTTGGTGAGGTTTTGGGGGAGCCCTCTCAACTCAATGAGTGTTCCCCAACCATCACATGATGAGAGAGTCAACTTAGATGAGAGAGTCAACTTACGGAAGTTGCGATGGCTTGGTAGGGAGCTGAAGAGTGTCGCCGCCTGCAGTAATTGATCAAATTCAAGCAGCAGAGAGGTTAGGTGATCCAGTTCGTGAAGGGAATCAAATAACATATCCGCTTGCTCTTTTTCTGAGATATTCGTGATGGCAAGCTTCCGAAGGTTTGACAGCTCTTTGAGTTGCCTCATCCATCTTCCTGCTCTTGCACTCTTCAAGATCCGTAGCATTTTTAGACCACCAATGCCTGAAGACGGCATAATCCCGTGACAGTGGATTCGCGCAAGTGTTTGGATCTTCCATAACGACTCGGGTAAGGTACAGAGAGTGACGCCTCTTACGTCTAATGTTTGTAGATTAGATAGATTTCCGATGGACGGTGGAAGGCTACATGAGTAACATATAACCTTGAAATATCTTAAATGGATCAAGCCCCCAATCTCCTCTGGTATAGTAAGCGTAACCCTAAATGGGAGAATTACAGAGTCAATCAAGTGTGTTCAGAAATGGGTGTAAAGACAAACGATAGGACTAGCTAACCATTAAGAAATGTACAAATATACTAAACATATACCTCTCTTCCCCGATGGTTACACTGCCCACGTTGAGATGAATTACCCTCAGCAGACTGAAACTAGAAAAGAGGTGTCGAGATAAAAGTGGCGTGGATGAATTGCCTATCCCCAATAAATTGGAATAATACTCAGTGAAATTAGCTTCATACTCTTTCCGTGAAAATCGGTCCAACAACAGTAGACTACGTGCTTTGAAGTTAGAATGGCGCATCATACCGCCGGCATACTGCACCCTGCCATCACCGTGTGCTTTACAAACAACCAAGCGGCGCGAAGTGACAACATCATCCTCCACAGCATCGTTATTGTAGTTGTATATGCTGTAAGTCGTGAAAAATCTATTCCTCTTAGCAACCGAAATACACAAGTCCCTTAAAAGATCATGGATTCGGAATTTAAGGATCCTTCCGTTGGTCAAACTTCTCTTGACTACTTGAATCATGCACCTCTGAGCAAGCTCATCCAAGTACCCCATTGCAGTCTCTTGCGTTGGTACGAAACCCTCTCCTATCCATAGCCAGACCAACTCCGATGCTTTGATCACTGAATCCTCAGGCCAAGAGCCTAAATAAAGGAAACATGACTTGTATCGGTGGTCCGGTAAGTCGTCGTAGCTCAAGGCTAGTATCTCCAAACATTACTTTCCATCTCTGCTCGAATCCCAGTTTAAGCTATCAGCCATATCTTTCCAAACATTGAAGGTTGGCTCCTTCACTGAAAGTAGACCTCCTAATACAACCAGCTCGAGAGGTAATCCACCACATTTCCTTACTAGCTCATCTGCCGCTTCCTCAAGCTCATCTGGACAACTTGGCTCTGCATCCTGATGTGTGGGAAATGCCTTCCTTAATAAGAGCTCCCTACTCTGCTCGTAGCTTAAAAATGGCAGCTCAACTGGCGGAATCATGGGGTCGGCGGATCTTGCAACATCCAAAAAGCGTGTCGTAAACATCACTCGGCTGCCGTTCCTTGCATTTGGGAAAGCAGGTTTTACTTGTAACCATGCATCCGTGTCCCAGATGTCATCCATGACTATCAAGTATTTCTTCCCTTTCAACAAGTTGTACAGATTCAATACCAAGTCATCAACCAAATCAACATTTTGAGCAAGACTGACCTTCCTATTAATGCACTTCAGAAGCTCCGTGGCATTGTACTCTTGAGAAACGGTGATCCAAGCACACGTATCAAAGTTTGATTTAATCTCGTTGTAAACTTTCAAGGCAAGAGTGGTCTTGCCAAGACCACCCATACCCACAATGGAAATTACGCAACGCCTTGCCACACTGGTATCTAGTAAGTGATCCACAATCACTTTCTTATGATCAGCAAAGCCAACGACAACTGTGTCGTCGTCCAGATGAGGATGCAATTGTCTAAGAGGTGGTGGTTGGGCTCTGCTTGATTCTGCTCTGGTTTCATGACCTAGATCAACAATACCGTATGTGTCTCTACTCTCTTTGATCCCACGGACTTTGGTCCTTATCCGTGCAATCTTTGTGCCAATATTGTGAAGAGCTTTTAGTTCAAATGGATAAAGAGCGTACCTCTTCAATAACCGGATAATTCTTGTGCTCCTCCTTCCTAGCAGTAGTTTCCTTCGCTTCTCAATCTGCTCGATGATGGAATCCATAACGTCTTCAGCTTGGAAGACAACATCCCTCACCTCCATCACCCAATTCTTGACCCGTTCGTCTCCTTTCTTTTCCTTTCTTTCAGCATCTATGAGGAAGCACTCCATCCACCTCAATTCAGTCCGGAACCATTCAATGTTGTCGCGCACTCCATACAACAGTAAACCTTCTTGGATCAGGATGTTCCCAACCTTCTCCAAAGCAAACTTAACAACAGCACTGGCCATCTTCTCTCTCTCTCTTCACACACACATAGAAACATGAGATGAGATGTTAGCAATTATTATAACCAGAGATGACCTTCACTTAATGACGAAGGATTGGTGGTCCTGTCTTGGAAGGAAGTTGCAAGGAAATATATATGTGAACCATAGCATTTTGGAATATATGTGAACCATAGCATTTTGGAATATTGATTGTATCTTGTATAGAAATACATTGCCGACAGTTTCACATTGGATGAAGTAAGAAGTGATCAGAGCAAAGTGACACAAAGTGTTCCAATAATCTAATTGCAACATACAGAAGCAAAACAAATAACGATAACTAAATAACAAAGTACTAAGTTAACACGGTTCAGTGTTGTCTACATTCATGGTCAAATGTGGAGGAAATTATTTTTACTTTAACATATTAGATCACAACGTGGTCACACTGTAAAAGTGCACAAATATTACCCTTATTTTGTGGTAACCCCACAATTGCAGTTGACATCTCTTGGGCCAAGGAATGTTGTTTCAACCAGAGGTTGATATGGTTCTGGGAGATTCAACTTTGGAAGTTCTAATGGCTTTGCAAGGAATTGATAAAAGTTGTGTCTGAAAAGGCAGTGAGATTCGAACAGAATTTAATTCTTCAGGTATAATATTGAACCTGGCCCATATGACTTTATATATATATATATATATATATATATATATATATATATATATGAAGATATATATATATATATATATCTTCAGGTATAATATTGAACCTGGCCCATATGACTTTATATATATATATATATATATATATATATATATATATGAAGATATATATATATATATATATATATATATATATATATATATATATATATATATATATCTTCAGGTATAATATTGAACCTGGTCCATATGACTTTAACTGGTCCATATGACTTTATATATATATATATATATATATATATATATATATATATATATATATATATATATATATATCATCCTACTTTCTATTAATGTAAGACTAAACTTTTTAATCAACTCCCTTGTTAACCTTGAACACTCAACTAAGTGCAAGATATACCCAACAATCTCCACCTTAACTCGTACCAGAGAATATTCAACATATTATTATCTCGATCCATTCAAACATAAAACTGAACCGAAAAAATCGAAAAGTTCATTCGTATCACTATTATATGCAACTACACAGTTCATTCGTATCTTCAGGTATAATATTGAACCTGGTCCATATGACTGGTCTATATATATATATATATATCATCCTACTTTCTATTAATGTAAGACTAAACTTTTTAATCAACTCCCTTGTTAACCTTGAACACTCAACTAAGTGCAAGATATACCCAACAATCTCCACCTTAACTCGTACCAGAGAATATTCAACATATTGTTATCTCGATCCATTCAACCATAAAACTGAACCGAAAAAATCGAAAAGTTCATTCGTATCACTATTATATGCAACTACACATCTTGCACTACCTTGAGCCGGACGACTAGACTCACTGTTGAAGTCAATCCATATAGTTTATCCAACATTCGATCATGTACTAGCCGGATCACCTTATGGAGCCAATCATTATAGTTGTTGCAATATTTATCCCGTATCCGGAACACCTTATGGAGATACTCCATATTATAATCTCTCCAACACTAGATCCCTTGCATGGACCATCTTACAGAGACAACTTTATCATAACCGTGACCTCAAAAAACAAGATAAAAGATAAGTACTACTATTAGGAAAAGAAAACTCGCTAAACTTGACAATTAACAATCATAACCTCATGACTTCAAAATTTCAAAATAAGTATGCTACACAAGAAAATTTTACATGAGAAACCACTCAATCATCAAAAACAACCGAACATGTCTATTACCTGCACAGACAATGAACAAAACATAGTAAAAAATGACCCACCTAAGTCATTTGGTGAATGCAAAATATTGCATATATCAGCCACTGAAAAGAGGAAGCACCCAAGACTTGCACTTGGTAAGTATTGGGCATAACAGATGTAGAGTAACATGTATCGCCCTGGACAAAGCACAGCAAAAACAAGCACCATTAGACTAAGTACAGTAACATGAAAATTTGTTGAAGTTTGCAAAACAAGGTGCAAGGAATGAGATTTTTGAAAGACCCATACTCCAACACCAACACCACCACAACAGGCAATTTGGTTGCTCGAATAGAGAATTGGACTACTAATGGCAAAATAAATCATCTAGTAGTCATCAAAACTTACAAAAACATTGGGAGATTTCCTTCTACCAGCAACTTCTCAAAACTATCCAATTAAAGTATAAGGTGATGCTAAACTGAAGGAAACTACTGTGCATGAATACAGTTGAGCAAAAAATAAATAATATTGTTGTCAAACATAGTAACTTAATCCCCAAAACAGAAATTACTATATGATAAGAAAAATAGTGACCCCTCATCAACTATGGTTATAAGAGGAGTTTGCTAAACATAAAACATATACTAGCACATGTGTCTACTTGAAATCAGAGAGGTGACAACCATTACCATTTACTGCATCAAACTAATTACAATTAGGTCACAACACTATATTGTTCAAGAGCACATTAATTGACGCAGCGGGATAGTGGAACGGGCTTACCTTCGTGCTTGGCAATGGCCAAGTCGATCGGTGATGACGATAACTGGACCACCATTGCTTGGTGAGAGCGAAGCGGTGCCGCAAAAACTCCGACGGAGGGCCTTGTGAGAGGTCCGCACGAAGGTTGCTTGAAAACCTCAAGCGAGGGGCTTCCGAATCCACGGAACAGTCGAGTCCACGACCAAGAAAATAAGAGAACAAATCTCAAACTTTAAAGAAGAATTTTATTGATTAAAAGTTGTTCTCAATTGCATACAAAAGGTGCCTATTTATAGGACTTTTGTGACAACCTAATCCTAATAAAATAAAGATAAAATCTATCCTAATAAAAGATAAAGTAAAAATAAGAATCCTATCATAAATATGATTTTAAAAAAAGTAAAGAAAAGAAAAAAGAATCCATGAGGAAAGAGGAAAAGAAAAAAAAAATTCTAGAGGGACTAGGATTCTACGCTACATCAGTCTCCCCTGCTTCAAGAGAACTCGTCCCTGAGTTCTTATCAGAATAAAGCGGTTCGCTAGGTGGAAAGTATTCGTAAAGATCGACGACATTGAAGGTTGGAGAGATCTGCATGTCTTCAGGGAGATCAATCACATAAGCATTGTCATTTAGCTAGCGTAGAACTTGAAATGGTCCGATCTTCTTCGTCAATTTGTTGTAGGAGTCAGTAGAAAAACGTTCCTTACGTAAGTAAACCATGACCAAGTCTCCCTCATGAAAGACCTTACAGCGGCGGCACTGATCAGCAGTTGCTTTGTTCTGAACTCCGGCCTTGTGCTTGATGGTATAGGAGAAGCGTTGAAGAATCCGAATCCATCTAGCATGCATTCGATTTGTGTTACAGGGATTGTCTATAAAAGATAAAGCTTTATTGTCTGTATGTAGGATAAATGGCCGTTGGATGAGGTAGTGCTCCCATGCTTTGATGGCTTGTACGATCGAGTAGAACTCCTGCTCATAAGTTGACCATTTTCGTTGAGCTTCACTTAGCTTCTTGCTACGAAAGGCAATTGGTCTTCCTTCTTGTATTAGTACAGCACCAACGTCCACTATACTGGCATCACATTCGACTTCAAACAGCTCGTCAAAGTTGGGCAGTGATAGGACTGGCGCCGTAGATAGCTTCTCCTTGATGAGTATGAAACTGGCTTCAGCTTCATGAGTCCAGATAAATTTTTCTTTCTTCATGCATTCTGTCAATGGTGCTACAATAGTACTGAAGTTACGAATGAATTGTCGGTAAAAATTGGTGAGGCCATGAAAGCTTCGTACTTCAGTCGTTGTCTTTGGAGTGGGCCAGTCGCGAATTGCTCTAATCTTCTCTTCATCAATACTGAGGCCACTGGCGCTAATAGCGAATCCCAAGAAAATGAGTTGGTTAGTAAGAAAGCTACACTTCTTGAGATTGACATAGAGTTTATTAATTCGGAGAAGTTTGAGAACTTTCCTGAGGTGCTTCAGATGGTCAGTTTGGCTCTGGCTATAGATCAGGATATCGTCAACGTAGACGACTACGAACTTTCATATCAGTGGCTTTAAAACTTGATTCATATGGCGCATGAACGTGCTTGGTGCATTTGAAAGTCTGAAAGGCATAACAAGCCATTCATAGAGTCCTTCACGGGTCTTGAAAGCAGTTTTTCATTCATTACCAGGTCAAATTCGGATTTGATGGTATCTGCTCTTCAAATCGATCTTTGAGAAAATTGTAGACCCAGCAAGCATATCCAACATGTCTTCTAGTCGAGGGATGGGAAAGCAAAATCCAATGGCGATGCGGTTGATAGCCCGACTGTCGATGCACATACGCCACGACCCGTCTTTCTTTGGCACTAGAAAGACAGGAACTGCACAAGGACTGAGGCTCTCTCTGATCAAGCCCTTTTGGACCAATTCTTCAACTTGGTCTTGGAGGATTTTGCATTCATGGGGGCTCATCCGATAATGTGGAATATTTGGAAGTCTAGAACCTGGGATGAGATCTATTTCATGTTGAATGTTTCTCATTGGTGACAATTCGCTAGGCAGTTCATTTGGCATTATGTCGCGGAACTCTTGTAGTAAAGGCTGGACTACTTCAGGAATGTTGGTATGGAATACTTCGGCTTTACCCGATACAACCATACATAGAGTTCTTCTTATTTCTCAAGACCGCTTTCAAGTTCTTGACCGTCAACAATCATTACGGTCTTTTGTTATTGTGGACTGGTCTTAGGAATATCATCCGGTGCTAATGGATGAAGAGTGAGACGTCGTCCATCTTGAAGGAAAGAATATGTGTTGTCTCTTCTCCGATATGTGACATTTTTGTCAAATTGTCATGGCAGACCGAGGATGATGTGACAAGAGTCCATGTCGACAATATCGAACATGACTTCATCTTTATAGGTCTTTCCGATGGAGAAAGGTATGCGACAAACTTCAGAGACGACCATGTTGTGTCCCTGTTAAATCCAGCCAATCTTATATGGAGCCAGGTGTGCTTCTTTGGTCAGTCTCATCTTCTCTACCATTGCTCTTGAAACAATGTTCTTTGTACACCCGTTGTCAATGATGATGTCACATAACTTGTCTTTGACCTTGCATCGGGTTCGAAAGATATTATGGCGCTGGGGTGGTTCTTCAATCTTTGGGGCTAGTAGCAGATGCCTAACGACACACACTAGTTGTTCACCATCATCTTCGGGAAGGACCTCTTCTTCTCCTGAGTGTTCTTCTCCTTCCTCTTTGTCTTCGTAGTCAGCAAAGGCAACTTGTGCTCTAAAGGGGCATCTGTTGGACAGATGTCCGACTTCGTTGCAACGGTAGCACTTGTTTCCTCTTGATTTGCTGTATGGATTGGCAGTTTGCTGAGGTTTGGCAACTTGTTGTGGGACCTGTACTTTTGAAGGTGCCGTCGGGGAGAGAGAATTAGGGTATGCTGGTCCTTTGCCCTTTTTGGAATAGTTGGCAGCTTGATTTTGTGTCCAATCATCCTTTGTTATTGATCCATGGTTGTTAGCACTGAAACGGCTCTGTAGACTCTTAAACTTCTCAATCTTTTGTTCTACCTTCTCTGCAAAGGTGATTGCTTCACTGAGTGTGTATATATTCTGCAGGTATAGTTGATCATGGATGTCTTTTCTTAGGCTGCCAACATAACGGGTCGCCTGAGATCTGTTTACGGGACGAAAGTCTGAAGAATTCTTCTGCGTAGTCAGCTATAGTTCGTGCACCTTCGGTACAATTTTGATATCGAACGATAGAGAATCTGCTGATAATCTGGAGGTAAAAATCTTTGTCGTAGCAGTTGTCGCATCTTTGGCCAACTCCGTACAAGAGCTTTGCCGACTCTCGCACGAATGTGCTCGAGTTGTTCCCACCAAGCAGAGGTACCTCCCTTGAGCCTATAGGCTACAAGGTAAACATGTCTCTCTTCAGGGATGTTCATGTATTCGAAGAAGCGTTCTACTTCTGTGAGCCAGTAAAGAAAGTCTTCAATATGTAGTCGACCATTGAAAGAGGGAAGATCCATCTTCATTTTGAAATCACCTCCTCCTTCGTAGTCACCTTGCCACCGTCGTTGGTATGCATGGCTCCGTCGTTGTTGGTTTACATAGATGGTTTGGGGGCCCGGACGATGGGATCCCTGCAGGCTGAAATCATCGTCGCCGCTGTCTTCGCAGTATTCAATGTGAGGGGCCCCACTGTTGTGGCCACGATGCGGACCCTTTTGTGTACGACTGGTAGTAGGACGAGCATTTGCGTCTCTCGTCTCTGTAGGCGGTATTCCCGTAATATCAACGACTTCGTTGGATTTGATTCCAAGAAATCTCAGCACTCCATCCAATTTGTCAGACAGGACATCAACTTTTTTTTGACAAGGCTTCAATGTTATTAGACATGGCATCAAACTCACGTGTGACAGGTTTTGCCATTGTTGTTTTGAGAAAGAAAGATTCCCAAAGGTTTCCAAACGAATTGAAATCCTTGATCTGTGGGGCTCTGATACCACTTGACGCAGCAGGATAGCAGAACAGAATTACCTTCGTGCTTGGCAATGGCCAAGTCGATCGGTGATGACGATAACTGGACCACTGTTGCTTGGTGAGAGCGAAGCGGTGCCGCAAAAACTCCTACGGAGGACCTTGTGAGAGGTCCGCACGAAGGTTGCTTGAAAACCTCAAGCAAGGGGCTTCCGAATCCACGGAACAGTCGAGTCCACGACCAAAAAAATAAGAGAACAAATCTCAAACTTTAAAGAAGAATTTTATTGATTAAAAGTTGTTCTCAATTGCATACAAAAGGTGCCTATTTATAGGACTTTTGTGACAACCTAATCCTAATAAAATAAAGATAAAATCTATCCTAATAAAAGATAAAGTCAAAATAAGAATCCTATCATAAATAGGATTATAAAAAAAAGAAAAAAGAAAAGAAAAAGGAATCCAAGAGGAAAGAGAAAAAGAAAAGAAATCCTAGAGGGACTAGAATTCTACGCTACATCATTAATCTCTACAGAACCAGCACTTACAAAAGCTTACATACCGATCTTTTGCAGTGCAAAGTGCCTTTAGCTGCTTTAAAAGATCAAACATAGTGGCAGACCGGGAAAATCCACATTTGCAGGAAAAATAATCCTTCTCAATTACAAGAAGACAATTGTGACTGGATACTAACAATCATTCCTCCAACAGCATATTCTACACAAGGAAAAATGTTATCCCAGTAGAGCTATTTCAACCATCAAAATCAGCGGATTGACACATTTGGAATAACATCTGATATAAGCTACACAAACTCGTAAACCAAATCTTCTACTTGTGGTCTGCAGACACTAAGCAAATTATCTGCCAAAAATGAAGCATTACGTCTAGCAATGTCTAGCTTCTACGACAATCAGGAATAGATGTCCAGTACCAAATAATTGCACAAATTGAATAAGGATAGTAGAATATCACAAATTAACATTTAAATGAGAAACATTAACTTGAAAAGTCGTCAAAGTCAGCAAATGAAAGGAGCCCGTCATCAGATGCTCAAAAGATAACCAACATCCAAAACATCAAATTTTGTGCAAAAACATCATAGAAAAGATGTAGAATTACCAGCTATATAATATTTCGCGTACATTTCAAGATAGAATTTGGCAACAGGAAAAAGAAAACGATCCCAAAAAAAAAAAAATTGATGCGGATATAGATATTGTTTTAGTCTCCTCTCCAATGCCACAAAAATTATGATGTGGATATGGACATTGTTTGAACTTGTTGAAGCTCGAACTTACATTTTCTTGTGTCACACATGTAATACTTGAACATAAAAGATGTAACATAAATATTTTTCAAATTGAAATACAAGTGATAACAGCTATTATGGGGTTTTTTTTTTCTTCACTAGATCATGATCTGAATGGAGGGTATGTGTTGTATCTTATGGAAGTCCTCCCCTCCCTCTCGGATCCTTCGTACAAAACCAGGTGGCATCCCAGACACCTCCAACTTCTTGAGAGACGCCAACTGCTCCAAACCTTCAGGCATCATTCTCAAGTCCATGCAGTGATCGATTGTTAGTTGGGCTAGATCCTTCATTGCCCCACTTTCTATTCTCAAGTACCTTAGCCATCCCAAATGTGCAAGTCGTAAATGCCGCAGACGAGGAAATCCACCTCTAACATAGATCCTCCCCCGGTTCGCCCGGTTCCCCCCTAAAATCCTGCATTGTCGTATTTGGAGAACCACAAGGCCTTGCAGCCCTTCAAGTGCAGTTACCGTTTCTTGTGCCAGCTGAACTCCTTCTAATGATAGGTTGGCGAGGTTTTGGGACAGCCCACTCAAACCAGTGTATGGTCCCAAACCAGAACACGAGAGAGTCAACTTACGGAAGTTGCGATGATTTGGTAAGGAGTTGAAGAGTGTCGTCGTCGCCGTCGCCGTCGCCGTCGCCGTCGGTGATACAAAAATTTCAAGGTACAGAGAGGTAAGGTGATCCAGTTTGCAAAGCGAATCACATAACATATCCACTTGCTCATTTCCTGAGACCACCTGCGTGATGGCAAGCTTCCGAAGGCATGACAGCTCTTTGAGTTGCCTCATCCATCCTCCGGCTTTTACATTCTCCAAGATCTGTAGCATTTTTAGACGACCAATGTCTGACGAGGGCATAATCCCGTGACAGCGAAATCGTACAAGCGTTTGTATCTTCCATAATGACTTGGGAAACGTACATTGAGTGATGCCTCTTACGTCTAATGTCTGTAGATTAGATAGATTTCCGATAGACGGTGGAAGGCTACATGATACGAAACCTGTAAGCTTGAAATATCTTAAATGGATCAAGCCCCCAACCTCCTCTGGTATATTAAACTCATAATCTTCTCTGCTAGAAATAGAAATCGATTGTGTTAAAAAAAAAAATTGGGTGTAAAGACAAGGGAAACTAGTTAACCCATGAGTAGATAAATGAACAAATATACTAAGACAATATATACCTTTTTATCGGGCCGACATCCTTGTACACTTTGAGGTAAATTACCCTCAGCAGGCTGAACCTATGAAAGACGTGTTGTAGAAGTCTTAGGGTGGATGGATTAGCCATCCCCAATAAATTGGAACAACAATACTTGGTGAAAGCTTCACCCTCGTACCGTAAAGCTAGCTGGAAGAACAGTAGACTTCGTGCTTTCAAGTTAGAAGAGCTCATCATCGTACCAGCATACTGCACCCTAACGTCATCGTATGTTTCACAAACAACCAAGCGACGCCAAGTGACAACATCATCATCCTCGTTATTGCACTTGTAAGTCGTGAAAAATCTATTCCTTTTAGCAACTGAAATACACAAGTCCCTGAAAAGATCATGGATTCGGAATTTACGGATCCTTCCGTTGGTCCGACTTCTCTCGACTACTCGAATCATGCACCTCTGAGCAAGCTCATCCAAGTACCCCATTGCTGCCTCTTCCATGGTTCTCTCTGTTTGTGCTGGTGGTGCTACGAAACCCTCTCCTATCCATAGCCAGACCAACTCCGATGCTTTGATCTCTGAATCCTCGGGCCAAGAGCCTAAATAAAGGAAACATGATTTGTACCGGTGGTCCGGTAAGTCGTCGTAGCTCAAGGCTAGTACCTCCAAACACCCCTTTCCGTCTTTGCTCGAATCCCAGTTTAGGCTAGCAGTCGTATCTCTCCAAACATTGAAGGTTGGCTCCTTCACTGAAAGTAGACCTCCTAATACCACTAGCGCCAGAGGTAATCCGCCACATTTCCTTACTAGCTCATCCGTCGCTTCCTCGAGCTCATCTGGACAACTTGGCTCTGCGTCCGGATGTGTGGGGAATGCCTTCCTTAAGAAGAGCTCCCTACTCTGCTCGTAGCTTAAATACGGCAGCTCGACTGGCGGAATCCTCGGGTCGGCAGATTTTGCAACATCCATAAAGCGTGTCGTAAACATCACTCGGCTGCCGTTCCTTGCATTTGGGAAAGCAGGTTTTACTTGTAACCATGCATCCGTGTCCCAGATGTCATCCATGACTATCAAGTGTTAGTCCCGGGGGCTTGATCAAAGATGAAAACTAATGCAATCGAGATCTGAGATGTCACACAAAACTTTGTGATGATCAAACTCAAGATCTACGAATAAAACTAAATAGCCAAATTACAAAATGAAGGAGAAAAATAGCAAAGAGAAGATCTCTTGTTCTTCCTTGCAAACGTGTTGCTATTGGGACAGAACAAGTTACAATAATCTAGAGAGATGAGAAGAAGAACAATGCTGGGGTGTCAAAACACCGTTGCTCAAAGCAAGATTCGTCCCACACGATCTGCTTCCAGGAACCAGCAAGTTTGAAGAACTTGTGGAACGCTCGATGTCACCTCTGTTCTGACTCCTCGGATGGACTTGCAATGGCGGCAGCAACTCCCTCTCTTTCTCTCTTTTCTGACTTGTATTTTTCGTAGTAGTCACAAAGGAGGCCAGAAGAGAGTATTTATAGAGAGAGGGTGGAAACCCTAACCGCCTCTTCAGTTATGGAAAGATTGAATCAAATCACAAAAAGATAGCAACGAATTAATTCTAATCCCACAAAGATAGGAACTGAATTAATTCAAATCCCACAAAGATAGTAACGAAATTAATTCAAATCCCACAAAGATAGGATCTGAATTAATCGCATTGATTCACCCTTTCCATAACCGATTTGAAATCTGCACAGTCAGCGTAGCCCTCCATGCGGCAGCAGCAGCAGCAGCCTGGCCGCATGGACCGCTTGGGCCGCATGGACCGCATGTGCCGCATGAGCTGCATGGACCGCATGAGCCGCATGGACCGTATGGACCGCATGGACCGCATGAGCCGCATGAGCCGCATGGACCGCATGGACCGCATGGGCCGCATGGACCGCATGAGCCGCATGAGCCGCATGTGCCGCATGAGGCCGCATATGAGCCGCATAAGACCGCATGGCCGCATATGAGCCGCATAAAGACCGCATGACTGCTGACGTGCTAAGTGCAAAGTGCGCCAACAAAACGCCACATTACGCCTCATGAGCCCATGAGCCCGAGTCCGAGTCCGAGTCCGAGTCCGAGTCGCTAAGCCCCTTTGGGGCTTAGCTCCAAGTGGAATTAATCCAAGAGAATGACAAAAGCATTAATGCTTAATCCTTGGAGCCTTATTCTTACCTCCTAGTAAAATCACCCACATGGTTCCCTCCTTAGGGTCACCACCCCATGTGCATCTCTCAACAACACACCCAAGTATATATGTTGAGATAACTCATGGTACTTTTCCAATGTGGGACTAAAATTTTACAAGGCATGTTGAGAGCAAGCTCTCTCCATGTAAATAAAGCACCAACAATCCCCCACATATCACAACATATATATATGTGTCCAGGGTTGAGCGTTCCCCACGGTAACTGTCCATTTTGCATTAGGATAGATGTCGCTGACGACTTGAATCTTCCCGCATGGGTTAAATAACAATGTGATACAAGAATGGACTACGCCTTGAATTCTGCACCACAATTGTAATTCTTCCCACTCACAAAGTGTAGTTACGTGTGCTTCTGGCTGCACATTAAAGGCCCTGTGCCAGCCTGGTTTCAGTGTATAATTTTAGGCGTCTACAAGTTTACCCTCAAGAGACGGCCTGATATCTCTTTTCATACACTATAGGTGAGTTCTTTATTAAAGAGATATGGCATGAAGCCTTGCGCTTCCTTGCGGTGCTACGCCGCTATGACATGGCCTGAAGCCGAGGCATTATCCCTACCTGGGAACCTCATCGTAGTGTCATACTACTGTAGCATGAGGTCACAAGCCTCTTTGTAGTGCCAAACTACCCAGCATGAAGCCTAAGGCTTCCTTGCGGTGTTACGCCGCAACGACATGGCTTGCAATGCCGAGGCTTTACCCCTACCTGGGTACCTCATCGTGGTGTCGTGCCACTGTAACATGGGGCCATCCTCCCCTTTGTAGTGCTGTCTATAACTCTTTAATTACGTCATACAGCATTAGGCTACCTGCCTATTTGCGGTGCTACGCCGCTATGACTTGGCTTGCAAAGCCGAGGCATTACCCCTACCTGGGAACCTCATGGTGGAGTCATCCCACTGTAGCATGGAGTTTCACTTCTTGTAGTGCTGCTCTACCGTGCTTCCTGTAAAGCACACCAGACATTCACTCTGCCTGAGAACTCATTAAGGCGTTTAAGCCAACCTTCCACAGGATTTGTTTTTCCGCAGAAAAATACATAGTAGACAACAGTGGTTATGGGTCCGTATCCCTTCCATGTTCCAGAGAACAAGTACCCACTGTTACCTGATAGTTTCCCAGTCAGTGATCCTCCTTTGAACCAAAAGTTAGATGCCTAGTAGATTTCTCTTTGAACTAATAGCATAAAACTTTATGGTAGGATTACAAAGACACACTATCAGAATGTCTTCAAGCCCATTTTACAAGCTGTGTCATCGACCAACTGGCGCTTGAGGCCCTTTGTGAACGGATCTGCCAGGTTCTCCTGACTCTGAACATCAACCACTGTAATTACACCTCTTTTGATAAGATCGTGTACTGCCCTGTGCTTCAACCACACAGTCCTCTTCTTCCCGTTGAAGAGGTCATTTGATGCCACCGCCGCAGTCGCCTGGTTGTTACAGTATATCGGTATCGCCGGTATCTGAGCCCCAACCACTGGAAGATCATACATGAGCTCCCGAAGCCATTCTGCTTCATCTGCTGCAGTTTCAAGTACATAGAATTCAGATTCCATGGAGGAACGAGAGAGTATAGTCTGCTTCTTCGACTTCCACGATATAGCAGCTCCACCCAAGGAAAAGACATATCCACCTGTGGATCTCTCGCTTTCCACCTCTGAACACCAGCTAGCATCACTGAAGCCTTCCACTACTGTCGGATACCCGTTGTAGTGCAGTGCATATGTCTGAGTCTTCTTGAGATATCTCATTACTCGCTTCACAGCTTTCCAGTACTCAACCCCTGGGTTGCTTGTGAACCGACTCAGCATTCCCACGGCAAAAGCTATGTCAGGCCTTGTGGCAGTAGTTGCGTACATCAAACTTCCGATAACGCTAGAATACTCCAGCTGCCTGACGCTTTCCCTCGAGTTTGGCTTCAGCTTCTGATCACACCTGTATGGCGTATCGATCCCTGGAAGATCCTTATATCCATAGCGTGTGAGCATCTTCTCAATATAGTGAGATTGTGACAGCGCTACTCCAGTGTCTGTCCGGATGATCTTTATGCCCAAGATGACATCTGCATCCCCCAAGTCCTTCATACTGAACTTGGTTGAGAGGAACTTCTTTGTCTCTGTGACACAGCCTATATCCGTACCTAGGATTAGCATGTCGTCCACGTACAGACAAACGATGACTCCTCTTCCATCAGCGAACTTTGTGTAAACACATTTGTCCGTCTCGCTGACTCTGTAGCCGTTTGACCTAATAACTTTGTCAAACTTCTCATGCCACATCTTGGGAGCTTGCTTCAAACCATATAATGATTTTACCAACTTGCAGACTTTGTCTTCAAGACCTTTGACGACAAATCCATCTGGCTGTTGTATGTAAATCTCTTCGGTCAGCTCCCCATTCAGGAATGCTGTCTTTACATCCATCTGATGTATCACCAACTTATGTATAGCTGCAAGAGCGATTAACATCCTGATGGTGGTCATCCGGGCTACTGGAGCGTATGTGTCAAAGTAGTCTATCCCCTGTTTCTGAAAAAATCCCTTGGCTACCAGCCTGGCCTTGAACTTGTCAATAGTTCCATCTCCCTTCATCTTCTTCTTGAAGATCCATTTACATTCGATGGACTTTTCTCCTTCAGGTAGATCTACCAACACCCATGTGTTATTGGAGGTGATAGAGTCAAACTCGTCATTCACTGCCTCCTTCCAGAAGATAGCATCTCTGGTCTTCATCGCCTCATCATAGGTAAGCGGATCTGCTTCCACATGATAGGTGACAAAGTCATCTCCGAAGTCTTTCGGTCTCCTTGCTCGCTTAGTTGACGGCTCTGCGAGTTCTGGTACAAGAGTTGTTTCATCAACAACAGCTTCTTCTTGGACTACTGGCTCATATGAGATTTCAGTCTCATTTGCGCCTACATCATTTTCCGGAATGTCCGAAAGAATAATGTTTTTGTCTTTTGCAAACTTGTCTTCAAAGTATTCAGCATCGCGAGATTCGATGATATGATTTGACTCAATATCAAGAAATCTCCGAGCATCACTCTTCTCGGCATACCCCAAGAAGATCGCATTCGTAGTCCTTGTCCCTAGCTTCTGAATCTTCAGATCTGGGAGTTTCACATACGCCAGACACCCCCACACTCGAATGACATTCAAGTTTGGTCTGACTTTGAACCAGAGTTCATGAGGAGTTACGTCCGAAGTTGCATATGGCACTCTATTCAGAATGAAAGTGGCCGTTAATGCAGCTTCTCCCCAGTAGCATTTTGGAAGACCTGCAGTGAGCAGCATAGAATTCATTATTTCTGTTAATGTTCGGTTCTTCCTCTCTGCTACTCCGTTGGATTGAGGAGAATATGGAGCAGTAGTCTCACATATGATTCCATATTCTTTACAGAACAATGTGAATTCATGAGACCTGTACTCACCACCTCGATCACTTCTCAACCTCTTGAGTTGTTGTCCAGTCTGCCGTTCAGCTTCGGCCCTGAACTCTCTGAACTTCTCGAAAGCTTCGTCTTTGGACTTGAGCAAGTAGACGAACGCGTATTTTGAGAAGTCGTCGATGAAGGTTATGAAATACTTCATCCCGGCCTTCGTGGAGAAATGTTTGAAGTCACAGATATCGAAGTGCACCAACTCCAGAAGATCTGTGCTTCGATTGACCCGATGAAAGGGTTTTCTTGTGATCTTCGTCTGAGCACACACTTCACACTTCTCCACCTTACCCCCACATTTGGAGATAAGTCCTAGACTAGACATTTTGTTGATTCTTTTACTATGAACATGTCCTAGTCTCTTATGCCACAACTCAAGAGAATAATCAGAAAATGCAACTGCATTAATGTCATCAAACTGGTTGACAAGCTGAATTTTAAACATTCCTTCGGTTTGATAAGCCTTCCCGAAGTATGTTTCTTTCTTGGACATAACCATCTGACCAGCGTTGATGTCCATCCTCAAGCCTGCGTTGCAGAGCAGGCTCCCAGAGATTAGGTTCTTGGCAATCGCAGGAACATGCTTCACTCCTTGAAGCGTCAGAGTGTTCCCAGAAGTGAGTTTCAGCTCCACAGTCCCAATCCCCAGTACTTCAGCTTGGGCCTGGTTTGCCATGACAACTTTCTCAGATGTCGGCTGGTACGTGACGAACCATTCCTTGTCAGAACAGACATGGCAAGTCGCACCAGTGTCTATCCACCAGTCAGAGTCAACCCCCACAGTTGTGACCTGTCCGATCATAGCAACAATGTTAGAAACCAATGAAACCTTATTAGGCTCACATTTCTCTGATTGTTTAGGCTTAGATCTGCATTCACTCTTGTAGTGGCCTTTTCTTGCCACAATTGTAACAAGTCACGTGGGACTTAGTCTTCTGTTGCTTGAATGAAGGACCCTTCACTTTCAGATTAGTGAAGTCCTTCTTCTTGGGATGAGAAGCCGCCTGCTTCCCCTTGGAATCTCTCGTCTGCACAAGATTGGCTTTAGCCAACTGTTTGGACAGAGTGTCCACCTTCTGTTGAGAACGCATCTCGTCCTCAACATGGATCTCTTGAAGTAGATCTCCCAAGCTAATGTCCAGCTTCTTTCTGTGCATCCTTGCATAGAAGGTACTCCATCCAGCAGGAAGTTTTGAGACGATCCCTCCGACGACAAACTTGTCGGGAAGGGGCATCTCTTCGTCTTCCAGTTTCTGACGCAGCTTCAGAAATTCCTTCACCTGTGGCAGCATGGACTTTTCGTCCTCAAAGAGCAATTTGTGATATTTTTCAACCACAAATATTTTGCTCCTGTTCTTATCTTCTTCATACAGATTTTCCACAGACTCCCATATGTCTCTGGCAAGTTCCTTCTTTGAGTAGGATTCTGCCAGAGAGTCCTCCATAGCATTCAGGATGAGAAGCCTGCAGATGCTATTTTTCCTTCTCCACTTGGCCTGGAGTTTGGTAGCCGCGTTGATGGCGGCAGTAGATCCAGTATCTGGAACAGAGGGTTCTTCCTCCAACAGAACATGATCAACGTCTTTCAGTTGAAGAGTTAGGTACACCTTTCTCTTCCAGACTTGATAGTGCTCTCCATCGAACTTTTCCAACTTGCAGAAGTCCGATTGGAGGAGCGAAGCATTAATGTTTTCCATCTATACGGATCTTGCTTTGAGATTGTTAGTCCCGGGGGCTTGATCAAAGATGAAAACTAATGCAATCGAGATCTGAGATGTCACACAAAACTTTGTGATGATCAAACTCAAGATCTACGAATAAAACTAAATAGCCAAATTACAAAATGAAGGAGAAAAATAGCAAAGAGAAGATCTCTTGTTCTTCCTTGCAAACGTGTTGCTATTGGGACAGAACAAGTTACAATAATCTAGAGAGATGAGAAGAAGAACAATGCTGGGGTGTCAAAACACCGTTGCTCAAAGCAAGATTCGCCCCACACGATCTGCTTCCAGGAACCAGCAAGTTTGAAGAACTTGTGGAACGCTCGATGTCACCTCTGTTCTGACTCCTCGGATGAACTTGCAATGGCGGCAGCAACTCCCTCTCTTTCTCTCTTTTCTGACTTGTATTTTTCGTAGTAGTCACAAAGGAGGCCAGAAGAGAGTATTTATAGAGAGAGGGTGGAAACCCTAACCGCCTCTTCAGTTATGGAAAGATTGAATCAAATCACAAAAAGATAGCAACTAACGAAATTAATTCAAATCCCACAAAGATAGGATCTGAATTAATCGCATTGATTCACCCTTTCCATAACCGATTTGAAATCTGCACAGTCAGCGTAGCCCTCCATGCGGCAGCAGCAGCAGTAAGTGCAAAGTGCGCCAACAAAACGCCACATTACGCCTCATGAGCCCATGAGCCCGAGTCCGAGTCGATAAGTCCCTTTGGGGCTTAGCTCCAAGTGGAATTAATCCAAGAGAATGACAAAAGCATTAATGCTTAATCCTTGGAGCCTTATTCTTACCTCCTAGTAAAATCACCCACATGGTTCCCTCCTTAGGGTCACCACCCCATGTGCATCTCTCAACAACACACCCAAGTATATGTTGAGATAACTCATGGTGCTTTTCCAATGTGGGACTAAAATTTTACAAGGCATGTTGAGAGCAAGCTCTCTCCATGTAAATAAAGCACCAACATCAAGTATTTCTTCCCTTTCAAGAAGTTGTACAGATTCAATACCAAGTCATCAACCAAATCAACATTTTGAGCAGGATTGACCTTCCTATTAATGCACTTCAGAAGCTCCGTGGCATTGTACTCTTGAGAAACGGTGATCCAAGCACACGTATCAAAGTTTGATTTAATCTCGTTGTAAACTTTGGCGGCAAGAGTGGTCTTGCCAAGACCACCCATACCCACAATGGAAATTACGCAACGCCTTTCCACACTGGTATCTAGTAAGTGATCCACAATCACTTTCTTATGATCACCAAAGCCAACGACAACTGTGTCGTCGTCCAGATGAGGATGCAATTGTCTAAGAGGTGGTGGTTGGGTTCTGCTTGATTCTGCTCTGGTTTCATGACCTAGATCAACAATACCGTATGTCTCTCTACTCTCTTTGATCCCACGGACTTTGGTCCTTATCCGTGCAATCTCCGTGCCAATATCGTGAAGAGCTTTTAGTTCAAATGGATAGAGAGCGTACCTCTTCAATAACCGGATAATTCTTGTGCTCCTCCTTCCTAGCAGTAGTTTCCTTCGCTTATCAATCTGCTCGATGATGGTGTCCATAACGTCTTCAGCTTGGAAGACGACATCCCTCACCTCCATCACCCAATTCTTGACCCGTTCGTCTCCTTTCTTTTCCTTTCTTTCAGCATCTATGAGGAAGCACTCCATCCACCTCAATTCAGTCCGGAGCCATTCAATGTTGTCGCGCACTCCATACAACAGTAAACCTTCTTGGATCAGGATGTTCCCAACCTTCTCCAAAGCAAACTTTACAACAGCACTTGCCATCTTCTCTCTCTCTCTCTCTTCACACACACACATAGAAACATGAGATGAGATGTTAGCAATTATTATAACCAGAGATGACCTTGACTTAATGACGAAGGATTGGTGGTCCTGTCTTGGAAGGAAGTTGCAAGGAAATATATATGTGAACCATAGCATTTTGGAATATTGATTGTATCTTGTATAGAAATACATTGCCGAGAGTTTCACATTGGATGAAGTAGAAAGTCAGAGCAAAGTGTTCCAATCATCTAGGGCTTGTTTGGTAAATGGATTTGGATTTTGGATTTGGATTTGGAAATCCAAAATTCAAATCCAAATCCAAATCATGGATTTCAAAATCCAAATCCAAGTCCAAATCCAACTCCAACCAAATATAGGATTTGGATTTTTGATTAATAACAAAATTATAGTCATGATCAATAATTAAGCTATTAATTATAGTTATTATTAATTATAAAATTAATAATTAACGATTAATAATTAATAATTAACGATTAGTTGTTATTAATTATAAATTTAATAATTATATATCATCCTACTTTCTATTAATGTAAGATTAACTTTTTAATCAACTCACTTGTTAACCTTGAACACTCAACTAAGTGCAAGATATACCCAACAATCTCCACCTTAACTCGTATCAGCATGAGCCCAAGCAACCAGAATATTCAACATAGTGTCATCTTGATCCATTCAACCATAGAACTGAACCGAAAAAAATCGAAAAGTTCATTCGTATCACTATTATATGCAACTACACATCTTGCACTACCTTAAGCCGGACAACTAGACTCACTGTTGAAGTCAATCCATATAGTTTATCCAACATTCGATCATGTACTAGCCGGATCACCCTATGGAGGCAATCATTATAGTTGTTGCAATATTTATCCCGTATCCGGACCACCTTATGGAGATACTCCATATTATAATCTCTCCAACATTAGATCCCTTGCATGGACCATCTTACAGAGACAACTTTATCATAACCGTGACCTCAAAAAACAAGATAAAAGATAAGTACTACTATTAGGAAAAGAAAACTCGCTAAACTTGACAATTAACAATTAACAATCATCGCCGGAGATGGAGTTCGTCGTCACGGACCTCATCACGGATATTCTCGTCAGGTGATACTCCTTCACCTTTCTTAATCTTTATTTGTTCTTTTATTTGTTATTAATTAGATTAGGCGAGGTAAAAATGTTTATGGACTTGTTTCTTTTAATCCTCCTAAAGTTTGGATCTCTTTGGAAAAACCACCATAAAACATAAACGTGGCTATTGGACCATAACCAATAGTTCCATTGATATGACATAATGTGCTAGAAGAAAGAAGGCACTGTGACAAAATTGCTTCGTCATTTTCTGAAGTAGTCAATTGAATGGTTGTGGAGATGCTTTGGCGGCGTGTGATTGAGGTGGCGGCGACTGGTGATGGTGGAGGGGGTGGGTGGTGTTGGAGCTGATGACAATGGTGGTATTTGTGATGGGTGCTGGTGGCAAGAGTGGTGATGGAGATAATGGGGGGTTTTGGTCGCTGTGCGGTGGACGGTGAGTCTGTGTTGGTACAAGATATAAAACCACCAACCCTCGCTAACCACTCTACAGTTGGTGTAGATACCGTCACGTGAGGCTGTGGCCGTGCTAGGGACTTCTAACATCAGAAAATTTCAGTCAGAGGGAAGAAGTTTACAACATTTGCATAAAAGAGGAAAGATTTTAGGAAATTACTAATACAGGGATCTGACGTCAGTGCAATTGGCGTCCCAAATTTTTTTTAGAAGTTGGCTGGCGCCGATTTTTTTTTAATCTGGCGCCAGTCATACTGTCGCAAAAAAAAAATATATATAACTTGGCGCCAGTTGCACTGGCGCCGGCCACCTTGTGTTTTTTTTTTTTTTTGGGGGGGGGGAGGGGGGGGGGGGGGGGGGTGTTGTACGCTTTTCTTTCTTTTCTTTTCTTTTCAAATCTTTTCTTTACTTTGTCTCTTTCTTTTTCTCCTCTCTCTTTCTCTCTATTTTTTTTTTTTTGAGTGATTGAGAGGGATTGATCGTCAGAGAGGATGCCATATGTTAGGATTCAAGCGTAGCTACTGGGAAGTGGAGCATTAGGAATTATTTGAACCATTCCAAATTGCCGCAGAATCCGATCCGCTGGATGGTACATGGTCCGGTAGTCGTATATGATATAATATCTATGCATATTATACGAATATGACATCCTCTGCATATCGGGAGCATCCCTCTCAGTCACTCTGACGATCAATCCCTCTCAATCATTCCCAAAAAGAGAGAGAGAAATAGACAAAGTAAAGAAAAGACTTGACAAGAAAAGAAAAGAAAATTAGAAAGAAAGAAACAAATGGAAAGAAAGAAACAAATGGAAAGAAAGTAACGTACAACCCCCCCTCACCCCCCCCCCCCCCCCCCCCCCCCCCCCCCCCCCCCGCCCCAAAAGTTGGCCGATGCCAAGTTCTAATTTTTTTTTTGGCGCCAGTGTGACTGGCGCCAGGTTAAAAAAAATCGGCGCCAGTCACACTGGCGCCAGCCAACTTTTTTTTTTTTTTTTTTGTGCCAGTTGCACTGGCGCCAGATTCCTATATCAGTGATTTTCTGAAACCTTCCATCTTTTACGCAAATGCTGTAAACTTCTTCCCTCTAACTGAAATTTTCTGTAGTAAGAAACATTTCCCTGGTCATTCTTGAAACTAAAGGGCATCCCAAGGCCAATTCTAAAATTATGGGTAGTTATTTGACACATGCCAAAGCTCGAGGATGGTTAACATAAATTTATTTAATTGACCGGATAATCAAGTGAACAACAAAATTGTGGAATTGTGGATACATTGCTAGCTGATATTCATTAATCTCAAAATGGGGTAATTTGATGTTTATTTTGGTACCTGAAGTTCATTTGGTACCTGAAGTTCATAATTTTGCTCTAGTAACAATGTTATGAAGCTCGTCGATATTCTTCATCTTCAACCAAGTCTCTCCACCAAGTTTAACTTAATTGTGGAAATGATAATAAACTAATGCCCATGGTTTTCAGTCCTAAGCCAACTCTTGAGTTGGAGCTAATTCCTTGTGGTGCCTACTTGTTTATTAAGTGTCGTTTTACTTGCAACGTTTGAACATGGGAAGTAAGCATTGATTGAGAAATCGGTATCGGCCGATATATCATTTTGATGCCTAAACACAACATATATCGGCCATATCTCGGTTACATGTCGTTTTAGAAAAAATCAACCAATATGAAGTCTGATATATCAGCCGATACAATATTAACCGATATTCATATAGGGCTTGGGATGGACTTTCCGGTTGGGTCGGGTCCTACCTGTTAAACAAACCCTATTAACTAAAAATCCTAAACCTCTCTCTCTTGAGCTGCAAGATACCTCTCTCCCTCTCCTCTCCTCTCCTCTCCTCTCCTCTCTCCTTTGTGGTCTCATTTCCTGATTTCTTATTAATTTTGATGGGTTTATTTTGGTGCATTGTGTCTACTGTTTGGTGCATTTTGTCTCTATTTTCTTTGTGGATATTTCTTCTAGTCTCTTGCTAGTTGTTGTCTCTATTTTATGGATGTTTTCATAGTACATTTAGTATATATACTATATAATATATTTATGGATATCCGGTATTTTCAATATATATCTGATATCCGACATCCAATATCCAAAACGCAAACCGATATGAACTCGATATCCGATATCTCGAATATTGGAAGTAAGGGAAAGAGAGAGTCTTGTTGTGACACAGTAGTCTAATTGTTGGTGATGCAATCGATGGTCCATCTATTACTGATGAACTAGCTATTATTCATGTCAGGTACGAGGGATCACTGCCTGATTTGTTTCGAGAAGGACATTCGGTGGTGGTAGAAGGATTTGTGAGGAAGTTTGACGGGGAGGCAGGAGTCGGCAAAGGAGGACCGAAAGTTTCAGAGAAGGCCAAGACGGGTGAATTTTTCTTTAAGGCAACTGAGGTTCTAGCAGAGCACGACGAGAAGTATATGCCAGCAGAGGTGGCAGCGGCCATCGAGAAGAATAAGAAGACACTTGAAGCTGAGGCTGAAGCTTCTGTGGGAGCAGTTCAATCCTGACCCCTGAAATGAGGTTTTAGCAGTTTACATATTTTTTTGCTTTAAACTTAAATTTTGGTTCCAATTTGATGTCGTCTTTCATTATTTATTATAGAGATCGATCAGCATTTTGCGGTTACATTACATGTTTTACCTGGAAACATTTTTGGCCCAAGAGAAGGGTGAGCATAAAAACGATCATATAATGTACTGACATGATAATTTGGATGCGTATCTGCTCATTCCTAACTTAGGGATTGCACAGCGACATCCACTGAACATTTTGTTCTATTGCTATGTATTGAGTTGGTTACAGTGATTTTCTGTTCAGTTTGTTGAAAATTTTTGGGACACTTTCGAATTGGTTCCATCCACTGGCAACATTTTTTATACACATGATGATGTAAAATTCAGTATTTCGTCATTGAAACAGTGAACCACACCTACAAACAGATGAGGACAAGAGGTGGCACACTATTCTGCGACGAGATACTGTTCCATATCATGATCATGTGTAGATACAGGATAAAGGTACACATGTTACAGATATCTGTTACCATGTGCAAGAACAATGCAAGAATATATATGTATACCGGGAACGGAAAGTGTTAAGGTCCGAAAATATTTTCTAGAATAATTTTTGAATATTATGCTTCCAGAAGCTTCATGTAAGTCCTTTGAAATCTTATAAATAAGTGAGAGATTCATTTATTTTTCATCATCCAAGAAGTTGTAAATTCTCTCTAGTATAATAAAATTTTAATCTTCCAATATCTCTCTTTTGCTCTACATTGTTCTCATTATTGCTTTAGCGATCTAGCTAAGCGTTTGAAAAAACTGATAGAGGTCTTCGAGTAGGAAGCTTGTGCGTCATAAGTTCGAATTGTAGACAAAAATACTAAGTCCGTGACAAGTGGTATCAGAGCGAAGGTCGGTTGGTGCCATATCGACATCCCAAACCGCCTAAGGAGAGAAACGACAAGACAAACAGGAGAGGCATGAGTAAGGAACCTATGACAGAGCGTAGCCTTGGCGATCATGCAGAGCGCCTTGAGGCCTTGGAGACGTGTAGCACCCAGTTTCTAAAATGAGGGTAATTTTGAACTTTTGTATTTTTATTTATTTAATAATGATATTATTTTTGGTAATTTTTAATTAATTTAAAACTATTTAAAATCCTGACTTGTGATTTTGATATTTTGCTAGTGCAATCCTAGAGACTGCATGATCTAGAGACTAACCATGACCATGGGGACCTAACCATGTGATTGGGATGACTAATTGTGACTTTTTAGCCTAGGAGTATTTTGGTTATTTTGACAATTTTGTGAGATTGTAATTTATATTAATAAAATATGTGCTGGCTAATTATTAGAGACTTGACCTAGAAGTTTAGCCTAATCTAGATTAGCCTTGAGGTTAGAATCATGATTAGGACATTCCTACTAGGTGCCAAGTTTACAAATATCTAGATATTTGGATTGGTAAGATATTTTACATAGATATTTCTAAAGGAAACCTACTTTGCATGTAAGCCTTTGATCTATACTTAATAGCTAAGTTAGAATCATGGCCACACATTGTGAACCCTAGCAAAATCCTAATTCTTACACCTATGACCAACCATCAAGCCATTCCCTCCCTATTTAATCACCTCTTCACAATTCCTAGCCTCTTTTAAATACCTACATAAATCCCTACTTATGTTCTTCCCCAAACCTTCACAAATTCCTCATTTCTCCACCAAATTGGACCAAACGAATTGCGTTAGACTCCCCTACAGTAGTAGAATCCATTAGTGGATAGCTAGCAAGGATTCGGAGGCTCGAGATCGTCGCAAGTTGAAGAGGAGCCCTCATTCAAATAGCTCTAAATTAAGGTTTCACCATCAATAGGTAAAACCCATCAAACCTATTCAAATTCTAGTTTTCTTTCCATGGATGCATCCATTTAGGGTTCCCCTAAGTGTAGCCTAAGTTTGGTAGAAATTCGTGTCCATTACGTGTCCGTATTCGGACACGTATCGGTGTGTAGGAATAGGTGTTCGATGAAATGCTTGTTAGAAATAAATAGTGCTAATTTCAAATTGTGTTTGAACAAATTTGTAGGCCTTTAGGTGTTAATTAATTTTAGTGAAGACTGAGTCGACTTTCGAGTCGTGTCCGTGTCCAAAACGGACACGAACTCACTGCACGACACCCCCGTACACATGCCCTGCTACCCGACCCTAAAATCTCTCTGTGTAGGACACGTGGACACGTGCAATTTGACACAGAGGTGGGGGCCATCAATGACAGACCCCCTTCGAGTTTCACGACACGTCATGTCGTGTCGGACACGAAAACACGATCGCACCGATTTTATACTGTACTGTGCGCGCGGGAAAATCCGCTCTGATACGCGTGTCGTGTCGCGTTCAGACACGTTGTGGATGCGTGGTGACATGTCGGATGGCTAGACCTATACCTAGGCTAGGTGTGGACACGAACACGTGGTGTCTTGTGGCCTGTGTCGTGTCCAGTTCGACTCGAACACGCCGCACGAGCCTGTGCACCTGCTGTTTACTGATACTTATGTTTCTCCTGTTTTGGACACTTTGTGTCCTAATTTCTGGACACGAATGGACACGTGGACTTGCCTAACATGTCCCTAGGTCTGTATACTATGTTCACCTAGTTGTGATTCGAATTTGAATGTTTGTGATTCAAATTTGAATGCTTGAATTCAAATTTCATAGGAACTGTCATGTTCACAGTTTTGGGAAATATTAAGAATGGGTTTGATTTAACCCTGAGATTAGTTGTATTCCAGTTGTTTCTTTATGATTGTTGAGTTTCGATTGTATGTATATTATGTATATTATCGAATCTTAATTTATATACTTATGTAGGTATGCATGAAATCTGAGTTTATGAGTAAACTGAACATTGAGTTTTTAACTGAAATTCCTGAGATTTAAGTAGGGATGTTAACCTGGGAATGGACTGACATGAGTTGGTAATGTAAAACCTGAGTTTGTGCACCCATCCACTGAGTTTCAGATTATTATTAAGCTGGGATTTGAAATGTTAAACTGAATTTTTCATATGATTTAGATTTCAGTGTTTATATTTCCTGAGATTTTTGGGATTAATGTTAACTGTGTGCATTCCTGAGAACACAATGAGGAACTTAGAATACCCTCTATGAAAACTGGAAACTCATTACACTATCTAAAACTGAGATTTCCTGTTAACACACTGTTTTGTGTGAATTAGTTCACACGAAGACACACACACACACACACACACTGTTTAAATTCTGGAAATGGGAGCTAACACACCCACTGTCATGTGCATACACACACAACCTTGACACATTGCCCTCTATGCAATTTCTTCCATCTCTAACCCTCTATGTATTTATACATCATTGTATATATATGCATATATGCATACATTAGTTCCTCGAGTTGTTCCTATATATATATATATATATATATATATATATATATATATATATATATATATATATATATATATATATATATATATATATATATATATATAGGTAAAGTTGTATGTTGATGGCTAGTATAGCCTATGCTATACATAGTGTGTACACATGTAGTATAATGCAAGAAGAGAAATGCAATTTAGTGTATATATATAAATTATAATGAGTATTGTATAAATAGGGTGGTATTGGTAATGGTGTATAGGCCTAGAGTGTAGTTAGTTGCCTAGGCTATGAGTGTATACCTATAATTGACTTGTTTGACCTAAATTTGACTTACTAAGCCTAGATTAGACTAACTTAGACTAGTTGACCAAGATTTACCAAACCCTAACTAGTTTGACCTAATTTGACTAGAGTTGACTTTTAGAGTTGACCAAAGTTGACCAAGAGTTGACTTTGACCTAGTCTGACTTAGAATCATGTAGTTTGCATTGCAGATTTCCATTATTTCAAATTGAGTACTTAAATAACATGTTTTAGTCTAAATAGGACTCTGTGACACCAGTTCGGACATCCATTCATATCAGTCATTGTGGGTGACAGGCGAGTACATTCTCTGATCATTTCATACTTGTTAGAATTTATATTCTTGCTCTAGATTATTTTACATGATGCTGTCACGTTGTTATCACGGATTGGTACTATATGGATCTTGTTATGCGATGTTATCTCCCTCGGGGTGCATCAGATACAGTTGTCATGTGCTTTTCACGAACATCTTGTATTTCATGTACACCGCTTTCATGTATATTCTTGTGCAATCTTGTACTCTCATGATCACGTGAGCAAACATGATAAAAATCTCTTGTACAAGGTAACGTAACTTGACTGGATCCTTGTGTATTGATTGGGGAGGGTGAGTAGGAATGGTTATGTGATCAAATCCCATCTTGTACAAATTTTGTGCGCATCTATTGTACACTCACGTATGATGGAGCTACCTATTGTTATTGTATAACATAAGCCATTTACATAACCATATTGTGCTCTAAATCACTAGTATTGCAGTTTTACTTTTCCTATATATATTTCAGTTATAAATTCTCTCTCGTTTTTATATACATTTTCTTACAGTTCATGTATCTTACTCTTTGCATGCTTTACATTTTCCAACATGATATGAATTGCGTGAGATGTATTGTGCTCGCTCCTGTCCTGACTGGACCTGTTAAAAATATTACAGATGATGATGGTGACTGCCCTACCTTCTATGGGGCACCTGAGGGTGGCATTCAGGAGCCCGAGGAGCATCTAGCTCAGTAGAGGGTGCCTAGTCTAGTCTAGTATTTATAGTTTTCAGTTTGTACCGGATTGTTCCGATTGTTAGTTGAAACTTAGTTATATTTCAGGACTTGTATTTATTTGTGTTGGACATCTACTTTGTGTGGTGTGATAACTCTATTTATATTTCAGTTCTTCCTTTTTTCATATCGTGCTCTATCTTTCCTACACTTGTCATTGAGATATTATACCTCCGTGCGGAGATGATATGTTTATATCATTTTGTTGTTAGATGTTAGATGTCATAGACGAACTATACAGTGTTCTACCGCCGACACTGCGGCGTAGGCTGGACGTACCCACGTTCTCGTGCCCTTTCTCAGGGTGCGGGTCGTGACAAGACGGGTTCGAGGGACATAGAGATGTGTATGGACTACGCGGAGCAACACGAGACTGGAAGAGTTCTTCGAGTAACCTCACTTCGTCCATGACAATCTTTCGGAAATAATTCCAAAAGATCCGATCCGCACTTGAGGAGGAGCTCTTTAAGGCGTATCGTGCGGAGATTGAGGACTTGAACAGGAAAGTCCAAGACTACGAGGAGCTAAAGACCGTGGTCGAGAGTTATGGAGAACTCAAGACCAAAGTGACCATCTTGGCGAAGGCCGTTGCGAACGGTGGACCTTCTATAGATGCTGCATTGGTGAAAGGTATCATTTCAAGATAGAATTTGGCAATAGGGAAAAAAAAATCCAAAAAGTAAATAAAAATTGATGCAGATATAGATATTGTTTTACTCTCGTCCGTGACACAGAAATTCTGATGCGGTTATTTACATCGTTTGAACTTGTTGAAGCTAGAACTTACATTTTCTGGTGTCACAATTGTAATAGTTGGAACATAACATAAATATCTTTCAAATCGAAATACAAGTAATAGCTGCTATAGTGGTAGCCTCTCTTTTTTTTACCACCTGGAGGGCAAGTGAATGGAGGGCAAGTGAAAGTCGTCGTCGGACTCTCCCACTCCTCCTCTCCCAAACACCTTCAACCAATCGTAGAACGTTATTAAGTTGCAGAGCTCCATTGTTAATTGGGAACGATTCTCCATTGCCCCACTTTCTATTCCAATATAACTTGGCCCACTCAAGTTTACAAGTTGTAAATGCTGCAGCCGAGGAAATGCCCCACTTTCTATTCCAATATGACTTGGCCCACTCAAGCCTACAAGTTCTAAATGCTGCAGCTGAGGAAATGCCCCACTTTCTATTCTCAAGAAAACCGGGCCACTCAAGCCTACAAGTTCTAAATGCTGCAGCTGAGGAAATGCCCCACTTCCTAGTTCCTATTTCCAAGTAAATCGGGTCTTCCAAGTCTACAAGTCGTAAATGCTGCAGCCGAGGAAATCCACCCCTAAAATAGATCCCCCAAAAATCCTGCATTGCCGTATTTGGAGAACCACAAGGCCTTGCAACCCTTCAAGTGCAGTTACCGTTTCTTGTGCCACATCGGTTCTTTGTAACGATAGGTTGGTGAGGTTTTGGGACAGCCCACTCAAACAAGTGTATGATCCCAAGGTTAATAGTCCTTCAGAAGCAGAAGGGCCCATATCAGAACACGAGAGAGTCAACTTACGGAAGTTGCGATGGCTTGGTAGGGAGCTGAAGAGTGTCGCCGCCGTCGGCAATCGATCAAATTCAAGTAGCAGGGAGGTAATGTGGTCCAGTTTGCAGAGGGACTCGCATAACGTATCCACCTGCTCTTCTTCTGAGATGTCCGTGATGGCGAGCTTCCGAAGGCTCGACAGCTCCTTGAGTTGCCTCATCCATTCTCCGGCTCCTACAGTCTCCAGTACCTGTAGCATGTTTAGACAACCAAAGCCTGACGAGGGCAAAATCAAATGATCCAAACGTCGACAGAGAACTCGTGCAAGTGTCTGGATCTTCCATAGTGACTTGGGTAACCTACAGTGAGTGACGCCTCTTACGTCTACTGTTTGCAGATTAGAGAGATTTCCGACCGACGGTGGAAGGCTACATTCGTCACATATAACCTTCAAATATCTTAAATGGATCAATTCCTGAATCTCCTCTGGTATATTAAGCGTCAAATCTGGACAACTTGGCTCTGCGTCCGGATGTGTGGGGAACGCCCTCCTTAAGAAGAGCTCCATACTCTCCTCGTAGCTTAAGTATGGCAGCTCAACTGGCGGAATCGTCGAGTCGGCAGATTTTGCAACATCCATAAAGCGTGTCGTAAACATCACTCGGCTACCGTTCCTTGCATTTGGGAAAGCAGGTTTTACTAGTGCCCACACACCTGTGTCCCAGATGTCATCCATGACTATCAAGTATTTCCTCCCTTTCAAGAAGTTGTACAGATTCAATACCAAGTCATCAACCAAATCAACGTTTTGAGCAGCATTGACCTTCCTATTAATGCACTTCAGAAGCTCCATGGCATTGTACTCTTGAGAGACGGTGATCCAAGCACACGTATCAAAGTTTGATTTGATCTCGTTGTAAACTTTGGAGGCAAGAGTGGTCTTGCCAAGACCACCCATACCGACAATGGAAATTACGCAACGCCTTTTCATACTGGTGTCTAGTAAGTGACCAACGATCACTTATGATCACCAAAGCCAACGACGACTGTGTCGTCGTCCACATGTATCCCATCACATTTACCTCTAACAATCTACTTAGACACACCTTCACTGTCCATACTCACTCACACCAGGACACACACTCACCTAACACTCTCATAGGCACACTCTCACACTTCTATGGGTGTCACACACATATACTTAGAGACACATATTGCACTCACTGTCATATTTGACAGTTAGCTCACAATGCCACTCGTGAACTCTCGTACTGTCACAGGAATGGGTACACTAGACAGTCCCCTACCTAGCTGCTCTCAGGTTTGCACTGATCCCCTCTAATGTGCACTCTGGAAAAAGCTCCCTACCTGTAGGACTGACCACCTCCTTCTTTCTAACATTAGCAATACCATATCCTTCCTGGTGAATATGGATGTTCAAAATTGCCTGCTAATACATGGATAAATATGCTTAATCTTACAACATCCATATTACTGAAATTCAAACTAGTCAATGACTGATACTCCATATCAGTCTAAATACTGATACTCAAAACACTCCCACACTCTCCTCTACTCTATTTGGACTATACCTGTATCAGTCCAAGGCTGATACTCCTTCAGTCAACTGACTGAGCCCCTTCAGTTCAGAGACTGGAATTTCCCATCTCTCTAATAACTGATACTATCTCTACAACTGACCTATCTATGCTTCTATACTACACCTAGGTAGGCACCCATATGCACACACAAAACTCCTTCTCAACTTCTCAACTGATACCTACCTCATTCCACTGATATCCCAGCTACTCGAAGCCAAATCCCTAACTGATTTGGTCTGCTGCTCTCTGATACTCCCATGCCCTGCTCCCCTTCACTCGAGCACATAGGCCAATGGCCAATGGCCAATGGCCAAACACAGGCCAATAACAAGGTAATGCCTGTAGCAGTTCAGTGCTAACAAGGCAGAAGCCTAAAGCAGTTGCAAGAGCAACTCTATAGTCTACTGACAGGAACCCACTCCCCATACCTGTCCTCTAATTGAGTTCTTTCAGTCCAACTGATTAGAACTAGGAAGATGGGAACCCCCATGGTCTGCTGCCAAAACCAAGCCCAGCCTAATGTGCAGGCAGCACCTGCTGCTAGGCCAGGCCTTGTTGCCACTTTGTGGCTCGGCAGAGGTGAACCCCTTGCCATCTGCTCCTGCAGTGGCCAAATTGGTCCCAAACCTGTAGCCTAGTTGCAGGCCATGGCAATGCATTGGCCATTCAAGGCCAATGCCCCCGTATCCCATGCTGCTAAGGCAGTAATGCAGCCAAGTGCTCACTGCCACTCTACCCTCAAGATCCCCTGACACTCTAACCAAAAGCACTGAACTAAGAGACACTAACACACACTCTAATACCACATGAGACACTCGACCACACTGCTCACTGACACTACACTGATACTTACAGGTTTCATAGGCCATTGGCCAATGTTGCCTAGCTGCCACAGAACACTGGCCTAAAGGCCAAGTCCTCAAGCACACACTCACTCACTTAACTGGACTTAACTGACACATACACTGCACTGCAAAGTGTAAGTCTCTAACTCCCTCAATTCACACAGGCCATTGGCCTTGCTCCCCTTCCCTCTTCACTCTACACTTCCTTCATATAGTTCACATTATACTGACACCAAACAGATACTTTCAAAACTGTTGTCCATACAAACTTGGTTCAGTCCTCTATACTTTCCAAATATGGTATCAAAACCCTATATATATATATATATATATATATATATATATATATATATATATATGTGACCCTCATCTACTAATTACCACACTCAAACCTGCCCTGCCTATGCATACGCACTGCCTACTACTCCACTGTAGGTCCAACAGGACCTGCCCCTCCCTGTCCGCTGTGACTGCCATCTTTCACCCAACCATCCCTCTATCCTAAACCTTCTGTCGAACACCATGTATAACTTCCCTTGCACAGGTTTGTATATGTACTCAGGTTTCTATAGTCCAATTTGGGACTACTGCATCTAGGAACACATGCTTGTACATGGGTTCCCCCTACTTATTTACTTCTAACAGATTACTGCACTACTTTTGTGCAGCCCTGTGCAAGTGTAGCTCTCCTATATGCCTATATACATATATATACAACCACACTTATAAATATATGCATATATATAGGTACAAAACTGAAAACAGAACTAGAATGGCCTCTTTGACATTTTAACAAACATTTGGTGGGCAAAACTTGTAGTCTCCCTCAAATGGACACTAAACCCTATGTAGCCATCACATTAGGACTCATTAGGACCCCAACCTTCTTTCTATTAGTCATGGGTGTAGTGCCCCGCTCCGCGAAGGCACTAGATAAACAGAAAGATCGGATTGCTGGCTCTGCAACAGAAGACGATTTATCTGGGTGAGTGGACGAAGTCTCATTTGCTGATTCGCTTACGCCTAATAAGGATTCTGAGTTTTTTTGATTGAATGCTTTGTTAATAACAAGATGGTAACTCATCGAGTATGCTTTAAGAGAATTCACATGTTGTCTTGCTAAGAAATGAATGTTGCCTTGATCAAGAGAACCTTGTCATGCTAATAACAAGACGGTAACCAATATGTATACTTATAAGAGATTTCACATGTTGCTATGCTAAGAACAATAAATAATCTGCATGCTAATAAGAAGACTTGTTGCCTGCTAATAAGAACTGATATGATGCTTGTCATGCTTGATAGGATAAGAGAAGACAAATGAATCCAATTGAATGCTTGATCATTGCTTGTTGCTAAGTATGCTTAAGAATTATAGACATGTATATATGGACTTGTACATGATTGACATGAATAAAAGAAAGACGCGAAATGAACGTGTCGTATATCTGCAAAGGCATGAAATGAACATGTCATATATCTGTTAAGGCATGAAAAGAACATGTCGTCCATCTGATCACAAATCTGTCTCATCTGATAGAACTGCTAGAGCATGCATGTGGTCTCGGACAACTTGTTAACAAGGAAAATTTGTCTTTCGGGTGGATCTGGGGGCGCCTGGAACACTCGGTCTAGGAGAGATTAGGGCCTCCATGTAAAAATGGGAGTCGATCTGAGTCCTTAGCGACGAGCTGAACCCAAGAGAGTCACAGCGGCTAATCATAGATTTTCCCATGGACTATCATATAGATAGGTGTTGGTTGGTGCAGAGCTGAACCGGAGAGTCACAGCTGCCAATCGAGTCTGCATGTGTCAAGAATATTTTGCTAAGAGCTAACGATGCAGAGACGAACATGAAACAATAATGTTGGTTTTATCATGTTTTTGCTAATCCTTGTCTTGTGCAGGAATGGACCGTCGGCTATGGTAAGAATCACTGAATAAGTGATAATATGTATTGTTTGAGTTTGCTATATAAATTGTTTGCAGAGATTAATCCGTACAAAGAAATGTTATGTCCCACTAAATAAAAGATATGATATCGTGCTTATAATTGTCCCTAACAGTTGCTCGAACAAAAGAAATGATATGCTCATGAAACACGCTGCGTACTGCACAAACGAATAGTCATCGTGCTTGAATTCACTAGTCCCTTGTATGCTTGAAATGAAATGAAACAAATGTTGGCTTTTCAAAGATGTTTTTAAAAGAGATGTAATCTGACTCTGTATGCATGAAATGAATCTAGGTAAAAGTAGCAAGATCACATCACAAGAAACGTTTTCTTACTAAATGAACAGTGATCGTTTCAGACAAATGTAGCTCTTTGTCCACAATCACCAGTATGTTGATATACTGACCCACCATCAGTCTGCATACAGGTGCACTATGCATCGAGAAGGATAGTCCGAAGCGATAGCCCGAGCCTCATCCTCAGGAGCCAAAAATCAGAAGAAATGCCAAGAGATGACATCTGTACAAAGAGTTGGTTTTGTATATAAAGGTATGTAATATATGAGAACGGGATCATTGTAATCTGTAAAGTTATGAGACAAATGTAACATTGTATTAGAGAGAAATGAGTGCTTGTAATCTGTTCAATTAAAATCAATAAAGAGAATTGTTTCTTGTTACCTTTGTGTTCAATGTTTGTACTCTGAAATATGTCCGCTGCTGCTTCAAATATCTGCAATATGTTTCGTCGCGTATTTTCAATCTTGTCTTGCTTCAGGTCTTGGCCTTGTGCAAGCGCAACTTAGGCTTGCACGGCATCACACCTTAGCGAGGACGATCGGTCTCACAGAGTCCGAAGCGAGGACGAAAGGACTCTACGGGATCGGGGCGTGACAGAATGGTATCAGAGCAACACGATCCTCTGGCCAATTGTTGGTTCGATTAAATTCGAAGATGTTCTCCTGATCAAAATTTCCTTTGCCTACTCGATATCAATAATGAGATAAACGTTCCATACAATAAGTTCGTAAATATTTTTATGATGCCGGCATATGTTTTATCGATTTAATGGATTGAGATTGAAATGCTTTATTGAACAAGAGTTTTGATATGATCTGAATTGTGATTTCATGGATTGATTATGGCGAAGGATGAGGACTATCGCTGCTAAGGATATCGTAAGTTTTTTCTTAAGTTTCGAGGACGAAACTTCTTTTCGGTGGGTAATTATGTAGTGCCCCACTCCGGAAAGGTACTAGATAAACAGAAAGATCGGATTGCTGGCTCTGCAACAGAAGACGATTTATCTGGGTGAGTGGACGAAGTCTCATTTGCTGATTCGCTTACGCCTAATAAGAATTCTGAGTTTTTTGATTGAATGCTTTGTTAATAACAAGATGGTAACTCATCAAATATGCTTTAAGAGAATTCACATGTTGTCTTGCTAAGAAATGAATGTTGCCTTGATCAAGAGAACCTTGTCATGCTAATAACAAAACGGTAACTAGTATGTATGCTTATAAGAGATTTCACATGTTGCTATGCTAAGAACAATAAATAATCTGCATGCTAATAAGAAGACTTGTTGCCTGCTAATAAGAACTGATATGATGCTTGTCATGCTTGATAGGATAAGAGAAGACAAATGAATCCAATTGAATGCTTGATCATTGCTTGTTGCTAAGTATGCTTAAGAATTATAGACATGTATATACGGACTTGTACATGATTGACATGAATAAAAGAAAGGCACGAAATGAACGTGTCGTTTATCTGCAAAGGCATGAAATGAACATGTCGTATATCTGTTAAGGCATGAAAAGAACATGCCGTCCATCTGATCACAAATCTGTCTCATCTGATAGAACTACTAGAGCATGCATGTGGTCTCGGACAACTTGTTAACAAGAAAAATTTGTCTTTCGGGTGGATCTGGGGGCGCCTGGACCACTCGGCCTAGGAGAGATTAGGGCCTTCATGTGAAAATGGGAGTCGATCTGAGTCCTTATCGACGAGCTGAACCCAAGAGAGTCACAGCGGCTAATCATGGATTTTTCCATGGACCATCATATAGATAGGTGTTGGTTGGTGCAGAGCTGAACCGGAGAGTCACAGCTGCCAATCGAGTCTGCATGTGTCAAGAATATTTTGCTAAGAGCTAACGATGCAGAGACGAACAGGGAACAATAATGTTGGTTTTATCATGTTTATGCTAATCCTTGTCTTGTGCAGGGATGGACCGTCGGTATGGTAAGAATCACTGAATAAGTGATAATACGTATTGCTTGAGTTTGCTATATGAATTGTTTGCAGAGATTAATCCGTGCAAAGAAATGTTATGTCCCACTAAATAAAAGATATGATATCGTGCTTATAATTGTCCCTAACAGTTGCTCGAACAAAAGAAATGATATGCTCATGAAACACGCTGCGCACTACACAAATGAATAGTCATCGTGCTTGAATTCACTAGTCCCTTATATGCTTGAAATGAAATGAAACAAATGTTGGCTTTTCAAAGATGTTTTCAAAAGAGATGTAATCTGACTCTGTATGCATGAAATGAATCTAGGTAAAAGTAGCAAGATCACATCACAATAAACGTTTTTTTCACTAAATGAACAGTGACCGTTTCAGACAAATGTAGCTCTTTGTCCATAATCACCAGTATGTTGATATACTGACCCACCATCAGTCTGCATACAGGTGCACTATGCATCGAGAAGGATAGTCCGAAGCGATAGCCCGAGCCTCATCTTCAGGAGCCAGAAATCAGAAGAGATGCCAAAAGATGACATCTGTTTGAAAGAGTTGGTTTTGTATATAAAGGGATGTAATATATAGGAACGGGATCATTGTAATCTGTAAAGTTATGAGACAAATGTAACATTGTATCAGAGAGAAATGAGTGGTTGTAATCTGTTCAATTGAAATCAATAAAGTGAATTATTTTTTGTTACCTTTGTATTCAATGCTTGTATTCTGAAATATGTCCGCTGCTGCTTCAAATATCTGCAATATGTTCCGCTGCGTATTGTCAATCTTGTCTATCTTGTCTTGTTTTAGGTCTTGGCCTTGTGGAAGCGCAACTTAGGCTTGCACGGCATCATGCCTTAGCGAGGACGATCGGTCTCACAGAGTCCGAAGTGAGGACGAAAGGATTCTGTGGGATCGGGGCGTGACAATGGGAAGGGTCTCCTACATGAATGCATGAAATTTGACCATGAAAAGTTTAGAGGATTATACCTATGTAGAATGAAGCCTACACCAAGCTCCACGAAATTGAGAAAGATGGATGAAGAAGGGGCTCTCCAATTCTTGCTAGAGCCTCCACCAAGCTTTTTTGAGCTTTCCAAGACCTTAGCACACAAAAGGAAGAAGGAGGAGAAAATTTGGAAGGGTTTGGAATGAAAAAAATGTGTGGAAACCCTGGAAATGAATGGTGGCTGCCATTTGAGGGTGGGAGGGGGGTTAAATAGACACTAGTCAAGTCCTAAACTCTTTATACACTTAGTATTATGAAGGTCCTTAAGGTGGCTAAGTGGTTTGGCTCTAATTAATGCTTGTACTCAACTTGGTCATGACTAGAGTCTAATAAATCAAACTTATTGGTCAAGTCAAATTTAATGGGGTCCACCATGTCTAATGAATAAGTTAGCATAGTAATAAATACAACCATCATATTAAAATTTAAAAAAATATACAAAATGTGAAATGACAAAAATATCCTTATTTTAGAAAAGTGGTAGTGACAGAACCCATTCCGCGTCCTCTTCCAAACAATCCTTCCACTGCACTAACAAGTCTACAGCTGCCTTGTTCTGTCTCTGCACCAACCTTCTGTCCAAACCCTAATAGGTTCCAGAATTAGCCCTCTTTATGATTTGGTAAACCAGTGTGAAGGTTAGAATGTGTCCCCAATTTCTTTTTCAGCTTAGAAACGTGAAACACTGGGTGAATCAATGACCCGACTGGCAGTTGTAATCTATAGGCCACTGGACCAATCCTGGCTTCGATTTGGAAAGGTCCATAGTACTTGGGAGCTAACTTTTGTGGCTTCCTCTGGGCTACTAACACCTGTCTATAGGGTTGCAGCCTCAGATACACCCAGTCCCCTTCTACAATTTTGTTGTCTGATCTCTTGGCATTGGCAAATTTCTTTTTTCTCTCTTGAGACAGTAGGAGGTTATCTCTTAGGATGTGCAATACATTGTCCCTGGCAGTCTTTGCTGCTGCTACTTCTTGATCTTTGATTAAATCTGGTACATAAGTAAGAATATGAGGAGGTGATCTACCATAAACAGCTTCATATGGGGTTACCGGTGTAGATGTGTGCCAGTTTGTATTGAACCAATACTCAGCCCATGGTAAGTGTTTACTCCATTCCCTTGGCTTATGGCTGCAGAAGCATCTGAGGTACCCTTCAATGCATCTGTTGGTTACCTCAGTTTGTCCATATGTTTGTGGATGGTACGCTATACTGTACTTCAGTGAGGTCCCCTGTAGCTTGAAAAACTCCTTCCAAAATAGGCTAGTGAACACTGGATCCCTATCAGTCACTATTGATCTAGGCATCCCATGTAGTTTGAATACCCCTTCTACAAAGATTTGTGCAACCCTAACTGTTGTATAAGGGTGGCTCAGCGCAAGTAGGTGAACATATTTTGTTAATCTCTCAACTACCACCATAATGGTAGTTTTGTGGTTGCTAAGAGGCAACCCATCTATGAAATCTATGGAGATGTCCTCCCAAATTGGCTTTGGTATTGGTAGTGGTTGAAGGTGCCCTGCAGAAAGAATGTTTTCTCCCTTATTCCTCTGACAAACATCACACTCTTGCACATACTTTTTGACTGATTTCTTCATACCTGGCCATTAACAAACCTTTTCGAGCCTGTGCTGTAATGCCCCGCTCCGTACGGCGCATTACGCTAAGACGTTGACTCAACGAGTCGCGTTGACCGAATAAAATCTATCAATGCAAATCGATACGAGAGTTACATTGTCCCGAGCAACACATCGAACTAAGTCGATGCGAAGAGTTGCATAGTCCCAAAGAATGCATCGAGTTGAATCGATGCAAAGCGCCGCATTGCCCCGAAGGATAAGTGCGTTGAATCGGCTCGAAGATTCTAAGAAATCGAATCGACCAAGCCGCAAGTCCGAATCGATGCAAGTATTGATTTGTTGGTTTCATGTGCAGGATATACGTTTACGCTGAAATATTAGAGGTCGACATTTTGCCTTATTCAGTAAGGGGTCCGCAAAACTAAATTGTCGTATTGCGACGGACTGAGGCGTTGGCACGGTAAGCCAAATCAGACGTATAATTCAATGAAGCACGAAGTGCTCAAATGGATAAGTCAGGAGAGTTGGTCGTGCAACGAAGTTACGAAATCGAGCCTACATTGGCTCGATGAAACGACAAGGCATATCGACTCAAGGTGGAAGGATTGACTCTTTTTTTTACTCCTTCATATCTAAGTCAGAATATATCATTATATGCTAAGTTAACCTATCGATGCCACGGACGTGGTCTGATCGGAAGATAAATCATAGTGTGTGTCGAACACTAGTTAGAATAATTAAAATGAAACGTGCATCAAATGCACGAGTCGCTATGGAACATTGGATATCGCAAAAACGAGCGCCTCGGTACGCAAGCCGCAAGAACATGGGATAACTGTATTCGACGAGTGCCTTCGTGCACGAGCCATTCCGTGCCCTCGCGCACGAGTTAGAAGGCTAGCACATTGAAAGACAATAGGCGAGCGCCCTAGCGTGCAAGCCACGAACATTGAACACTAAGGCATAGAACATGGAAATACGGCTTTGATGCGTGCAGCAAGTGCACGACGTAAAGGATAGATGATAAATGTGTCAAAATGTGCCTACGTACACGAGATCATAAAAGATGGCTTCGTTGCGAAAGAATACAGTTATGGCATGAATGTGACGGAACTGTCGATATGACATGATGCCTTGAAAGATGTTCGGGACCTTCGGGTCGTTCGGTTGACGAACATTGAGTTGAGGCATGATGCCATTGAATATTGAAATGAAGTATAAAATGTAAGGACATAGAAAATTAATGGAAGAAATGCGAGAGGATAAAGTCTGAGTCTCAATCTCAAGACTATGTTTGGTTGTTTGATAAAGTCTGAGCCTCGGCTCAAGACTATGTTTGATTGTTTGAATAATAGAGCGTTGCATGGTCGAATGGACTTGAGATAATTGTGATATCTTTCGTGCACGGAATGTTCCCTCCGAACGGGTGCACCGGGGCACCGGGACCGTTCGGCCTAGGAGGAATATAATCTTTGATAGGCGCACATCTGTGAAGTCCGATTAGCACCCGGTTGTAGATGTGAAAAGCCGCAAATGATGATATACAGCTGTAAATTTCGGTTGTTTGGGATAGCGACCCAACCCGTAAAACGCCGGGCTACCTAAATTCGGAAAAGAAAAGAAAGAAAAGAAAGAAAGAAAGAAAAAAAAGAGAGAAAAGAAAAGATAAAGAAAAGAAACACCTTTAGTTTATTTTGGCGCGGATACACCAACGACCATCATATAGTTAAGGAACGATGGGTCGAAAGTGCATGCACGTATGTATTCTGCACACATAGATCCTGCTTAGAGATGCACTTATAACATGACAAGGAAGGAATGGGGCGCATTCACCTTGCGTCGGTGCAAGGGCAAGTGTGTCGACTTGGTAAGAAGTTGTGCCATGAAACAAACACAAAATTGCTTGCCTGCTTGCCTATTCAACTCGAATAACATGCTTGCCTTGATAACATGCTTTACTGCTTTCGAATATGCCATGAAATCGACCCTAAGGAGAATATAGCAAGATCATAAGCTAAGTTGCATGATTCAACATAAATACTAAATGTCGGTTTAGAAAGAAGGACTGCATCAGTACATGCGAGGACGAACGTATTGATCCCCCACCAGCTTCATACAGGGTGCAGGGAACGGATGCCTCGCGGCGAAACTTCGCTTGGACGCATTGAGGCTTGGAATGCCTAAGCGTATTGAAGCGTGCGATCGCTTTGACGCTTGGACTTGCAACAAGATTGATGCGACCGAGATATAGAAGGCATGATGTATGGAACGGTGAAATCCTTTGTGGCCAAGAGAGAACTTGAGTGTTGTAGCCAACCTGGCAAATTTAGTTGGGCTATTGAAAGCCATTGTAATCTTATTTCGAATATCAATAAAGAGAATTGTTTCGTATACTCTGTTTTCCTTTCGTTGTTAATATCAACTCAAAGATAACCATTTGAGAACTTGTCATCTTGTCTTGCACGAGCGCAACTCCAGGCTCGTGCGGCATCACGCCCCCTGTGAGGACGATGATTCGGGTGATTCTGGGTCGGGGCGTGACATATTAGTATCAGAGCTCTAGGCTCAATTTCCTTCGAACGTTTGCTTTGTTTCAATTCCAAAGAGTTGTCTACCACCAGAAATCACTCTTGACTCTACTCGATGCCGTACTGGATGTTCCATACAATAAGCCTAATACAAAGCCGGGTAACGTTGCCGCAAGTACTTCAAATTTACTTGATGTTGCAGAGAAAGTCGTAAAACGTTCGTTGCATTGAATGCACGAGCCGTGAAATGTTAGTTGCTGCAAGTGCAACAAATTGTGAAATATGATTCGAGATGTTGTTGTTGCAATGTAATATGTTGAATGAGAAATAAAATGATGCACGAAGTACAACGAGTTAATTGTGAATATGCGTTAAAATGAAAGTGATAAGTCAATATCGAATGTGTTAAACGGATTTGGGCATTGACTTTGAAAGTCGGGAATAAATTATTACACGAGGTGCAATGAATGTCGGAAATAAGTCGTTGCATGATGTGCAACGCGTGTCGAAAGTAAATTTTTTGCATGTGGTGCAACGCATATCAAATTAATCGTTGCACGGAATGCAAAGGAGATTGGAAATAAATCGTTGCACAAGATGCAACGGAAGGAACTGAAATCATAAGTCGATAGAACGAATCGTTCGATTGCACACCGAACTTGTGTTGGCAAATAAAAACATTGGCTGAGTTGTGTCGAATTTGATTTAATAAAATTTACGGTTGTGGTCAAGCACGATCACTATGGAAAACGTAAGTCGGAAGAGATGTTGGTTCATACTGAGTATAATACGAGGGAAATGACTTAATTTCTGAGTGGTATATGCCATACCACGTATGTGATGAATGACTCGATTCAGAGTGGTATATGATATACCACTTGTGTGATGAATTGCATCGACGTGTTGTGAGAATTGCGGAAGGTTTGTCCACAACGGACGGAAGAGTACCGAGACTCGATTGAAAATTTATATGACAGTATGTTGATGCAAGTGTTCTTCAAAAATTGGTTGGGATGATAAGGCGAGACTCGTATCAATGATGATACGTCGGACGAAAATTATAAGTCGGTCGGACGACCGAGACTAGCGGAACGATTATGCCTTGAAGTAATAATCGGATCGACGGGAAAGGAAAACTCGAACTTATAAATGAGTCGCACGACTTGCGATCTCGATAGAAACGTTGGACGAGACGAATCGAAATCGAACCGCACGACTTTTGATTTCGATAGAAATGTAGGGCGAGACAAATTATAATCGGATCGCACGATGTGCGACTTCGGTAAAGAGTTGGTTGATGCGGATAAAATAGTGCATAAGAGAGTTGGTTACGTTACGGTGAAACTCATTTGAGTACAACTGAAAAATATGCAAAACTTAGAGGGCGAGATCGTATGACATGAGGGTTCGATATTGGATAATCGGTAACTCAGTTATGCGATCAAAGTATAGCGGGATGCGGTGAATCGAAAAATGAGTTGACGCGTATGAAAAAGTTTGTTGCGAACTTGGATGTATGCGATGCAAGTTGTCGACGTTGAAACAGAATCAAAGTTGACCCTTACGCTATCGAAATTGATACGGCGTATCGAGATCGATACGTAAGGAAACGTAAGCACGATGTGAGAATACAAAAATAGAGTGTGCCTCGCGTTATCAAAAATTTGTAAATAATAATACGAGAATTGAACGAACTGGTTGATCATGAACTTTGTGATTGATCAAGACGAGACTATAAGTCATCGACGATTGTTCGATGCATATAGCATCTCGTGTGTCGACCGCAAATAAGACAGACTCGAACTCGATACTAGTAGATGTTTCATAAATTGCGAAATCATCAACGGTAGTGCATGACTTTACTCGGAAGATAGTTGCGCATCAGTTGTGCCGATAGAAACGATTTTGTTCAAAATTAGATAGTCGCATAAAAATCGTCCGAACGTGATTTGGCTCCGAAATAAGATATAGCATGGTTCATAGTACTGTCCTTCGGTGATGATCCACAATTATCGAGCGTAGCTTCGGGACAGCTGACCCTAGAAGACTTGACCGCCAAATCAAATTGAATGTTGCAGACCCATAAAATGACCCATGCGATATCGTATATAGAATTGCATCGAGAAAGAAAATATGGTGCATGTTGACGATAAGTCTAGGCGATCGATAATTGTTGGAACAACTTTCGATTGAGAATGATATAGTTAGATTTGAATATTCGTCGGATGAATACTTGAATGGTTATGTTGATCGACGATCGAACAAGAAATTCACCAACAAACTTGGTGATTCGGATAGACGATTGCGAGAATCGTGCTATGCACTAGCGCGAGTGATAAGAGAATGACTTACAAGTTATGTCGTTAGATTTGGATTAACCTTGCAATTGAGCTTGCGTGAATCGAACTTATATTCGACGTTGCGAGACGGATAAGTTGGGAATTTGGCTAGTGAATTCCTACTCGTTAGAAAATCGGATGTAAGATGCATCATAGAGACTTCGTGTCAAGGCGATCGTTGCCTTGAGCACCTTCACCTTGATGTAAACTTTTGTGTCGGATAGATTGTGGCCTTTGTGCAATGTCAATTTAAAGATTGCATCGGAAGAATTTAAGCACGGCGTCTAGGTAAGTAACATAGCGGACGTAGTTCTGATTGTTGATGCATTTGCAAGTCAACAAAAAAAATTGTATCGAGATAAGTTGTATAGCCAGACTTCGAAAATAGTTGGGTGGCGAATTCGAACGCAAGGCGTTGCGGAGGATCGTTGCGATCGGATGTGCGACGGCTCGACACGACGCATAAAGTTGACAGTCCATACGAAACATACGAAATGAGAAATGCGATTTTTGAATCGCGTCGCGTGTAGTGACTTTATTGAATGAATCACGTATGTATCGAATATACGTATGCGATAAAATTTCGAGAACAGTTGCTAAAGACAAGTCCGATAGGGAGTACGAGATGACAAGCATAGGATTGAAATTTATCTGTCATCTTTGTTCCAATTTGCTACCACTGGACTTGGTCGAAATACATATATCTTCGGGACGCCTTGAATATAGGTACGGATCCAAATCGAGTTGTAGACAAAATTCAAATCGAGCTGCAGAAAAGACTTTGAAATGTTAACGAAAAGCTTGCAAGATAGTGTGAAACTGAACAACGTTGGTGGGACAAGATCGTGAAACGATCTGTAAAACACTTATTCGGAGTATTGGTTTTCGCTCGAGGATGAACCTTGTTTTGAGTGGTATATTCTGTAATGCTGTCACGCCCCAGAACCAGAATACTGGAGAGCGGGGGAATGACTCAGCCAGCTACGTATTACGGGTAGATGAATACCGTATAATACGATCAATCCTGTCTAACCAGACGAGGGGGTGCATACTACATAAAGGTCTTACTATGGTCATTTCACATCTATTGTCTCAATCATTCAAACAAGGAAACAGTAATAGAGAACATTTAAGATAAAGCAGTAAGGCGTCCCAAACGCTCAGTCAAAATGTTCTTGAGATCTGGCTTTACAAAATATAGCCAGATGATATAGCAAGTATACGTAATTGTTATCAGCTGCAGTCTGACTTAATTACAATCATGTAAAAGTAAGTACAAGACAATCCGACTAACCTGTCGGTGCCAAACGGCTAAGTATGAAGGTAAATAACAAAACGAGCGGTGAAGTAAAGAACCCACTCGAGTCCTCCTGCAATCATGCCTCTAGTATTGACCATCTTGGAGGTAGAAGTACGCTGGATCCTCGGAAACCGGCTCTAAATCTGGCCATGCAAAACCAGAGAGGTTAGACCTCTAATAGCAAGTACCACAAGGAAGGACGATATGAAGGACATAAACCAGTAAGTAAAAGAATATAATAATAGATCTCTGCTTGCTACTAGGATTCACATCACATCACGACACTTCGAATCAACCTCCCAACCAAACAAGGACAGAAGTTGGCCCGTCATGTCCTGACATTCTGATCATCCCAGTTAGGTAACAGAGTAGTACAGTACACAAACAAATCATCTTGAACGGCCAATCAAATTCTACGGCTTGCTATTATGAGTCCCAAGTTATCCTGGAATTATACAATTAGGGATTCCTCAGTTCTTACTATGTGCAAGCAAGGCTAGTCTATCCAATCAATCAATTGCGCCAATCATGTAGTTAGACGAGTCCCAGTAGGACGCCCGCCGTTATAGCATGTACAATAATATAAGCAGATATCGTTCCCTGCCCGTGTGACAGATCTACAGTATCTGTGGGAACCAGCCGGCCCGTCGGGCACTTAATAGTCCCAAGGGGGCTGCCATGTAAGAACTCGGGAATCCATTCTCTCCATGCCATCATTATTTTATTTGACTTAATGGTCTCTACGTTGAGTGAAGTTCCATGCCGTGGATCATGGTCATTCGAATGAGTACTTTCGTACGGGGTACGATATGCGCAACTCTACAACGATACCCGTGCGGCTAGGTTGTAGGTTTTACATAGCGTGATGCAACAATCAATTTAACCACGGAATAATCATACCTTGACCATAAAGTACACATGCTGTCTTTGTAAGATAAATAGAAAATTAAATAATAAATAATTATTTTGAAGCCTGCATGTGCCTGTATGCCAATATTCGGGATCGGCTAATCGAGTATAATAGTTCATTACATGAACGTGTCTCATTCATTTCATTCAATAAGACGACTAGCCAGTCTCTTAGTTCCAACTAGGAACGCATGATCAATTATTAGTCAATGTCACAATCATTATCAATGGTGACAAGGCATGAAAGTCAATTAGTATTACATGGGGTCGAGCCTATAACTCCTCAGAATTAAGTTCTAGTTATACTGGGTATCCATGGATCAATCAAGACATATGACACATTCCACATAACAATCTGTATTAACAATATTAACATATCATGATTTATCAAGTTCATGCAAAAAGGCGTAAGGATATAATAGAAGAATTATCATGCCATCATTAAATGAATAATTATAAGACAATTAAAACACCCAGGTCAAGAAGTCACGCCAACAAATCTATGCTAAGGCCAAAAGTCACGCAAGAAGTCTATGCTTAAGACCAACAAGTCACGCTAAGTCTAGCTGGGGTGAGCGTGGACAATGGGCGTGAATAGTGAGCGTGAAAAGTGATACACGCTGGCAAGCGTGAGCGTGAAAAGTCACGCAAGCAAGCACAACGTGAGCGTGAAGGGAAATTCACGCAGACTCTAGTGAGCGTGAAAAGGTGACAAAAAATCTACGCACACAAGGATGTGCGTGACTAAAATACACGCACGCTCATGGATGTGTGCGTGACTGAAAATACACGCACGCTCATGAGAACGTTAGCGTGACTAAAAAATACACGCACGCTCATGAGAACGTGAGCGTGACTAAAAATACACGCAGACACGTACAGACGTGTGCGTGACTGAAAATACACGCAAACACGTAAAGACGCGTACGTGACTGAAAATACACGCAAACACGTAAAGACGCGTGCGTGACTGGCTGATGTTTTACGCGAGCACGTAAGAACGTGTGCGTACAACATTTCCCGAACTCCAAGTACTATGGAGCCTTTGCTCCAGTGCCAGAGAAATACACCCAAAGTTGATGGACTAAGAACCCATGAACAGCCGAAATACTACAACTTAGATCTAGAGAAAATCAGCCGGAGAAATCAAAAATGCTAAGAACTAAACTCTCTCAGAATCATGAGAGGAAGAGTAATGATCCACAAAAATGGATGAAAGAGAAGCAAGTTTGCACTTGCCTACTGCTACTGCTACTGCTGGTGGGTGGAGAGTAATGAGAGGAAGAAGAAGAAGTAATGGTGAGGATGAGTAATGAGGAGAGAGAATGAAGAGGGTGGCTTTAAATAGGAAGATGGTGGTAGGTGGGGTGTTGGGCCGGGTTGTCCACCACCAATCCAAACCCAATAACACTAAAGCAGCAAATAAAATGCAGGAAATAAAATTGCAGAAATATAATTGCAGAAATAAAATTGCAGGAAATTAATTAACATGAAAATTTTAAAAAGCAGATAATTAATTAACATGAAACTAAAGGAATTTAAATACAGAACAATACATGATAAATACTAAATAAATACACATGAGTTGTTCATATATAAAAATACGCATTCCGGGAACGGGGAGTGACAAATGCTCCGCTCCGCACGGCGTATTACGCTAAGACGTTGACTCAACAAGTCGCATTGAACGAATAAAATCTATCGATGCGAATCGATACGAGAGTTACGATGTCCCGAGCAACGCATCGAACTAAGTCGATGCGAAGAGTTGTATAGTCCCAAAGAATGCATCGAGTTGAATCGATGCAAAGTACCGCATTGCCCCGAAGGATAAGTGCATTAAATCGGTTCGAAGATTCTAAAAAATCGAATCGGCCAAGACGTAAGTCCGAATCGATACAAGTATTAATTTTAGTTGGTTTCATGTGCAGGCTATATGTTTACGCTGAAATATTAGAGGTCGATATTTTACCTTATTCAGTAAGGGGTCTGCGAAACCAAATTGTCGCCTTGCTATGGACTGAGGCGTTGGCACGGTAAGCCAAACCGGACGTATAATTTAATGAAGCACGAAGTGATCGAATGGCTAAGTCAGAAGAGTTGGCCGTACAACAAAATTACAAAATTGAGCCTGCATCGGCTCGGCAAAATGATAAGGCATATCGACTCAAGGTGGAAGGATTGACTCTTTTTTTTACTCCTTCATATCTAAGTCAGAATATATCATGGTATGCTAAGTTAACCTATCGACGCCACGGGCGTGGTCTGATCGGAAGATAAATCGTAGTGTATGTCGAACACTAGTTAGAACAATTGAAATGAAACATGCATCAAATGCACGAGTCGCTATAGAACATTGGATATTGCAAAGGCGAGCACCTCGGTGCGCAAGCCGCAAGAACATGAGATGACTGTATTCGACGAGTGCCTTCGTGCACGAGCCATTCCGTGCCCTCGTGCACGAGTTAGAAGGCTAGCATATTGAAAGACAATAGGCGAGCGCCCTAGCGTGCAAGCCACGAACATTGAACACTAAGGCATAGAACATGGAAATACGACTTCGATGCGTGCAGCAAGTGCACGGCACGAAGGATAGATGATAAATGTGTCGAAACATGCCTACGTGCACGAGATCATAAAAGATGGCTTCGTTGCGAAAGAATACAGTTGTGGCATGAATGTGACGGAACTGTCGATATGACATGATGGCTTGAAAGGTGTTCGGGACCTTCAGGTCGTTCGGTTGTCAAACATTGAGTTGAGGCATGATGCCATTAAACATTGAAATAAAGTTTGAAATATAAGAACATAGAAAGTTAATAAAAGAAATACGAGAGGATAAAGTCTGAGTCTCGGACTCAAGACTATGTTTGGTTGTTTGATAAAGTCTGAGCCTCGGCTCAAGACTATGTTTGGTTGTCTGAATAATAGAGCGTTGCATGGTCGAATGGACTTGAGATAATTGTGATATCTTCCATGCATGGAACGTTCCCACCGAACGGGTGCACCGGGGCACCGGGACCGTTCGGCCTAGAAGGGATATAATCTTTGATAGGCGCACATCTGTGAAGTCCGATTAGCACCCGGTTGTAGGTGTGAAAAGCCATAAATGATGGTATGTAGCGGTAAATTTCGGTTGTTTGGGATAGCGACCCAACCCGTGAAACGCCGGGCTACCCAAATTCGGAAAAAAAAGAAAGAAAAGAAAGAAAAAAAGAAAAGAAAGAGAGAAAAGAAAATATAAAGAAAATGAACGCCTTTAGTTCATTTTGGCGCGGATACGCCAACGACCTTCATATAGTTAAGGAACGATGGGTCAAAAGTGCAGGCACGTATGTATCCCGCACACATAGATCCTGCTTAGAGATACACTTATAACATGGCAGGGAAGGAATGGGGCGCATTCACCTTGCGTCAGTGCAAGGGCAAGTGCGTCGACTTGGTAAGAAGTCGCGCCATGAAACAAATACGAGATTGCTTGCCTGCTTGCCTATTCAACTCGAATAACATGCTTGCCATGATAACATACTTTACTGCTTTCGAATATGCCATAAAATGGACCCTAAGGAGAATATAGCAAGATCATAAGCTAAGTTGCATGATTCTACATAAATACTAAATGTCGATTTAGAAGGAAGGTCTTTGCATCAGTACATGCGAGGACGAACGTACTGATCCCCCACCAGCTTCATGCAGGGTTCAGGGAATGGATGGCTCGCGGTAAAGCTTCGTTTGGACGCATTGAGGCTTGGAATGCCGAAACGTATTGAAGCGTGCGATCGCTTTGATGCTCAAACTTGCAACAGGATTGATGCGGCCGAGATATAGAAGGCATGATGTATGGAACAGTAAAATCCTTTATGGACAAGAGAGAACTTGAGTGTTGTAGCCAACCTGGCAAATTTGGTTGGGCTATTGAAAGCCATTGTAATCTCATTTCGAATATCAATAAAGAGAATTGTTTCGTATACTCTATTTTCCTTTCGTTGTTAATATCAACTCAAAGATAAACATTTGAGAACTTGTCATCTTGTCTTGTACGACCGTAACTCCATGCTCGTACGATATCATGCCTCCTGCGAGGACGATGATTCGGGTGATTCTGGGTCGGGGCGTGACATGTACAGTGTTTTCAAGTAGCCAGAATGTCCAGCTTGTAACAAGTCATGGTGCTCCTTCATCATAGTTATTGTAAATTCAAAGCTGGGGTCAATGATCACCCTATTATTGTAATAGAACAGGCCATTAATGTAGGTATACTTCTCTGTGTTTAATAAACCTTTTTTCCATTTTTTTGCAGCCCTGCATAAAACTCTGAATTTCCCATCATCTATTTGATTTGTTGTACCCAATCTGCTTGGACAATAGAGATAGTTGTTAAGGTGGCCTCTTCTTTTCTGGACAAGCTATCTGCTGCTTGGTTCTCTCTGCCCTTTTTGTACTCTACCTTGTACTGATAGCCATGTAGTTTCATCACCCACTTGTATTGGGCCTCTGTGCAGAGTCTTTGTTCTAGCATATATTTGAGTGGCTTGTGGTCTGTCCTGATGATGAACTGTATGCCCCATAAATATTGCCCCCACTTCTTCACTGCTAGTAAGATGTGTCACGATCCGCACCCGCTTTTCGGATACGAGACGTGTCCAAGCCAGCCTATACCGCAGAGTCGACGGTAGAACGCTGTCACGGCCAAGATGCTCAAAATCATAAAATATAACATTTATTGCTCATTCATATTTCTAAATTGATTACAACTTTTACAACATTTATATTTAAAGAAAATAAAAGGTTCTTACAATTAATAAAAATGATACCACTTCTATCTAATTTCTAGGTTTCTGCCTCCAAGTACACCCGTATCTCCCCATACTAAGTGAAGCCACAGCTAAATCTGAAAAATATTGGTTTCCAGTCAGGAATGGAACAAGCACACAAACCGACGACAAATAAAAAACACAATAGAATTCACAAGACATGAAAATAACATATGTGAGATGATCTAGAAAATAAGACCGATACCATGATAAATCACGAAAAAAAGTAGATAACTCTACAACATGAAATATCAGCTAGAAAAGGAACATGTAACTAGGATGATATGGCAAGTGGTGAAAAAACGAAGAAAATAAGTAAAGACAACTATCTATGTATTTTAAAATACCATTTTCGACATGTGAACGGCTAGGGGATAAATCAGGCACCCTGCACGTGTCGTGTGCAGCTGCTATTCTCTACGAAAGACACGGAGGATAGTTCTGGATAGTCCACATGTCTATTAAGATATTTTCCCTCCCGACTAGTACACATGGACTCGAACAAGTCACAAAACACGAAAATACGACAATCACAAAATAAAGTATGTAGAGATCCATGACACTAATCCGTGTAACAATGTGTCAACAAGCAAGAGAGCATATGCATAAACATGAAATAGAAAGACTACTATGAATCGAAAGCAATCAGAAAGTGCACTTGCCTGAATCCTTGTACAAACCATAGTCACAAGTCGAGGATGAGGGGATTGTCAATCTAGAAGCTGTCAACCTATAACATATAACGTACCATAAACCATGCACGAAAACCACAAGTCAATTCTAAGGTTCTAGTTCTAAATTCATGGAATAAGTGGCTAATAGGTTAACTAATATAATAATAGTTAATTCTGGAATAAATTACTTAAAAATCTAATTTAACCTAATAATAATCTGAATATAATCTAAACATGGAAGTTTGGCCATAAAAAGTCATGTTTCCAATTTTGGAAACTATGGCACGCAAATAGAGGCGTATCATTGACTATCTATCAAACGTCATGAACTCTAGATTTTAAAAATGCACCTTGATAGATTTCAGTGCCACAAGTGCACTGAAATCAACCGTGCCGCAAATTCACATTTTGGTCAAAAGATATCGCCGTTATGGCTAATCGTGACAAAAACGGTGATTCACCGATCAATTCTGAGTTCAATAGAATAACTAAAATACTAGATGAACGAATTAATTTCTTGGAAAAATATATGTCGTAGAGCTCTGTGTTATCTTTCCGAAACTTCAAACGGTTCATGATTTCGGTTTCTGGTTCTCCCGGAATCTCGAAAATACCAAAACGTGTCAAGTTTCAAACAACCGACATCCTACGAATTTTATAGAAATTAAGGTTCAGAATTTATAAAAATAAATTAAATATTCAGAAAGTATACCTCAATACGAATCCAACAAAAAAAACGGCACGCTAAAAGGAGGTCGGAGTTGACGGCAATCGCCTCGGGAAGTCGGGGTTCTTCAAAGAATCAAAAACTCAAAATTCGGCAGAAAATAAATTAGGGTTTACTGTTCTGCGATATATGTATACACAAACAGTGGGCGGGTACAGTCAGCACCCGCTGACTGGCAGGCAGGCCCCCCCTTTCAGCGCTGTTCGACTGACATGTGGGCCTGTAGCGCTGACTGGGTGATGACTGTGTAATTAATTTTCCAAAAATTGATTTAAAATAATTTTAAGGCCAAATAAACTCAAATAAAATCCTAAAAATTTCTAAAAAATTGTAGAAAATTACAAAAAATGTATCTAACCTTCTAGAATATAAATTAAAATGATTTACCTCATATTAGTCCCAAATGGCCTCATAATAAATATTGGAAGCCTTTAAAAATATATAAACTTTAATAAATAAATACTTAAAATTCCCAAAAATTATGGAAAAATTCTAGAAAATATAAAATAGTATAATGAACCCTAGAAAAATATTTGGGGTCAATATTTACTCATATGCTAGCACAATAAATTCTAGAGGTCCTAGAAAATAGGTTTTCCAATATTAAAATTATCAAAATAATTTCAGAAAAATTGTAAAAATTATAGAAAATATATTTAACCTTCTAAAATATAATTTAAAATACTTTACCTCAAATTATCCCCAAATGGCCTCATAAGAAATAATGGAAGCCTTTAAACTATATAAAACTAAATAAAATAATTATCTAAAGATATCTAAAAATTATAGTAAGCTATAAAATAACTAAACAATGCTTACTAAGGTCCAAATGACCATAATATGATTATAGCTCCCTTATGAGCTTAGGTACGACTCCTAATGACCATAAAAGTAAATCGTAATCAAATAAAAATAATAAAAAATAAAAAAATCGGGAAGTGAGCTTACAAGATGGCCAATATTTCCTTTTCATAGGTGGAGAGAAGAGTGGCTCTTCCCTAAAGATGTTGACTTAAATAGGCAATTGACCTTCCCCTTTGCATTAGCACTGCCCCTATACATCCCCCTGAAGCATCACACTCCAGTGTGAATTCCTCCTCAAAATTAGGCACAACCAACACTGGTGGATTTGTTAGAGCTGTCTTCATGTTCTCAAATGAAGATTGGGCCCTTGATCCCATATGAAAGAATTCTTCTTGAGCAAATTGGTTAGAGCTCCAGCTATGGTGCCATAGTTTTGGATGAACCTCCTGTAGTAACCAGTGAGGCCTAGGAACCCTCTTAACTCCTTCAGTGTTCTGGGAATTGGCCAAGTTATCACTGCCTTAATTTTCTCTTGATAAACCTCAACCCCTTTCCTAGAAATAAAGTGCCCCAAGTACCCTTCCTTGTCTTGTAGGAAACTGTACTTACTTCTCTTGAGCTTTAACTGATTCTCTTCTAGCTTTTTGAAGACTTTTTCTAGATGGATGTAGTGTTCTGTGGCATTGGCACTGTACACTAGAATGTCATCAAAGAAGACAAGGACAAACTTCCTTAATAGTCTTTGAATATGTGATTCATCATGGCTTAAAATTTTGATGGTGCATTAGTGAGCCCAAAGGGCATCACTAAGAACTCATAATGGTCCTCATGAGTTCTGAAAGCCGTTTTATGAATATCCCCCTCATTCATTCTAATCTGGTGATATCCAGACCTTAGGCCTCGCTTAGAATAATAATGTGCCCCAAATAATTCATCAAATAGCTCTTTAACTAGGGGAATAGGGAACTTGTCTTTGCTTGTAGTCTGGTTCAGGTTTCTGTAATCTATGCAGAGTCTCCATGTACCATCAGACTTTTTCACCAAGATGAATGGGGATGAGTAGGCACTACTGCTAGGTCTTATGATACCTGTCTTCAATATCTCCTGCACTTGCCTTTCAATTTCATTCTTCAAGAGGTAGGGGTGCCTATATGGCCTGCTGCACACAGGGTTTGAGCCTGGAAGTAAGGGAATTTTATGGTCTTAAGGTCTCTTAGGTGGTAACCCTGAGGGTTCCTCAAATAGCTGCCCATATCCACTTAACAGTTTCTGTAGCTCTTCATCTGTCTCTTCCTGGTTGGTGTCTCCCTTGCATTCTGGCCAGTAGCATAGTTGAATAACAAAAAATTAAGGTTTTTGTCTCATGTCCCTGCTCTCCAGTGCTCCAAACTGTTTGTTGTTGGCTTTCATCCCTTTGAGCTGCTGTACTTCCCCCCTTCTGTGTAATTTAATGGTAAGTTCTTAGAAATTTCACACTATGTCTGTAACACCCAATTTTCTAAATTAAAATTTTGTGTTTTTAATTATTTAATTATGATATTTAAATAATAATATAATTTTTGGTGATTTTTAATTATTTTAAAACTATTTAAAAATTATGACTTGTAATTTTGATGTGCAGCTAGTGAAATCCCAGAGACTGTCTGCACTAGAGCCTAACCATGTGAGTGGAATTTTATTTATCATTTTTAGTCTAGGGGTAATTTGGTCATTTTGACTTATTAGAATTATTTGATTAATCATTGGATTGACGGTTGTTGATTTGACTTTTACTAGTTGTGACTTAAGAGACTAACCTAGATGTTGACCCTGGTTGTGGTGACTTGATTAGCATGGTGAGACCCTAGTCTAACTTAAGTCAACTCAAGATAGGTCACTTAGGATCAAGTTTGAAATAGGAGCAATGGTGATTTGGTCCATAGGCTTGAGACTTAGAAATTGGTTCCATGACTAGTGCAACTAGGCCCATAGCCCATTAGACTAAACCCTAACCCTAACTTTCACTTTATGACCAGCCACTAGGTCATTCCCAACCCTATAAATCTCTCTTCCTATTGTTCTTGCCTCTTTTATATCATTTCTCTATTTGACAAAAACTAAGGTTTGTTCCCTTCTTCAAAATTCCTATTTTATTCATTTATCCTCCTTTTTCATCCTAGTCTTTTGTATTGGATTCTAAATGATGTTTATGGACTGTTGGTGGAGAGCTATTTCAGTTTGGGATCAATTTGGGAGCATTTGGATAGCAAGGAGGAACCCCCCCCATTTGAAGCATTTTCTTGATATTGCACCTATAGGTAAAACTCCACAAATTGATCTAAATTTCTGTTTTCTTTGCATCTAGGGATAGATCTAGGAGTCCCCTAGCTGTCCCTGAAATTTGGGTAAATTTTGTGTCCATTTGGTGTCCGTATCGGACACGTGTCGTAGTGTATAGATAGGTGTTTGTTAAAATACCTCTTAGGAATTTATTTTCGTGTTTTGTAAAACTAATTACATGGATGCATAGATCTATATGTATAATTTAATTTCTGTGAAGACTAAAATTATTTTGGTGTCGTTTTTGTGTCCGATTTGGTGTTGGACACGCTGCACGGGGCTCGACTAAGTGCCCTGCTACCCGTGTCCTAGTTCTCACTAGACACGCCACCTCTTGACACCAAAATTGGTATGGACACTCCTTGGGTGACTGACACGAGGCCTATAAAATTTTGTGGGATATCATGGTGTGGTTTGGGAGAAATCTGAGCCACACGGATTCGACACTGTCGTGCACTGTCAGCAAACACACACACAGACACGCACAAACACGCGCTCGTGTCCACAGTGGACACATCGTGGACACCTCGCAGGGGGTCGTATGTGTAGCCTGACACGTGGGCTACACGTGGACATGACCACGTGGCACACGTGTCGTGTGTCGTGTCCATGACCTTAGTGAACACGTGTACGATGATTGTGTGCACCATTTGTGTCTGTGTTTGTGTGTTGTGATTGGACACGATTCGTATCCAGTACTTGGACATGAAGACACCCCACGACACATGAACATGTGTGTCATGGTATACCAACCATTAAATTAGGACATTAACCTGTTTTTAGCTGTCATTTTAGCATTTCCCCATTTTTTCGATACACATTCACTGATTTGATTTTCAGAGTTCTAATTTCATTTCTGACTGATTTAATGATGTTTAATGATTAGGATTAGTTCACCTACATATGTAATAGATGATGATCATGTTGGGTTGTGATTTGGTTTTGGATTTGAGTTTTTGAATTGATTTTGGATACGCTAACTGCTAGGACTGAATATATGAACTGTCATGTTTTGATTTCCTATGAATACTGATCCCTGAGATTTTCGAATGAGTAAACATGTTTTTGGAATGATTAAATGGTGCTGTGTATACCTAAACATATCTGGAATTAGCTAACATGTTGGGTTATAAGGGCATGGGAATTTCAGTTTGAATTGCATATGGGTTATGGATTTCCATTAACTAATACACTGTTTTCTTCCTGTTTTCCTGAGATTGATATCAGTACTCACTCACTTAATTACACACACTTTTGTCACATTCCTCACACACACATTGAACCACAGAAACACAGAAACTGAGAGCACCCCCACTGTTACCATCTACACACTGTCCTGAAATATGGGCACACACATAAATGTACTCACACACTCACACACGTGTGCACACTCCACTGTCACTGACAGGGAACACATGACACTGATTGTTGTAGACTGATTTGTGGTTAATATGGGGTTCTCGATTTTCTTGGAACTGTCTAACATGGGAATAATGTTTTCCTATTTCAACTATACACACACACAAAAAAAAACTGAACCTGAAAACTGAGATATATATGTATGTATCAATGTGTATTGATTTGGTTGTAACACCCATTCAAAGATCATTCCATATGTAGTGTACATAGACTGAAAAATTAGATTGGGATTTATAGTTAACTGAAATTTTTGAGAATTAATCTCCTCATGTTGAAACCGAGATGAAGGATATGCAGTGAACTGAAATTGAGTATGGGGTTGTGTTTGGTTCACAATCTGATTTAGGGATCTTGACATGATTTGTAAAACTGAATGTATGTCAAATCTGAGAATTATTTGTACTTAAACTGTTTTCAATGATAAATTTCAAGGGTCGATTCACCTATGTATGAATGAGTTAATGTACATGATGGGGGTTCATGCTAGTATGGGATTAAGGGTTTTTGAAATTGCTTTACACTGTTCCTGAGATCACCTTGCTGTCACACATTGATATCATTATCCACCACACACACCCACACAAAAACCTGAGAATTCCTGCACACACACACAATGTTTTGTTTGATTTAATTCTATATACACACTCACACACACATGAGAATATTCTTGTCACTGTGACACTTCACATTCATTGGCACTACATTACCTACCTCTAATTGCCACACAAACACACATCCTAAGTTACTTAGTCACCTCACAGTTTACCTTGACCCTACACTATGTTTTGACACTCTCACATTTCCACACACAAGCTGCCATATCTCATTACACACACACATGGGTCTCCCCTTCTCTCACCTCTCTGTATATATAGATATCAATGTATATGATAATATGATGTTTTGCCTATATACATGTATGCTATATACAATGAGTATATATGATGTAAGGGTAGAATATGTGTATGCATGATAATGTGAATAATGACCATGTGAATATGTATATGCATATATTTGATTTAACCCTTCTATTATGTAACCCCTTAATATTTGTATGCCTATATATTTTTTTTTAATATTTGTATGCCTATATATATATATATATATATATATATATATATATATATATATATATATATATATATATATATATATATATATATTTTGTATGCCTATATATATATATATATATATATATATATATATATATATATATATTATATATATATATTTTATATATATATATATATATATATATATATATATATATATATATATATATATATATATATATAGTATGCCTATATATATATATATATATATATATATATATATATATATATATATAGATATATATATATATATATATATATATATAAATAATAGATATATATATTTTGTATGCCTATATATATATATATATATATATATATATATATATATATATAGATATATATATATATATTGTATGTAATATATATATATACATACAATATATATATTGTATGTAATATATAAAAAATATTATATATATATATATATTGTATGTAATATATATATATATATATATATATATATATATATAGATATTATATATATATATATATATATATATATATATATATATATAAAAAATATATATAGTATATATATATATATATATAATATATATATATATATATATATATATATATATATATATATATATATATATGTAATATGTGTGTATGAATAAACATGTGAATATACATATATATGTGGGCATATAGCCATAGATGAATTTCCTATATATAGGTATGCATTATATACAGTGAGTATATATGTATGTATATATGTAAACATGTATGTTGGATAACTTGTGTGGCCTTGTGATTGTATGTGATGCTAGCCTAGGCTTGGTTAGGCTTGGTGAGACTTGATTGGGTTAGGAGTGGCCTAGTTGACCTAGTTTGACTAGTGTGGTTGACTAGAGTTGACCAAGTGTTGACTTTAGTCTAGTTTAATCTAGACAACATGCATATGCATTGTACATTTTATTTATCATCCCCTATATATATTTTGACTTGTGTTGCTCTAGATAGGAGTCAGATACCTCATCTCGAGCAGTATATTCGCACAGATATTCACGGCGCAGGCGAGTACATTCTCTGATCATTTCATAACTTGCTTAGGATTATATTCCTGCTCTAGTTTACCTTATTTGATGCTGTCACGATATTATCAAGGATTGGTACTATATGGATCCCTACATTGAGATGTTATCCCCCTCGGAAGCATCGGATACATCATGCCATGTGTTTCATGTACATCATGTATTCCTCGCTCTCATGTTATTCATGTTTCTCATGTGCTTCATGCTCGTTCATGCTCGCTCGTGTACTCTCATGTGCTCTCATGTTCGGCCATGTTTCTCGTGTATTTCATGTATAACCTATACTTCATGTGCACCCTTTATGGGCCTTCATGTGGAATTCATGTGCACTCAGTTCTGAGCCCTCATGTATACTTCATGTACACCCATCTATGAGCTTTTATGTGAAAATCATGTATGTAACATAACTTGTCTGGATCCTTGTGTATTGATTGGGGCATGGGGGAGTATAAATAGTCATGTGAATAATTCCAAAGTAGTATAACCATGTGCATCTCTTTAGTATATTCATGTACAAATTCAGCCGTTCACATGTCGACTTTGTACTCTAAATCACTAGTCACTGGTAGCTCTCTACTTATAGTAGATATTTCTATTACAGTTCTCTCTCTATTTATATTATGTACTTTCTTTAGTTTCATGTATCGTACTCTCTTGCATGTTTATATTTTCTAACCTGTTATGATCTACGTGAGATGTATTGTGCTCGCTTCCGTCCTGACTGGACCTGTTGAAAATTTTACAGAGGACGATGAGGAACCCTGCACCCCTTACTATAGAGCTTGCTAGATGACACTCGCGACCTAGACCCCTGGGGAGGTTCAGGCAGCTGCTGAGGATGATACCCATACATAGTGTAGATAGTCTAGACTGTTCCTTATTTTCATATTAGTAGTTGTCTGGATTCAGAGTTGTATTATTATGGATATGTTGAGACTTATGTTATTTTATTTCTATTGTACCTCAGTTGAGGATTTCTCTATCTCTTCCATCGTGCTATATTCTACCTTTAGATTATGATTGAGTTGTACCTTCTGTGATTGGCCTTCTTGGAGAGTATTTCATATTATGTAGTTATAGTTCATGACCTAGAACAACGTTCTATCACCGACATAGCGGCGTAGGCTGGGCGCTGTTACGTACTCGTACCCTCACAGTGGGTGCGGGTCGTGACAATGTCTCCCAAGGTGCTAAGCCAATTGGCTCCTAACACTATGTGACACCCAGTGATGGAAAGAGAAAGTAGATCAGTAACAATTTTGACTTCTTAGCATTCTATAGTGACCCCCTTGCAAACCCCCTTGTTGGTAAGTTTCTCCCCATTGGCCACTAAGACATCAAAGGGTCTGCTATCAGACAGGGAAAGGTTCAGTCTCTGGCTATAGGCAGTGTTAATGAAGCTATGGGTGGACCCTGAGTCAACAAAAATTATCACAGCTTTGCTCTTTACAGTTCCCCTCATTTTTATTCATAGTAGACTGATGTGAAGACCCAGATAATGCTTGTAATGAGATTTCAAACAAGCTTTGAGAATTACCTTGGGTTGTATCATGCTGATCAGGCTCTACTGCTAGCTCAATGGTGTCCTCTCTTTCTTCCTCTTCATCTGCTACTAACATGTATAGCCTCCTTTTCTTGCACTTGTGTCCTTTAGCCCACTTCTCATCACATAGATAACATAGCCCCATATTTCTCTTCCTCACTAATTCATTTGGAGAGATAGTAGGAGTATGTGTTGTCATATTTGGTGTAAACCTCTTCTCTGCTACTTGTGTGGTTGCCCACTACTAAAATCTGCTCATTTGGCGACATAAATTTAGCGACGTTCGATTAACGTCACTAAATTGTGTACATTAGCGACGTTTTAGTAAGCGTCGCTAATCGTCACTACGAAATAAGCGACGAAATAACGATATATATTAATTACATGATCTAGTCGTCGCAAAACGTCGCTATGATGTCGCTAATAGCGACTAATTTAGCTATTGTCGTTTGAACGTCGCTAAATTCTAATTATATCCCCCCCACCGATTCATTTCCTCCCATTTTCCTCTCTCACTCTCTCTCCTCCCTCCCTCCGGCACTCTTACTCTCGCCGGCGGCGACTCTCACTCTCTCCGGCGACTCTCTTCTCTCTCCGGTACGTGACTCTCCCCCTTCCTCTCTCCTCTCTCTCTCTCTCTCTCCGTCTGTTTGGGTTGTTGGTTGGTTGGGGGGGTGCGGGTGGCTCGGGGGGAGGTGCAGGGGATGCAGGTGGTTGGGGGGTGAGTGGGGGGTGGCTGGGGGAGTAGGGCAGGGGGGACGAGGGCGGCTGGGGGAGGGGAGCTAGGATTAGGGTTAGGGTTAGGGTCCATTTTCTCCTATTTTACTCTCTCACTCTCTCTCCTCCCCCCTCCGGCGCTCTCACTCTCTCCGGCGACTCTCACTCTCTCCGGCGACTCTCCTCCCTCTCCGGTACGTGTTACTCTTCCCCTCCCTCTCTCTCTCTCTCCTTGTCTCTCTCTCTCTCTCTCTGTCTCTCTCTCCGGCTGTTTTGGTTGTTGGTGGTTGGGAGGGTGCGCGGGCTCGGGGGAGAGGGACAGGGGGGATGCGGGTGGTTCGGGGGTGAGTGGGGGGTGGCTGGGGAGGTGGGGTAGGGGGGACGAGGGCGGCTGGGGGAGGAGCTAGGGGTAGGGTTCGGGTTAGGGGTGGGTATGTGTGGGCGGCTGGAGGAGGGGAGCGGGAGGGGTGGGGACGGCAGGGGAGGGGAGCAGGGGGAGTGGAGGGTTAGGGTTCGGTTAGGGTGGTGTAGGGGAGGGCTTGGTCAGGGGAACCAATAGTGCCGAAAAATCTGATAATTTAGTAATAATTATTTGTTTTCCGACACCGAAAAATGTGATACTCCGATTCGAACGCACCGATAGTGCCGATATTTGTAACAAGTAGTTTTTGTTGGTTGGTTAATTGGTAACATGGTGATCGGGACATATAGTCCCTGCAGCCATTCGACTGGCGAGACAGAAACTATGGTACGACATGGTGATCAGAACATAGTCCCTGCAGCCATTCGACTGCGAGGCAGAAACTATGTAGCCGTAGATAAAGTTGACTACCCTCCGACCCTCATCCCTCGGCAATGAGATATGACAACCTATCACTATATCTTATATAGTAGTAGATGATGTCTTAGTATTACATTATGTGAGTTCATCTTGATTCTGTTACATTCTTCAGATACTAGATACGATAAGAACATATACTACACCATATGTACAGAACATAGATGTAAGCCCCCTGAATTTTTGGGATTATTTTCAAATTTTTCTAAATGAATTATTTTCGATAATTCATTTTATTTAAATTAATTTTGATCTTTAAATGCTCTTTCCGTGACTTGGAATTCTAGAGCATCAGGGATTCCAGTCTCTGGAAACTTCTTTCTTGAAGTTTGTATAGACGAGATTATCTTCATATTGATATTTCGTGTCCCACTCGAACTTGTTCCCTTGTGCTCCATTTGATTCGCACAACTTCGGTCAATTTAGACCAATTTTCGTCTGCCGTAATTCGTGACTTGATTTCCAATTTAATTTCCGGGCCCGACATCGGTCCAATCCAGTCGACCCAATATATAGCCCTGGCCTGTTTTGAGTAAACTATGCAAGTGCCACTTGCGTGCCACAATTTCGATCTCCCTTGTGCTCCTATTTTATCCATGATTTAATTTGCTTAATTTATAAATTAATTAAATCTTGGCTTCGACTTTGTCCAAACTTGGCCCAACGTCCGACCCAGTTTGGCGTGGACCCTACCATGACAGCCCATACATCCCCCTGATGTGTCTGTATTTTTCTCCATTTAAAAACACATTTATTTATATAAATATCTCTTTTGCTCTTTCTTTATATATGTATATATATATATATACATATATAATATAATATATATAAATATCCTCACATCACTCTCTCTCACTCCCATCAACCCACACATCCCTCACTCCCTTGCTGTGGCCGAACACCCCATCCCACTCTCTCTTAACCTTCTCTCTCTCTCTAAATATCTATATCTCTCTTTTATTATATATTAATATACATACACACATCTCTTCCTCTCTCTTCTAAAGAAATAACACTCATCCCTCTCTCTCTCTCTCTTCACTCAACCAAAGTTGGCCGAGCCTCCCCTCTCCTAGCCCGAGCTCCCCCTCACCTAAAACTTCTTCTCCTCCTCTTCTTCATATATTTTCTCTTCTTCACTTCTTTCTTCTTCTTCAATACCATCCGCACCACCATCACCATACCATCACCAAACCGCCACCACCTCCATCATCCACACGCCCCACCACCGAGCACCGCCGCCACCGCCGCCTGGCTGCACCACCGCGTGCACCGTCGTGATCAGCAGCCGCAGTAGTGCAGCACGCAACAGCAGCTGCAGCAGGGCAGCAGCACCCCGCGTGCCCTGGCCGGCGGTTCAGCGGCGCCGCCGTCGGCGGGTGGCCGTGCGCCACCGCGTGGCCGGCCACCCATGGCTGGGCGACCCCGTCGAGTTCTCCCGTGGCGCGCGTCGTCTCCCACGACGCGTCGCCGAGCGATTCGTGCGTTTTGCACGGGATTCGTCGTCGCGCGCCGTTTCGAATTTCAGAATTCGCGTCTAGGGACAGCGACTTCGTGCCGATTTTCTGGACAATCCCCGTTGGATCGACGATTTCTTCTTCGCTCCGTCTCAATCTCGGTATATACCCCTTCATCCCTCTCAAATTTTGTCCGTTAATTCCGTCGTTTGCTATGTGAAAACTGGCCACCAAGTTGACGTTTTAATTGAACTATTTTTGGACAGTTTCGTGACGCCAACTTAGCGGGTTCGTATCTTCGTCGTCGCAGCTCCGTTTTGTGCGCCACCAGTTCCGGTACACAGCTGGTATAACCCTCTTCCTGCTCCCTTTAGATTTCATTTCAGTTTGAGCTTGTTAGGTCGGTCGAATTCGACGCCAAAGTTGGTCGGTCGAATTCGACGCCAAAGTTGGCCGTTCGAATTCTTAGTGTTGCACTTGTAAATTCTATTTTTGAACCCGGGACTCCGGATTCAATTTCTGACACCACCAGTATACTCGTGGCGTCGTTCTGGCATATTTTCATATAAAGTTTGCTTTATTTGGAGAACGTGGGCCCTGGCACGTATTTTGGTGCAAAGCGGGTTCCACTTTCTGAGTCAACGGGTCACTTTGAGATCGGCTCATCGGAATCCAATTCCGGATATACCGTTGAGTTCGTATCGTCATTCTGGACTCGTTGACATTTAATTTTCTAGATTTTAGTAGGCTTTGGTTTCGGCACGCATTTCGGTGCAAGTCGGATACCAATATCCGTGTCAACGGATCATTTGAGTTCGGCTCATCGGAATCCAATTCTGGATATACCGTTGATTTGTATCGTCATCTTGACTCGTTGACATATATTTGCTGAGTTTTGAGGACATTAGCTCTGACACGCTTTTTTGTGCAAATTGGAATTTTAATGTCCTGGTCAACGGACCAATTTGAGATCGGGTCAACGGAATCCAATTCTGGATATACCGTTGGGTTCGTATCATCATTATGGATTCGTGGACATATAATTTGTTAGGTTTTATGCACTTTTATTTTGGCACATTTTTCGGTGCAAAGTGTGTCCAACGATGGACATCATTTTGGCCCGAATTATCGTTTTGCCCCTGTGTCCAAATTAGACTTTTGGACAGGCTATCCTAGCTGATTTGACCATTCTGGACACGTTGGTGATGGTTGTTTCACCATCCGACAACATCTGTAGGTTTTTACCCTATTATTATATCTTCTCCTTTTGTGGTATTTTGAGTTCCATCGATTCCGGTGATTACACAATCACTGAAATTGATATGTTGACCTAGTAGATGTTTATGAAGACTAGCCTTGACCCTGTTTGACCATGGTTGACTACTTTGACTGAACGTCGAAGTAGAGTCAACATTTGACCTAGTTTAACCTAGAGTTGACCATAGTTGACCAGTTGACCAAAAGTCAACTGTAAGTCAACTATTGACCCAATTTGACCTAGTTTGACTTGGTTTGACTTTCTGTGACCCAGTTTGACCTAGTGTGACCTAGTTTGACTTAGTTGACTGAGTCTGACCTAGATTGCGTAGCTTATACTATAGAATCAAGCCTAACACTGTTGAACCTTAATTAGCTTGTATGTATCTTATCTTTAGGTCTGCGGCATCACTCTGAGCATCGACCCCATTTGACAGCTCAGGACCGCAGGCGAGTACATTCACTGATAGTTTTTATTGTCTTGATATTTGCTATATCCGATTCAGTCGTAGTGTCTTACTTGATTCTCAGACACGATAGTTCACGGACTAGTATTGTCGAATTCCTGTCATGAGATGTCATTCCTGGATTTCTTGGGATACTGGTACTTGCTTGGTCTTGATTCTTGTACTTGTATTGACGCCGATTCCTGAAGAGGATTGCTCCCCTCTTAGGGAATCCCGCGTCATGACGTGCTATGTCCGGATCCGTATACTATTCGAGAATGGGGAATATTATAGATAGTGTGATCAATGCCCACCTTGAGTTACTACTTGTATCATAGCTATACCCTCACCTCACGATGGGTATAGCCTGAGGCTACTACTTGCTCCATAACTTACCATTCCGGTCGGGCCGAGTCCACGTACTTGTAGCCGGTCGGCTGGAAGCCTGATTCTTGACCCATACCGATCACATTATGCTATAATATTCGAGGCACATTTTATATTTACTTTATCTTATCATATATCCTGCTCTGTTCTACATTCAGTATTTTTTCCATGCCTGATATACAGTTACTCACATGCTCTACATGCCTTTACATTGTACCTTGATTGGAGACTAAGTTCTGCTCGGGAGAAGAGTTACAACCCCGGTCCTTGTTTGGTTTAAGGGTTGTAACTCAGCTTCCGACGGTTCCCAAGTCTTCATATAATCTTTGTCTTGTAGTTCATTATACTGTCTCTTATAGAATTTGTCAATTCACATGGAACTGCTGTTAGTGTTTGTACTTGCTCATTTTCTGACAGAATACCGTTGATATATTTTAGGAGTAGTTGTGCCATTATTGGACATCATGATGTTGCTAGCGGAGGTGGATCTCACTATTATTCTATGTGAGTTACCTGGGAGTTATCCTTAGTTAGTCTTGTTGTTCCTTCTTTATTTTTCTGTCTTATGATTCCTTCTAGTAGTTTCTAGTTGTTCTTGTGCTTTAGTTATCTTTCTTGTCTTATCATCCCTAGCTGTTGTGATGTGACTAGAGTATATTTATAGTTATAGGCCTTCTAGACGTAGTGTATATTTATTGGGTACTAGACAGCGTTCTACCGCGTACTTGGCGTAGGCTGGGCGTCGTCTACGTATTCACACCCGTATATCCGGGTACGGTCGTGACACATTTTTAGTGGTGGCCCATACAGGTCAGTCTTTGCAATTAATGCGAAGTCGTGGTAGTACTTGAGCTTTTATACTACTGCGAGCCTGCCCTAGGATTAAGGTTGAGTTATGGAATATTTTAGGAATTTGGTACTCAGTCACATATTAGGAACTCTTGGTAGATTCCAGGGATGACCCCTGGGAATCTTATTTCAAACTTTTCGAAACTTTTCCTATTTGTTCCTGTCCGTCCTGATTTCTGAAACATCTGTCCGTTATCAACTTTATTCTTTCTTGGAATAGTTTGTGGACCCCAGAGGGAAGGTATAAGTTGGACTTATATATCTTCTAGGTTGAGACGAGAACATGATTTGCTAGTCTCATATCAGGTTGAGATTGTTTTAGATTATATTCCAATGATTTCCTTTTATCTTGACCTAGATAGTACCTTTGACATCTCCTGATAATTTTCTTCTAAACCCTATCTCGGAACCTGTTTTCGTTAGTTTTCATCTACTTATCCTTGATTCGTTGTTGTAAATTTTGAATTCTTGATGTTCGTTGTTGACTTCGATTTTGATTTTGTTGAAGATAAGTTTTTAAGGATTGAGTTAAGATATCCTGATAAACATATTTGATGGAGACGATGGGAACGATAAATGTCTACTTTACTCATGAGTTGGAATTTATCGCAGTCATATTAGCTAGCCTGACAGGGACATGGAGCCTGATTTTGGATATACTATCCTAGTTATGGAATTTAGATTCTCTTGCAGCCATACCGGTTGGCGTGGTAAGGAATCTAGATGACATGATTATAGGGTGTATACCTTAGTTATGGACTCTATCGTTTATTAGCTATGTTTACTGACGTGGCGTAAATTCTGGCAACATGGTTTTGGATAGACGTGTATGGTTATCAGGTCATATCTTAAGTTGATTCACTTCTTCTACCAATTGAGCAAGATAATTCCTACCATTATTTCTTGTTTATCATTATTTTCTCTCTCATCGCATGATGATTTTCTTATCTTACCGTCATTTCCTTTGACTTGTTTGGCTATGTCTTGATTACACCAATCAACTATCTCGTATCTACTTATGTCATCTATACTTTAAAATCTTTTTGAGCTCTTGTATCTTTTTATCTTGGGAAAAGTCGAGGAAGTATCGTAATCATCTGTTTCGGAGTAGACGTTGATCTTGTTAGTAGTCGAAGCAGAGCGAGATGATTACCCGACTTTCTTCTACAATCCTACATTGGGTTTTCTTCCATAACAGAAGAAATTCAATTCCTTATCCTTGAACTGTTTCTTAAAATTCAATATCGTAAGATTGATTTTCTCTGATTTTGACCAGTCGATTTGGTCGTCTTGTTTATCGTGCCAAAGAGTCTTGGTTGCTACTAGACTCTAGATGACTTCAAATTCTTTGTGACTTGATTTTCATCCTTGGATTCTCGTGCCCAGCCTTCGTTGATCTTATTCTCCATCTTGCCCAAATTCTGATTTACTCGAAAGTTGATCAACTTAGATCGTGTTGAGACTAATTTCTTTATCGTGGTTAGATTTTAATGCTATTACCCTCGTGCATTGACTTTCGATTTTGATCATGTTTGGATTTTGGACACTCGTGTCTAAACTCTTTTTGACCTTGATTTCATTTCCTGATTACCTCCAATTCTTGTGATTAGTCATGCCTAGATGACTTGGCATGACTAAGACAACTTGGGATTTCCTTGACCGTATTTTAACGATCATAACTATACATTTTATCTTGCCTCAGACTCGTGCTTAAATTTTTGACTTTCAATCACGACTAACTAGTGAGACTACGAAATTATTCGTGTTAAAATTAAACATGTTTGACTTTCTACCGTGCCAAATTGACTTGGGTTCCTTCCTAAATTGTGCTTTTAGGACCTTGATTTTGAATTCATGCTTTTATCGTCTTTCACAACTGAACTTGGATCTTGATCGTGCTTATGTGACCTATAATCAAATTTCATCGAGCTGAAATCCTGTTAATCAATGTTTGACTCGATTGTAACCGGACGAAGTTCAAGTTTTGATTTCATTATCATATCTAAATCGTGCCAGTGAACTTAGACTATTTCCAATTTTAATCACGTTCAACTTGGATCGTATTTCATGATTTTAGTAATCATACTCCTTAATCTTTGATCGGGCCTATAAGACCTTGACTTCGATTTTTGTTTGTGTCTGAAATTTCATCTCAACCATACTAAACCTTGTTTTGGTCAAGGTTAGCTTTTCATGTTGATCGGGCCTGTGCGACTTTCGGTTGATTTCCATCAACCTAAGTCCTACAAATCACCCCGTACCTGAACTTCATTTATATCTTCGATTCTCCTAATCGTCTCTAAAATCGTGCCCTAATGACTTGACTATTTCTGAAATCATGCACATATGATTTTGTTCATATCATGATTCTATCGTGCCAAATCCATCATCTTGCCTGAACAATTTTGAATTGATTTTCTTGATCGTGCAAAACTCGTCATTCTTGAATCGTACCTAAAATATTGCCTAAACCTTATATCATGTTTTAACCCCACTACCAACCTTTAATTTCGAGGACGAAATTTTTATAAGGTGGGTAGGATGTAAGCCCCCTGAATTTTGGATTATTTTCAAATTTTTCTAAATGAATTATTTTCGATAATTCATTTTATTTAAATTAATTTTGATCTTTAAATGCTCTTTACCGTGACTTGAATTCTAGAGCATCAGGGATTCCAGTCTCTGGAAACTTCCTTCTTGAAGTTTGTAGTAGACGAGATTATCTTCATATTGATATTCGTGTCCCACTCGAATTTGTTCCCTTGTGCTCCATTTGATTCGCGCAACTTCGGGTCAATTTAGACCAATTTATCGTCTGCGTAATTCGTGACTTGATTTCCAATTTAATTTTCGGGCCCGACATCGATCCAATCCAGTCGACCCAATATATGGCCCTGGCTTGTTTTGAGTAAACTATGCAGGTGCCACTTCGTGCCACAATTTCGATCTCCCTTGTGCTCCTATTTCATCCATGATTTAATTTGCTTAATTTATAAATTAATTAAATCTTGGCTTCGACTTTGTCCAAACTTGGCCCAACGTCCAACCCAGTTTGGCGTGGACCCTACCATGACAGCCATACATCCCCCTGATGTGTCTGTATTTTTCTATTTAAAAACACGTTTATTTTATATAAATATCTCTTTTGCTCTCTCTTTTATATATATATATATATATATATATATATATATATATATATATATATATATATATATATATATATATATAAATATCCTCACATCACTCTCTCTTACTCCCATCAACCCACACATCCTCACTCCTTGCTGTGGCCGAACACCCCAGCCCACTCTCTCTTAACTTTCTCTCTCTCTCTCTCTAAATATCTATCTCTCTTTATTATATATTAATATACATACACACATCTCTTCCTCTCTCTTCTAAAGAAATAACACTCATCCCTCTCTCTCTCTCTTTACTCAGCCAAAGTTGGCCGAGCCTCCCTCTCCTAGCCCGAGCTCCCCCTCACCTACAACATCTTCTCCTCCTCCTCCTCTTCTTCATATATTTTTTTCTTCACTTCTTCTTCTTCTTCTTCAATACCATCCTCACCACCATCACCATACCATCACCAAACCGCCACCACCTCCATCATCCACACGCCCCACCACCGAGCACCACCGCCGCGAGACAGCCCGCAGTAGTGCAGCACGCAGCAGCAGCTGCAGCAGGGGCAGCAGCACCCCGCGCGCCCTGGCCGGCGGTTCAGCGGCACCGCCGCCGGCGGGTGGCCGCGCGCCACCGCGTTACCCCGGCCACCCATGGCTGGGCGACCCCGGCGAGTTCTCCCGTGGCGCGCGTCGTCTTCCACGATGCGTCGCCGAGGCGATTCGTGCGTTTTGCACGGGATTCGTCGTCGCGCGCGCGTTTCGAATTTCAGAATTCGCGTCTCGGGACAGCGACTTCGTGCCATTTTTTTGGACAATCCGACCGTTGGATCGACGATTTCTTCCGCTCTGTCTCAATCTCGGTATATACCCCTTCATCCCTCTCAAATTTCGCCCGTTAATTCCGTCGTTTGCTATGTAAAAACTGGCCACCAAGTTGACGTTTTAATTGAACTGTTTTTGGACAGTTTCGTGACGCCAACTTCGCGGGTTCGTATCTTCGTCCTCGCAGCTCCGTTTTGTGCACCACCAGTTCCGGTGCATAGCTGGTATAACCTTCTTCCTGCCCCCTTTGGATTTCATTTCAGTTTGAGCTTGTTAGGTCGGTCGAATTCGACGCCAAAGTTGGCCGTTCGAATTCTTAGTGTTGCACTTGTAAAATTCTATTTTTGAACCCGGGACTCCGGATTCAATTTCTGACACCACCAGTAGACTCGTGGCGTCGTTTTGGCATGTTTTCATATAAAGTTTGCTTGATTTGGAGAACGTGAGCCCCGGCACGCATTTTGGTGCAAAGCGGGTTCCACTTTCTGAGTCAACGGGTCACTTTGAGATCGGCTCATCGGAATCCAATTCCGGATATACCGTTGAGTTCGTATCGTCATTCTGGACTCGTTGACATATAATTTGCTAGATTTTAGTGGGCTTTGGTTCCGGCACGCATTTCGGTGCAAGTCGGATACCAATATCCGGGTCAACGGGTCATTTTGAGTTCGGCTCATCGGAATCCAATTCTGGATATACCGTTGAGTTCGTATCGTCATTCTGGACTCGTTGACATATAATTTGCTGAGTTTCAAGGACATTAGCTCCGACACGCTTTTCCGTGCAAATTGGAATTTCAATGTCCTTGTCAACGGACCAATTTGAGATCGGGTCAACGGAATCCAATTCTGGATATACCGTTGGGTTCGTATCGTCATTCTGGATTCATGGACATATAATTTGTTAGGTTTTGTGCACTTTTATTTTGGTACGTTTTTCGGTGCAAAGTGTGTCCAACGGCGGACATCATTTTGGTCCGAAATTACTGTTTTGCTCCTGTGTCCAAATTGGACTTTTGGACAGGCTATCCTAGCTGATTTGACCATTCTGGACATGTTGGTGATGGTTGTTTCACCATCCGACAACATCTGTAGGTTTTCACCCTATTATTATAATCTTTCTCCTTTTGTGGTATTTTGAGTTCCATCGATTCCGGTGATTACACAATCACTGAAATTGATATGTTGACCTAGTAGATGTTTATGAAGACTAGCCTTGACCCTGTTTGACCATGGTTGACTACTTTGACTGAACGTCGAAGTAGAGTCAACATTTGACCTAGTTTAACCTAGAGTTGACCATAGTTGACCAGTTGACCAAAAGTCAACTGTAAGTCAACCATTGACCCAATTTGACCTAGTTTGACTTGGTTTGACTTTCTGTGACCCAGTTTGACCTAGTGTGACCTAGTTTGACTTAGTTGACTGAGTTTGACCTAGATTGCGTAGCTTATACTATAGAATCAAGCCTAACACTGTTGAACCTTAATTAGCTTGTATGTATCTTATCTTTAGGTCTGTGGCATCACTCTGAGCATCGACCCCATTTGACAGCTCAGAACCGCAGACGAGTACATTCACTGATAGTTTTCATTGTCTTGATATTTGCTATATCCGATTCAGTCGTAGTGTCTTACTTGATTCTCAGACACGATAGTTCACGGACTAGTATTGTCGGATTCCTGTCATGAGATGTCATTCTTGGATTTCTTGGGATACTGGTACTTGCTTGGTCTTGATTCTTGTACTTGTATTGACGCTGATTCCTGAAGAGGACTTGCTCCCCTCTTAGGGAATCCCGCGTCATGACGTGCTATGTCCGCATCCGTATACTATTCGGGGAATGGGAAATATTATAGATTGTGTGATCAATGCCCACCTTGAGTTACTACTTGTATCATAGCTATACCCTCACCTCACGATGGGTATAGCCTGACCTGTGCTACTACTTGCTCCATAGCTTACCATCCCGGCCGGGCTGAGTCCACGTACTTGTAGCCGGTCGGCTGGAAGCCTGATTCTTGACCCATACCGATCACATTATGCTATAATATTCGAGGCACATTTTATATTTACTTTATCTTATCATATATCCTGCTCTGTTCTACATTCAGTATTTCCTTTCCATGCCTGATATACAGTTACTCACATGCTCTACATGCCTTTACATTGTACCTTGATTGGAGACTAAGTTCTGCTCGGGAGAAGAGTTACAACCCCGGTCCTTGTTTGGTTTAAGGGTTGTAACTCAGCTTCCGACGGTTCCCAAGTCTTCATATAATCTTTGTCTTGTAGTTCATTATACTGTCTCTTATAGAATTTGTCAATTCATGGAACTGCTGTTAGTGTTTGTACTTGCTCATTTTCCTGACATGATACCGTTGATAATATTTTAGGAGTAGTTGTGCCATTATTGGACATCATGATGTTGCTAGCGGAGGTAGATCTCACTATTATTCTATGTGAGTTGCCTGGGTTATCCTTAGTTAGTCTTGTTGTTCCTTCTTTATTTTTCTGCCTTATGATTCCTTCTAGTAGTTTCTAGTTGTTCTTGTACTTTAGTTATCTTTTTGTCTTATCATCCCTAGCTGTTGTGATGTGACTAGAGTATATTTATAGTTATAGGCCTTCTAGACGTAGTGTATATTTATTGGGTACTAGACAGCGTTCTACCGCCGGTACTGTGGCGTAGGCTGGGCGTCGTCTACGTATTCGCACCCGTATATCCGGGTGCAGGTCGTGACAATAGATGATTCACACTAATATATGCTAGAATGAATTTTGGGTTATGTCCTGAGCCATCCGTTCTCACACTTGGTGATCGGGACATATAGTCCCCGCAGCCATTCGACTGACGAGACAGAAACTATGGTACGACATGGTGATCAGGACATAGTCCTTCCAGCCATTCGACTGGCGATCGAGGCAGAAACTATATAGCCATAGATAAAGTTGACTGTCCTTCAACCCTCATCCTTCGGCAATGATGATACGACAACCTATCACTATATCTTATATAGTAGTAGATGATGTTTTAGTATTACATTATGTGAGTTCATCTTGATTCTGTTACATTCTTCAGATACTAGATACTAGATTCGATAAGAACGTATACTACACTATATGTATAGAACATAGATGATTCACACTAATGTATGCTAGAATGAATTTTAGGTTGTGTTCTGAGCCATCCGTTCTCACACTTAAAACACATATGAATTAGAACTGTGTGTCAATCTTTGTTTTTGTATTTTCGGCGAACCCAGGGATTGGATTCTGTATTTTTATTTTAGATTCTGTATTTTGGCTCCAGCTCTAGCTCTATTTGCATAAATCTACGGTACGACATGGTGATCAGGACATAGTCCCTGCAGCCATTCGACTGGCGAGGCAGAAACTATGTAGCCATAGATAAAGTTGACTGCCCTCCGACCCTCATCCCTCGGCAATGATGATATGACAACCTATCACTATATCTTATATAGTAGTAGATGATGTCTTAGTATTACATTATGTGAGTTCATCTTGATTCTGTTACATTCTTCAGGTACTAGATACGATAAGAACATATACTACACCCATATGTACAGAACATAGATAATTCACACTAATGTATGCTAGAATGAATTTTGGGTTGTGTTCTGAGCCATCCGTTCTCACACTTGGCAAAAAATCAAATTTTTTGTACTTTATCTGCTTTCGAAAATGTACTCAAATTACATGATGGTTTCTTTAGTTAGCTTGCTTATGTTACAATTATATTATTTGTGAATATCGATCTTACCATATGGCACCCATGACCCGAGGAACAGCACATCGTTTGAGGGAAACAGTGAATGCTGAGGTGGCTCCTCCTACTGTTAAGGAGGAAGTGGCACCGGTAGCTAGTGAGACCGGAAGTTCTATTCATCCAGCACCGGTAGCTAGTGAGACCGGGAGTTCTATTCATGCAGTACTTGCAAGGGACTACATCTCTCCTGCCGCCGTCAATCCTACTTATTCGAGGTGGTTGCGTGATCGTATCACTGAGCGTTTGCGTGAGCTGCGTGGTTCTCATTAGCTATTAGTACTTATTTGTATTGGACTATTTGTATTGGGTTGTTTTTGTATTAGACTATTTGTATTGGACTACATATATGAATTAGTACTGTGTTAATCTCTGGATTGTATTGGACTACGACATGGTGATCAGGACATAGTCCCTGCAGCCATTCGACTGGCGAGGCAGAAACTATAGTACGACATGGTGATCAGGACATAGTCCCTGCAGCCACTCGACAACCAACCGGAGAGGATACTCTGAGAGATCCATCTGAGTAGGGCGTATACTCTGAGATATCACCTTTACAAGAATGATATCAGTAGTGGGATTGAGTGTTGGAGGAGATATTATCAGAGTATACGTCCTACTCAGATGGGTCTCTCACCGTTACTATTTTTTTGACAGCATGGTGGATGTGCTCCATCAGCAGATTCTTGCTCTGAGCCAAAACTTTAACCCGGAGCTCAAGTTGACATCCTTCGTATAGAGCTCGAGTGAGAGATTCCTGACAGTATAGTGGTCTTCTTTGTCAAAGGATTCTTGCTCGTCCCACAACCAATTGTGGGACGAACAAGAATCCTTTGACAAAGGAGACCACCATGCTGTCAGGAACCTCTCGCTCGAGCTCTACACGAAGGATGTCCACTTGAGCTCCGGGGCAAAGTTTTAGCTCAGAGCAAGAACTGTTGACGGAGCACATCCACCATGCTGTCAGAAAAAATATAGTAACGTGAGAGACCCATCTGAGTAGGACGTATACTCTGATAATATCTCCTTCAACACTCAATCCCACTACTGATATCATTCTTGTAAAGGTGATCTTTCAGAGTATACGTCCTACTCATATGGATCTCTCAGAGTATCCTTTCCGGTTGGTTGTCGAGTGCTACTTAGTTAAAGTTAAAGTGCTACTTAGTTGTGTCTCTCCTATCTATCTCGCTATCAACGCTATTGTGTTGTTCCCCCTCACATCTGATAGTTCTCTCATTTATTTGTCAATTACTGTATTTCAGTTCTAGTTAGTTTTATGTGATTCTCTGATAGTTCTCTTATTTATTCTGTATTTTGGCTCCAGCTCCAACTCTATTTGCATTAATCTACGGTACGATATGGTGATCAGGACATAGTCCCTGCAGCCATTCGACTGGCGAGGCAGAAACTATGTAGCCGTAGATAAGTTGACTGTCCTTCGACCCTTATCCCTCGGTAATGATGATACGACAACCTATCACTATATCTTATATAGTAGTAGATGATGTATTAGTATTACATTATGTGAGTTCATCTTGATTCTGTTACATTCTTCAGATACTAGATACTAGATTCGATAAGAACGTATACTAC